>JAWWEW010000012.1:24668881-24685927 GCA_035583185.1 Anabacerthia variegaticeps | reverse complement strand
CCCCCGCCCCCAAGTCTTAGTGTGTGAAGTCTGACTCTTCTGTTTCTGTGGCTCCAGATGGAAGCTGTGTGTGCAGAGTGCCCCAGAGCACTTCTCCATGTGTGAGGGTGATGTTGCAATATGGTGATGTAACTGGTAGGCACAGAAGCTTGTTCAAGGGCAGGGGAACCAGCACCCTGCAAGAAATGGCAAGGAACTTACAGATGGGTTTTCTTCTGTCAGTGCGGAGGGAGAGCTTTGCTCATTCCAGAGGGAGGGAAGAGGTCTGGCACTGAGGATCCCCAAAGCAAATCCATGAGCAAAGAGAGGAGCTTGGAAAATCATTCTCCAGGTGGAGGCTGCATCAGGTTCCTTTGTTCTTTGACATTGGTTTTCCTGCCCTGTTCAGACCCTTGCTTGTGACCAGCACAGCTGTAGGAGAGGGTTTGCAGTTGCTATTGTTCATTGCAATCTATTGCCCATACAATGCATTAAAAGAACATCAGGCTTCAAAGACATGTTGCCATATTTTTAGCATATATTCCAACTTTGTAGGTTCAAAAATTCTCTCTGAACTCTTCTGTAAGTACTAAAATTTACAAGAAACCATTAACTCAAGTTCCTCTGCTGAGGAACACCATTCTTGCTGCTTATGACAGACAATAAAACAGGAATACGAGGTTCAGCTTGCCCTGTGAGATGTTCCAGGCCTCCTGCTAGTGCATTTTTTGAATTTGGGCTTTTCTTAGAAACCGTGTTTGCCCTTGGTACAGTGGTTGAGGTCACCCCTTCTGTTCTGGGGCTATTTATTGTCCTTTAAGCTCTAATAGTTGCCTCGACTCCTGGCAGATGCCCTGGCCTTCCCACCAAACACAACCTTCAGGAGCAGAGCTTTGTGCCTTACCACCTGACACATTGCCAAATGTGATGGCTGGAATTGTACATATATGACCACTGTAACTGAAGTTTCAGGTTTTGATTTATTAAAACACCAAGTGGTGGCCCAAACCCTGGTGAAGGTTGGCACAAGGTCCTACTGAGGGACAGAGGAGAGCGAAGGTGTTTTGATGGCCAGAAGTTGGGAGGGTGCCTTTGTCGGCTGTGTGTAGGTGGTTTTTACTGTGCATTAGCACTGTGCTGGCTCAGGCAAGGCAGAGTATCCCTTGGTCTTGCAGGGGATGCCATGTGTCAGTCTGAGGGGCTGGCAAGGGGCTTCTGCAGGACTTTCTGTAGTAGGTGGAGGCCTGTGGCCTGCATGACATTTGTGAGGAAGTCAGGCAGGTATGGTGGGTGTGTGGCTAGAGACGTTACCTTGAGAGCTGGCTGGGAGGAGGAGGAGGAGGAGTGAGATGGCAAGGATGCAGTGCCCTTAGTGTGCTGGGGTAGATCTGAGCTTTGCATACCCCCATCGTTGCAATGTGTTACCTGCTACTTTCCAGCCAGTTCCTCTGGAGGAATTGGAGAGTGGCACGAAATGAACCAGGTGACTTTATTGCAGTAATCACCTTTCCTGAGAGGAGATAAAGGGGGAGAGAACAAGGAACAGCTGGGTAGTAGTTAGCATGACTCAGGTTTTCACTGCCAGGTGCAAGTCATAGCTGAAAAGATCATGGTCGCAAACTGAGGAGAGTGGCTGTTCTCCTGCCCAGGGCGAAGGTACGGTGTGGTTCTGGGGCACTGCTGGGCTCTTTGTGGCAGGGGTGGTGGCAGGCTATGCTTGGCGGGCAGCGGTGCCTCGGGAAGCGCCGATGCCTGGGAGAAAAGAGCAGCTGTCCCGGGACACCCATCACCTCGCTCGGGGCCGGGCCGAGGAGGAGGAGGAGGAAGAGGCCGGGGCGGGGCCACCGGGGCCGCGCTGTCGGTGCGAGGCTGCGGGAGGCACAGCCGGGTAGGACCGCGGGTCGCGTCTCTGCTTTGCTTCATTTCTGACCTCCCCCGACCCCTCCCCAGGACCGAGGGCCCCGCGGCACAGCCCGGTCCTCTGCCGGGTACCGCCGTCTGCCCTGGCACAGCGAGCTCCGTCCGCTCCCAGTGCGCTCCCAGCCCGGTACTGGCTTGCGGGGACTCTGGCGCGTCCCCTCCCTCTCGCTGCCGGGGCTTTTCATGCCGTGAGAAACTCCTCTGTCCCACTGCAGATGTGGCTGGTTGAGCCGCTTCCCAGCCCGAGGTGAATCCCCCTTCCCTGCGGTGCTTCTGGGGTCTCTTCCCCTTTTTCAGGGGGAAGGACGTGAGAAGAGGGGTTAGGACTGGAAAATATCAGATGCTACTGCATCAAAAAGAAACCAAAACGGAAAGAAAAGAAGCAGAAGAAAAGAAGGAAATAGAATTAAAACCGGCAGAGTCAAACGTAGGAAGGAGATGTGACTATAGTGGTTAATTTACCAGAAAGCAATAGGAACAAGGCTTCGAGTTGGGAAACTTTCAAACCCCAGCAAGGTCTGGCAGCTGCCGGGAGTGGGGAAGTGTGGCTGGCAGCATGTCTGAGGCTGGCACCTCCCGCCTGCCAGCATGTGTCAGACCGTTTAGGGTGTTAATGGCAAGAATTCACCAATTAAACAACATTTCATCTTTTTTTCCCCTTAAATGTTTTTCACGTGTGCTGTCCTGAATGGTAACCTCAAATTTTTTTAATGATGTAAAGCGTTTATGTTGTCTGTCTTCTGTAGCAAGGTGCTTTCCTTCGCGGTGATTCATCACCCTGTTTTTCTTTCCCAATTAAGCTGCTCACTCGCAGCTCTCAGACAATCAGTGTCTCATCCTATGAGCTGGTCTCAGAATTATCAGCGAGTTTGTCCCTCAGATCGGGTTCTTGGTAGACCGGAGGTGTTTTCAGTTTCAGGCTATTGTATTTTCCTGGCAGTTGTAACACGAGGGAGGTCAATGATCTGTTAAAGCATGAGCAGACTGGGAGGGGACTGATAAGAGTGGAGCCTTGATTGCATATGCATACGTGCTCTTAGGTTTGCTCGTCCGAGACATCACATCCCGTAAGAGAGCTCAGGCAGCTGCCGAGGCACCGGGGGCTACCCATTGCCCTCGGATCAGAGTCTGTATGAAATGCTTAAATGCACTGTGCCAGTAATACTCTTTGTACATTAAACACGAGGATCAGCGAGTTAATTTTTGACTTCGTCAGGGCAATGCACAGCACTCCCTGGTGAGCTTAGTCCCTTTTGTCAATGAGAGACCGGATACTGGAGCTGAGATGCTTGAGAAGGGGAAGAAATAGAGGAGGAGTAGCAAACTATTTGCAATTTCCAGGCATGGGAAGGGTGCTGAGCTATGACACCTATTGTTGGAGCCTCCTGTGTCTGCTGTAATTGACTCCCATCTTCATCAGTGGTAGCTTCAGGGGTGCCCAGAAACGGGGAGGAACAGGCCTGATCGCCAAATATATTATTTTGCAGAAAAATTTAAAGTGAAACATACTGTGTTTTTGCCAACACTTGCAGTAGACTTCCTAAAGTTTTGAATACTTTTGAATGACAGCTTTGACTCAACTGCAGCCTGGCTTGCCTGGCTGGGCTCCCCAGTTGTGTCATCACCTCCCCTGTGGGTGATCTCACACCTCGTAGGAGGTGTGCTCTGGCAGCTGAACCACAGCTCCACCGAGGCACCACTTCAAAGCCAAGTGTTTGTTGAAAACCAAAAGATAGTAGATCTCTGTGCTTTTAGAAATTAAGTAGTAGACAGAGTGATGGTTTTTAATGGAAAGGTTTGTTGGTTTTTTTTTTCCCCCTGGAGAAAACCACAATTTTCAGTAGAAAACTGTAATGAAGGGAGTTTTTTGAGCAGCCCCAGGCAGCAGTTACTAAGATCCAATATTAACGGAGGGATAAGAAATGAATGCAGTTGATCTTGTACGTTTCTTGCCTTGACAGCATCCGTGAGTGAAACGCTGACTGCCACGTCATCCCGGTGTGGCACTTTCTTCCCTGAGAGTAGGTGGCCTGTATATATCTTTGTTTTGCCCTGAAAGCCTACATGATGTATGTGAGAATACTAGTCCCTTTCATGCCTTGGTGGATGTTTGTACACAAGTTGCCTGGTTCCTAGGCTAACAGGACAGTGAGTAGCCGGGTTTATTCACACACTTTTGAGGCATACGTGAAAGCTTTTAGGACCTGAGAGCTCTGCTGGGATGCTGTGTGCTGCACCAAGTGCTGTTTACAGGGGAAAATGTCATGAGCAGGTTCTAAACTTGATAGCCAAAAATGCCCTGTTCTGAATAGTGGAGTTTTTTTCTTCCTGTGTAGTGTTTCTTTAACTTTGTGATGAATTTTAGCCAAATATTTCTGGCCTGTCCTGCAGGAATTGCATTTAAGTCTGTCAAACATTGTGGCTGGGAACCTTCCTCTGCAACATCTGGGTATGAGCAGTGCTGGAAACAGGATCCTAGCAGAAACGAACCCTGTCTCTGAACCATTGTGGTTTTTCTAATGAGATCAGTTTGCCACCTGCATCTCTCTGGGGTGTGACTTTATTTTAGAGATATTGTAAGTGTATAAACAACCTTCTGACCTTCCTCCCTTCCATGTATTGCTTTATGCTCCATTTCCTTCTCTTCCTCCCCATCCTCTCTCACAGTCCTGTGTCCTTGCAGACATTCCTTGCTGGCTTGAGACATGTTGCCAGCTGAACATTGTTTCACAGCTCCTTCAGACAAGAGGAGGAAAGAGCTTGTGTGGTGAGACGGATAACCTTCAGGATTTAATGAGCACCTCCTAAATGGCAAAACCTGCTAACCTTTGGTAGTACCCTGATTCTCACCCACTGACTCCTGAGAGTTTGTGGTAGCTCGGTAGTGAAACCCATGAGTGTATACATTGAATCGCTTCTTCATTTCATGAGCAGAATGGATTTTATTAAAGAGTTATGAACAGTGAGACCAGAATTCCCCGGTGAGACTGTGATCCAAGGACTCACTTGCCCTTCACGGAGTAATGCTCTGACAGATTTATTATTATTTTTCACTTAGGTTTATCAGATATAAGGAATTCATGTTGAAGGCCTGAATATTTGGGTTTTTGTTTGTATTGTAATCAGTCAAAACAACATTGGCACTGAAACTCCTGTGGGAAGGTTGTTTGTCTACTTGGCATAACATGAAGAATTATTAACATAACCAGTCTTGCAGGTGATGATAAATTCAACAAGCGTTACTTCTACTTTTTTAAGTGGTTGGTTTTCATTATTATTATTCTTTCACATAGGTGCCTTATTCCAGGTGACATAAATTCCTTTTAGAGCTAACCTAAACCTTGTAATTTGCCAGGAAGCTAAGGTAGGTTTTTATTTAAAAATACAGTTTTTCCCCTTAATGTTGCAACTAAAACCAGATAAAAGGTTTCCTTTTATCTTGTATAACGCAAAACATCATGACATTATCTCAGTTTTGCAAAGTTAACCTTACATTAAATTCTGTGTCTTACCCATCTATCCTAAGAGGAACAACATGTCTGTTAAATCACAGATCAGTTTTGCTTTTTCATTCAGTTAGACACCTCCCCTCACCAACAGGCCAGGAAGAAAACAGTTTTCAGTTGTTCTTATATATTTACCTTTAATATTGGGTGTAGCAACCTGAACCACAGAGGTCACACTGAGAATGGGCATAAATGTTAGTGAAGGGTTTATGTGCATTTTGGACCAACTTGCCCTTCTGATGTACCTACAGCCTCCTTTGTTGGGTTACTCGCAGCTCTGACATAGTGTTGTCAGCTTATGTGTAATCATTAAATTGCTTTTGTGGCTTTGATGGACATCTGTTCTGGTGAATAGATATTAGTTTCTTGCTGGAACTAGTATCTGGGTTGAAATGAAAGACCAGCTAAGTAATCTTACTCATTTTACTGCCTTCATTACATGTATTCAGGTAATTTCCAAGCGCCTTCACTGTGCAGTACCATACTATATTGACTACACAAGTGTCCTGTGGGTTCAATGGCTCTTCAAAATGGAGCAATAAAACATGAATTCAAGAGAAAGTCACATAACAACGTTGAATAACTATCTATTATATTAACTGAAATGTAGGAGTGAGAAAAGTCACCCTTCTAACAGTGTAAATAGAGAGCTACTTGTGTGTATATGTAGGAAAGAAAAAAATGTGATGGCCCCCCAGTGCTATTCTTACTAATAGTAAATATATTTATCTTTGCCCCCTGTGACGTACATCGGTTGTTAAAGGAATTCAGTCTGGTTTTGGTTTAGTTACCCTTTTAGTTTGGGGGATCTGATGAGTGAGGGTCCCTTCATATGGGTAGAAGTACTCAGGTTGTTTTATAATGAGAGCACTGATCTGGTGAAAACATACCTTGCAGGATCCCACCCTTACAGCTCTTTTATCAGTGACTTACTGAACTTTCCCTGGTCTAAACAAAGCTTTGGTGCTGCTCTTTGTGTTAGTTGCTTTCATTGGAGACACATTTTTTTTTTTTTAATTCCACTGAAATTTGCCCTGCATCATTCTTTTGGTGCAGGTGGCTTTGTGGTGTTTGATGTCATACAAGCATGGCATCCCAGAATGGTTTGGGTTGGAAGGGACCTTATAGATCCTCTAGTTCCACCTCCCTGCAATGGCCAGAGACACCTTCCATTAGACCAGGTTGTTTGAATAATAAAATCAGCTGTCTTGAAAAATACTGTTTATCCTAAGCTAAACTTAAGCACAGCCTTAGTGCTCAGAGCAGAGAGTGCAGGGCATACCCTACAAGCAGTGATGGGATGTGTCATCTCCACATGTCCCTAAGTGTTTTGGCTTCCAATTAGACAGAAATGTATGAAAATGTAAATAATTGCTTATATACCTCTTTTCTACATGCCCACACAATTAAAATGCTGCAGACAAGTAAATATTAAAAAGGAATGTCTGTTTCTTGTCCCGACTTTTAACTCAAGTAACATTTCAATGGCAAAGAAATTTCTATCCTGACATTCATCTGTTGTGATGTGGTCCAGTGAGTAACAGTGTAAACTGTATTTAAACATGCCAATTACAGAGAACAAAGGGATGCCTGAGAGAAGCTGGTCTTGTCCGTGCACATTGCAAGGCTCCTTCAGCAGTGCAGGTGACATCAGGAGGCAGCAAAGTGTGCTCTCAAGGTCGTTTCCTAAAATACAGATTAGATGAATTTCCTTTGCCCTATAACTAAGCTCTCAGTGATGGCAGCTTCCTCAGAAGGGCTCAAACCATCCTTAGCACTGTGGGGAACTTTCTTATGAATGACCTAGTAACTTCTATAGTTCTTCTTTCAGTTTTTTAACTTGCTTGTGTTTTTTCAGGTTTTTCAGCTGCATGTTTTACTTACAGTACCTCCACTCTGTTTTGGGTGAGGGAGATGGAAACACAGAAATCCCATTTTTCACGTTCCCCAGCTGCACAGCCAGTGTATTATAGTTCCACCTGTGTTGTCAGGGATTTCCTGTTTTAGAAGATTAATTAGAGTTGAGCAACTCTGAGTTCCTCTAAAAGAAACGATTTTCCTTTCCTGTATGGCAAGGGAGATTGCGGTCTTGTAAGGCTGTAAACTTGTTTAGACCTACCAATATAGCAGCTGGTACCATTTGGAGATACTGCCTGGGTTCAATTATCTCCTGTTACATCAAGGTACATCTGTACATGCTCCCTTTACCTCTTTTGTCCTTGTAGGCAGAGTTTTTTGAGCTAGAAGTTTGCCTCTTGCTGAGTCAAAAGGCGCTATCTGTATTTTACCACATCTCCAAAAATGACTGCCTTGATTGACTTCAAAACTTTAATTCAACAAGCACACAAAAGTGGTTTCCAACATAGCTGCCCCATTTGGATGGCCCAAAGGATTCCTGTGGAAGCAGTTTTCACTTGTTTTCTGTTTTTTTTTTTTTTTCCTTTCTTTTTAATAATCCTAGACAGTTTAAGCTTGTTACTGACTTCTGCCAGTGTAGTTTGTTCACTCTGCTTTAAACTGGGACCACTCAGGACAGGTAGCTCCATAATTTTAAATAATCTCAGGCTTTGCTGTTTGTTTTTGTTTCTTTCTCCCTGTGCTTTTTATTAATGGCTTGTTTAGGGGAGGCAATGTGAAGTTCATAGCTAGAATTGCCAGATTTCCCAAGTGCCAGAACTTGGTGTGTTGCATCTCTGAATCCAACTTATGGTTACAAGTGAACACAAAGTCAAGGAGTAGGATGTGCAAAGTGAAGTGACAAAGGATGAGAAAGGATAGGAGGGGGAAGAAGAAGAAAGGGGACAGTGTGTCATCCAAAATGAATAGGAGAACATGGTGAGACAAGAAGGAGTTCGTGAGGGACATTGAGATTTCTAATCTTGTTTCTAATTTAGGCACAAGCTATAAAAACGTATGTATTCATATATCTCTCATATGACTTGCTTTGAAGGCTTGAAAGATTCTCCATGAATAAAACTCTTTGTTCCTTTCTCTGACCTGTCATACTCAATCTTTTAAAATAGTTCCAATTTAGCAGCAACTCTAAGAAGATATTTGAACTGGTCTGCTGATTCCACCCTGACATCCAGAACCAGCACACCAGTGAGTGGTTAATGAAGGCTGGAAGAAACAAGCCCTTTGGTCTGCATGTGCCATGGATACATAACCTACTGGAGATGGCAGGGCAGCAGGAAGAGATGTTGTCTCTTTATATTTTCAGCAGATCTCATCAAGCCCAGGTCTAGCATAGTTGATTTGAGAATACTGGAGATTTGAGACTAAGAAAGAAAGCAATTCTTAGGAAACACTTGGGAAATACTATTCAGGAGATTTAATTTTTTTCTCCCCCTCCTGTTTTACATCTAGGTGGAATTTTGGCCACAAACCAGATTTTACAGGGTTGGGGTTTTTTTTCCCCACTGTGTATTTAATTTGTTTCATGCAGTTTTAAGGAATTGGATTAAAATATGTCAGCTTAGCTAGACAACGTTTTTTTTATCTGATGTAACAAAAATAATTTGATAATGATTTTAAAATTCAGTGACAAAACTTGGAAAAATAACTTGACAAATGACAGGCTGCTGCCAAATACCTTTGTGAAGGTCACACTCAGCCAGTTTGGAGAAAAAATGTGGAAAAAAATTGACTTAAGCTTGTTCTTTAATACGTTTCCCCTTAATATTGTTACAATGTACATCAAATGGGGGGGGGAGGGGGAAGGAAAAAGATGAATTTGAAACCTTGGAAAATCATAGTCAGCTAGATGGAAAGACCATAAACAAGATGGGATGAATTGGAAAAGGACAAAATGTACAGAACCTGACATATGCTGAGGGCAGACTGGCTGGGAAAGAGAGCTGGACTCAGCAGGATTGCTCACATGTGTAAGGTTACGTGTGTGGGTATGTGGGAGCAGACACTCCAGACCCAGAGTGCGAAACCTGTGATTTTCTGTGCATTAAGAAGGCAGACTGACAATTAAGATACTCAGTATCTCAGTATCTGCCAAAGAACCTGAAGCAACCACAGTAATGTGGATGTGGCAGTAAACTTGCCATCCAGGCACCTGTTTGGAGCCTCCTGCCTTCAGTGGCCTCAAACCCTGATGCCTTTGAGTGCCATCGTTGGGTGAGGGCAAAGCACTTGCTGAGATGCAGGTCAGGTGCTCGCTACTGAGTGACTTGGCCATGTGTATCAGCTGGAACGGCACATTCCCATCAGTGCCAAATGCAGGTAGAGGAGGGAACTCGTTTTTGGTGTCAAGTCAGGGAGGAGCAATGCCAGGGCACCTGAGTTTTCTGCAGGCAATGCCATGGGTGCATGAAATAGGTGCACTCAAATCTCACTGGGGGTGTGATTTGTCCAACATTTGCCCAGAAGGATCTATTTAAAAATCCTTTGTTTCACACAAGGCATGGAGCATAGGGCACGGGTTTGTCCTTTCAAACTACGCTACAGGAGCACCTTTGAGGTCTATCCTAGCAGGGCGTGGTGCAAGAACAGTCTTGTACTGCTGCAGCGATCCACATGCTGGAAGTGGCAGTGCTGGCCGGGGCAGCCCCGGAGGAGCTGCTGCTGCTGCAACGAGGAACACAAAGCTGCTTTTGTTGAGTCCGCCTGCATTATTATTCTAATTCAGGGTTTACACAGTGCAGCAGCCCCACTTCAGTCAGATACTAATTAGGGTCTGTTTTTTCATCTTTTGAGGGAGGTTATCACCTGATCTTTTACAACTTGAAATAATCAGTGTTTTTAATAGAGTTCATATGGCTGAGCCACTGTAGGGCTGCACATCTGTCCCCCCAGCTGTTGTTGAGGGGGAAGAAGAGAAAACAAAATAAAATCATGCTCAGCTTTTCAAACTATGTTTTATGGATAATTTAGCTGAGCATCATCAATTCCTAGGTTTGAGTAAAATGATTAAGCCACAAAGTGTAATGGTATGTTTTTTGATAGAAACCCTGTCATCCTGTAACAGGGCCTTGTTTTTTCATATCTGTATGTATTTCTTTTTAACATAGATCTGTGAAAATGGTAGTTTAAGATGTGACTAAGATTAAAAGAGGTAAAGGTATATGTCTCTGTAATACTTTGCTCTAGCCTTTTTCTCAAAGGAATGTTTAGCATTACAGTCAAGATTGAAACGTTAAGTCTACATCTTTAAGTTAAATTATTAAAGGGAAACATTTATTTTAAATTATGGTGTTTTAAGAGGTTATTTTGGATATATTATATGAAGGAATTAGCATATGATGGGTTTTAAGTTCACAGGTGCTATTTTGTGAATTAAGACTTTTTTCACTGCAGTGTGGTCATTTCTTTTTCTACATTGTGGCTGCTCTAGGTGTTGGATCTGTTGCTAATGGTGTTTGAGAACAAAGGTGTTTGAAAGCTGATACTTGATAGTTTTTGCTGTTTTGAAACACTCTAAACCACACTGTAATTGAGTCGCCCTAACAGGATGTTGTACCTGAGAAAAGGAATTGTAAATACAGTTCAATGACAAGGTAAGGATGTGCTTGAAGTTTCAGTTCAAATGATTTTGTGTTTGTATCCATTGTGTGGGGCACTAGAAATGCTGCTGGATTTGTGTGGGATGGTTAAAGGCAGCATGCTCTCCTTTAATGGCATTACCTCACTGTTTTGCTTTAGCAGCTCACTGTAGTGTAAGATGTGGATCACTGCAGCTCAAACAGGCTCACCAAAGTCCTCTGCTCGGAGCTCTGTGAGTTAGCACACAGCAGTAAGGATACAGATCTGTGTGCAGACAGGTATGTAAACGTTTCCATACGCCAAGTGTGTCTGGGCTGTCATTGCCACCCAGGCTTGAGCTTCCGTAGTCACTTACCTGCCAGGTGAGCGTGCTCCCAGCTCCATGGTGGGTACACAGGACCCTGCAGGGCAGGCTGGAAGTCTGTGCTGCTGCCAGACACTGCTTTACAGCCACAAGATCGTGGTGGGTGACAGGCTGAGGGCTGCCATTTCGGAGCTAGGAGGCCAAAGTGCTGTGCAGTTGCAGGAGATGTGGATTATATATGTGTGTACGTGTGTGCAGTGTGCACACCAATAAACCCTCCCAGGGAAGCCCCTCTCTCTCTCTGTGTCCTGCCATATCCTACACACTGCTGGATGGAGGCAGTGGCACATGCCTGCCTGTTCCCTAGGCCTGGAGATGGGTCCGGGCAAGAGTTGGGGAACATGCTCTGCTTTGTGGGTGGAGGGGGAAAAGGAGAGTGCAAATTCATTTCCTTTGCTGTCATCACATTCCTCTCTGTATAGGGAGATATTTTTCAGTCAGGGCACCAACATAGAGCCCTGACTAAAAAATAAAGAGCTTTTCAATTGAATAGAATGTCTTGAGTCTAGAAGCCAATGGTCCTTCCAAGAGTCCACTTAGTCCTAACATTTTTAGAAGTCTGTAAATCAGTAGTTTTATTAGTCTTTTATGGAGGAAAAAAAAAAGGAATAAAGAGGAATTAAGAATGCAGTGAGTTACTCTTTCTTAGGAAAGCAGCAGTGGCTAGCCCAAGCTTTCTCCAAAGGTGTTTGCAGATGCTTTGGTCTTTCCAATAGCTCTTCTTCAATGGGAGAACTAAAAGCAGTAGGGAAGCAGCATTCAGAGACCTTTCTTTAAAACACTCCTCACAGAGCACTGGCATTCCTGTGATAGCTGTAATGCAATCATTAACTTAATGTTCTTCTGAGCAGGACAGACTCGTTCTGGCATGGTTTTTGCTTTGCGCCTGTCCTGATCAGCCCAGACAAAAAGTAGGCCCACACCAGTTACTGAGATGTGCACAACAGCTGCCACGTTGTTGTGATCTGATTTTGCCTTGGTGGATGTAATTTCAGTTTCCATGTGCTTTATTGCCTTTGAGCAGTCACTGGTACCAATGCTGCAGTTCTCATGCAGAGGTGGGAAGCCTTGACAGTGAGAGCTGTGATATTCACTATCCCCAGTCCATTACTTCTCATCCAGATGTGGGAAATCAGGCAAAAAGAAAGGCTGCTGCTGTAAGCAGGGGGACAGAGAGGGCTCGGAGGTGGTTCTTTGGTATCTCATTTCCATACGTTGGTCAAACAGGAGCACATTTCTTACTAGTTGCAGTTACTTAGGCCCTTGGACCTAAGTAATGTTTAGCATTGCTATTGTCACATCCTCAGCTGGGCTGCAGGTTCTATTGCCAGGAAAACAATTATGGAAAGAAGAACAATCTAACTCAATCCACAACTCAGCCCGGTGCAGTTAACAGACATTAAAAGAAATAATCTATACTTGGAATAAGTTTCAGAAAATGCATGACTTTACCTTCTTACTTAACTGCTCTGTTCAAACTTATTGCTCAAGCACTTTTTAGTGTTTAGGAATTTGGTGCTGTTTCCTGGGAGTTCCTTGGATACTTGCCCCTAGGTCAGTCCCTTCTACAGAAAACCCTTCATGAAAGTACAAACTCCAGTGGAAAATCCCAGAAATTTCCTTGGGCAGTTCTCCATTGAGACTAATGATTCGCAGTCTCATGGAGATGATTCAAGAGCCCATCTTCATCCCAGAGATGTTTCAGCTTTACAGCATGTCCCCTTTTGGTTAGTTGGCTCAGGATTGTGTGTGCCCCTGTTGTGGAGTGTCACAGACAGTAAAGGAAAAGAATTACTGGCATAAGCTGTGCAAGCAGGGTGCGTGCCTAAAGCCACACCAAATCCCAAAGAGATTTCCTCTACCAGATTGAAAAGAGCTGTGGCTTCCCAAAACTATGCTGTCACACCCTTGGGAAAAAATGTGAAAATGCCTAATTTCAAAATTGAGGTGGGGAGGATTATTGGGCAGTGCATGATAGGGCTCGTGTAAAACATCCTTGGTGGTATGAGAAAACCCCCAGCTTGTTTCCAATGGGAATTCATCATTTGTTATTAAAAGTATTACCAGAACTGTAATCCGCTTGAGACCTCAGGTTGCCCCATTGCAAAGGCTGTAAGGCCAGTCAGAGGCTTTCAGAGAAGGCCATCTCTGAGTAAGGCTTCATTAGGGAAGTTTTCAAGGAGCTTATAATCTATCTGGGAGATAGGGCAGGAGG
The DNA here is from genome assembly GCA_035583185.1 of Anabacerthia variegaticeps. Lineage (NCBI taxonomy): Eukaryota > Metazoa > Chordata > Aves > Passeriformes > Furnariidae > Anabacerthia > Anabacerthia variegaticeps. The sequence continues at coordinate 24,672,450 of JAWWEW010000012.1, read as the reverse complement.
AAAGTTCCAATCAGTGATTGGTGGGAAGTGCTTCATTAATATTAAGTTTTGGGTGCAGAAGGTCTGAGGAAGATGTTTTTCCATTATCATAGGCGGGAAGCAATGCCAGTTAAGCCAAAGCCTACAGCAGAACCATTTACTGGAAGTGTTTACATGTTACTTAATACCTTGACATGCATTATTCAACTTGTGTAATGTCAGCTGGGGTGGAGCAGGGAGGAATGGCTTTGCAGAAGAATTTGTTTGTTCCCCATGGAATATTTTCCTGATTGTAGCTACCTTCTTTGGCAGTGAGATACATTCCAGGAATAAAAGAAATGTTCTTGAGCCATATTTTTATGAACTGCTGGAATGTGCTCTCTTGCACAGGTGACCTAACCTTGTCCAGATGGTTAGTCCTTCTCTGAGCAGCGACACCCTGACAATCTGTCTTCAGTGTAGAGCAGAATTGCACCGTGAACCCCCTCGAAGCAGGAGACCTGCCTACTAAATGTTGGAGCCGTTTAAATGGATGCGCTTCTCCTACTGGAAATGAAACACCACTTTTCCTCTCCGAGAGAGGCAGCAAGTGCTCTCTCCTGAGCGAACCACTTAAGGCTCAGTTTTCCTGATGTGCCTGCAGGACTTCTGCGCTGCAGCCAAATGGGCTGTGTGTTGAGGGAAAGGCAAGGAGAGCTCCCCAACTCATGTGAGTGATGCAGGGAAGGAGAATTTAAGGAGAAATAGATTGGGAAGCATGAAGTTAAGCTGGCATCTCTCTGCTTCCCTCATCCACACAGAGAGTAATTTCATGATTCACCTGCTGAATGATTTGTCTCGCTGACAAACTCTGATAAACAGAGACTTGGCGTCATTTGCATAGGTGTTTAATCTAAAGGAGTATGAGTCATTTAAATGAAACTCTCAGACTTGTTGTGATATTGTCATAGAGTGGGTGAAACACACAGATTTTTATTTGGTTAATCAGTACCTGGAAATGTTTTAAACAGCAATTTAGAACAGAGCCTGGAGTTTCCAAAACAGTAAGGCAGGCTTAATTTCTTGTTTTGAAAGGAATAATAATATTGTCCTCTTCTGCTGCAACAATGGTTTTTTTTTTGTTTTTTTTTTTTTTTTTTGTGGTGGTGGCATCTAGCCAGACTTGGTAATGTTAGCTCTTGAGGGCTAAAAATGAAGATGATGCATATGTAGCTCGAAGAAACTGTCTAAAATGTAATTCCTAGAAACATGAGTCTTCCTGATTCAGGATGACTGGATTGTCTGGCAACAAAAGGCTGTGCAGATACTGCTTCGAAAAATGTACTGGCATTTTAGGAGTATTCTGGGACTCTCTCCTGCACTGGTGGTGCAGTGCCTGTTAATAACACTTCGTGGGGGCTGCTCCAAAATGTGTCAGAGTGCTGGTTTTTCTGAGGATGGGACTCGTGGCTCCGCAATATCGGAAGTTAAATTAATAGAACTGTGAGATGGAAGTGTTTCAGTCTGTTCCAGCAGACCACTGAATATTCATGGCTCTCACTGATTCCAGCATGTCTTTGTGATTCTGTTTGCATTGATCTTATTCTAGAAGAACAGTTTTATAGCAAAATAAACGTTGAAATTAAATGCTCATTATTTAGTATTAGATGGTATCTAGGAACTTGAAACATCCTTAATGAGAAATCTGTAAATGCCTTTTGAATGCCTTTTTTTCTAGATAGATGTATTTTTATAGTCCTTTCAAAAATAGAAACTCATCAGTAATATTAAAATTGCAACACATTCACCAGAGGGAAGAAGTTAAAATCTGAGATTTTAAATAGGGATTCAAAATAATAGTCCACTTGTAGCTAAGAATTTATATTTTTAGAGGAACGGCCATGCATATAATATCTTTTTTCTTGCGCTTACTGATTTTTAAAATTTCACACCACCTTTTTTAGTTTGCCTTGTTCTGTAAGTATAGATAGATGTACTATATGTAGATGTACCAGCTGTCTAGTAATGTGTGATAATCAATGAGATTGTTGTCACCACGTTTTCCATGGGCTAGTGAAATGTCAACGCAGTACCTATGTTTGATGGTAGCAGCAATATATCATGTTTGCTTTTATCTCTTTCTTTGGTTTGCACATGCCATACAACTTGTGCCAGATAAAGAAAGATTTGGGTTTGAGCAAGCCTTTCATGGTTTGCGAATGGCACATGACCAAATTCTGAAGTGGTGTTCAGTGTAGGTCAGTAAATGTGTTTGACCCAAAGGATCACTACATCAGTGTGCTTCGAGACAGAAAGGCTTTTTTCTCTTGTGACAGTTCTGCACAAAATGAAGTCTTGCTAACCCTGATTTACACCATTGTGGCTGCACAATTGGTGTAAGCAAACTTGACAAAACCTTAGTGGAAAGTCTCCTCAAGGCCAAGTTCTGAAATAATAGAGTGTATTTCATATCCACACTCATTAAAAAGTGTGACAGACTCAATAGTATTCCTGATCATTATTCATTTTCACAGTTGTCACATCTGTTCTGTTATCAGAATCGCCCTAACAAAAAGGCCAGCTAGAAAATAAATACCTAAAGAAAATGGGAGAGATACAGATTTCTTTAAACCATTTGTGTTCCAGTTCCTGTAATGAATCTCTATCTAGTCTTTGCCTCTGGCTGAGAATAGTAATATGCTATTAACCCAAGAGATTTAAAACATGCTGTGCTGTGCTTGGAAGGGTGTCAGAAACTACTCCTGCAAGGATGGGAAGGTATTTTATTGCTTTTTCTATTGCTGGATAGCCTAACCCCAGTAAGCATTTTAGGAAAAGGGAACTACTAAAGTAATTGTGAAGCCTGACGTTTGATTTTCACAATTAGCAGATTGCCAAGAGGGGCTGGTAACACAGATGTATCAAGGCAGGTACAGCAGCTGTTACACTTGAAGTGCTATCTCACACGTTACAACTTGCTGGACACTGAAGCCTATTTTTAGTAAAAGAATAAATAAGCTGGCTGTGCCCTACTTTTTGTCAAAATGTGTCATGGGATCTTTGTATTTGATTAGAAAAGTCAGTAGAAATAACACAAGGGAACTCAGTGCCTCATCTAAAAACTGGTAATTCTAACAACCCAGTGCTGCCTTTTATTACAAAAGTATGTTAATATTGGTTGTGAGTTCAGGCCCACAGTGGGCAGAGGGGATAATAGCTGGTGGGAGACTTCCCTGTGTGAGGTTACATGTGAACACAAGTTCTGTTCTATTAGGCACTAGCTATTCAAGATGTCTTTGGAGGAAAGAATTTGTTTTGTATTGATGGAACTCTTTTTGCAAAGTCTGCATTAGGAAACTGGAAAAATGAAAGACTGTGTGGAATTATTTGTACATAAAGAGAGAATGTAGCAGGAAAGTCAGTCAGCCACTTCAGGATGCTGTTGAAGACCTTACTCTTACTAATTCTGAGCAGGGTATTTTTGTCTTCACTGACTGATACAAGATGGTTTTGACGTGTGGAAAAACCCCACAACTAGGTAGTTGTAGAGAAGATACGTTTATTCAGCGCTGGGTGCATGGGGGATTGGTCCACCAAAGACATGCACACCT
>JAWWEW010000012.1:24559917-24663265 GCA_035583185.1 Anabacerthia variegaticeps | reverse complement strand
TCTACCCACCCCCTGTCCCCCCCCCAGTTCCACGCCGTGTCCCCCCCTTCTATCCACCCCCTCTACCCCCCGCCGCTCCCCGGGCTCGGCTCCCTCCAGGAAGTTCCCCGGACCCGCTTTGCGCTCCCCCTTTTGGTTTTTTTATTTATTATTTTACTATGTTTTTGTCCCCACCTGAGAACTCTCGGCAGTCTCCCCGCGAATTCCCTCAAGTGGCGTTGGGATCACTCGGCACTCCGGGTTGTTCCCAGCCGGCTTCCCCGAGCCGGGTTGTTTCGCTGCCGAGCCGCAGGAATTTGTATGGCAAAGCAGTATTTGGGAAATGTGTTTGCAGTCAGATGCCCACGCTCGGCGCTGCTTTGGCAGCGTGCGGGCATCCTGTGCCCCCTGAGCAGAGAGCCAAACCCTGCCGCAGACGGCGAGCCCTTCTGTGGAAGGGGGGAATAAATCTTCATTAGTCCCGAGGAGTTCCTGAAAGAGAAGCGGAAACCTTTCATGCCAGACTCGCTGGTTTGACTAGCTCCAGCACATGTGGGCTCAGACTCCTGCTGGATGCCTTCCAAAATCCAGAAAGCTTAGTTTGTATTGGGTTTTTTGTTTGTTTGTTTTGGGTTGGGTTTGGTGGCGTGGTTTTTTTGTTTTTTGTTTTTTTTTTTTTTCCTGGACTTTTTGCATTCACAGTCTTTTCTTGTCACTGGATACATGGGTGAGTTTTGTTTATTTGGAACTGACAAGCGTAGCCATAACTGTGGCTGTATAACGTAGTTATGTACTCTCTTAAGTCCATCCTGCCATTATTCTCTTGATATTGGACTTTATTCAGGCTTAAGTTCCTGAAGCTGGACATTGCTAGAAGCCCCAGCAAAACATTATTTATGTTTTCAGGACTGTAGTTTAGGGTTTGAAGTTGGATGAATATGTGAAGGATGTTGTGGAAATTTTATTGGTTTGCAGTAGTAGCTAGAGATTCCCCCAGCTGTTTGTCTTCAAAGATTAATTAAAAGGTGAAATAAAACTTTATAGCATGGTTCTCTTTAGGAAAATTGCATATAAAGGGATATTGAATATCCATGTGCTTGGCAAAGGGTTGTGAAGTCTAGTGGAATGCATTAAGGTGGCTGGGGAATCAATCACTGGGTCACTTGGAAACTTTGATCTAGAAGCTTCAGTTCAGACTGATGGGGGTTTTCCAGGCTTAGGAAGTTCCATGCCAGCAAGCACTCCTTTTCAGAGGAGTGGGGATTCAGAAAAGGATTAGTGAACAAAAATTCTTGGGTAACTGCTTTATTGGCCTTTTGTAAAATAATGTCAGGGATATTGGTAATATCAAGAATGTTTTGATGTGGAATGGCTTGGAGACAAGCTTGGGTAGGTCTTTAACATTGATTAAATGTTTTTTGCATTTTTTTTTTAAAGAGATTTCCTCTATATGTGATCTTAAAATATTCTTGTTGATTGTCTATTTAAATATCTGTTTTTCTTGAGTAAAAATCACTTCCGTTGAGTCAGGTTTCACTTCCCTGGAATATCTGATGTCATAAATTCACTAGTTCTCCAATTGTCTATGGGCTTTTGGCAGAACTCCAGTTTCTAGTGTAGGAAAACCTCCTTTAAAAAAATAAAAATAAAAAATATTTGTGTTTTGTGATGTAGTAAAGAAAGAATATGTCCTGCTTCACTACTCCTTTCCCTTTAAAAAAGTTTGCACGTGTCTGCAATATGCTCTATTTTGCGCATGGTTAAACCCCAAAGTCCAGTAGAAATACAGGTTCTTAGAATGCTGTGTATACACGAGGAGGGTGCAGGAAAAGTAGGGGTGTTGTTTAGAGCTTGGGTGGAAATGCATGCTGGGGTTTTGGCTGGTTGGCTGGAAAGCTGGTATTGTGTTTCAGTGACCACAGGCACAGAGTTGGAGTAGCTTAAGTGCTTTTTCACATATCTAGAGATACACATGGAAGTTTGGCCCTTGGCTCTTTAAAAGTTGCCACCCGTTAATTTATCTGGAAATAAACACGGGGGTTGCTGGGCTGTAGAATGTGGTATTGTATTTATTCAGAGTCCGTGGGGCTGCTTTGGATGGAGGTGGGCTTTTCTGACCTGCCACTCTTGGGAGCAGCAGACCATTAAGTTATGAAGTTCACCCCTTTTCACAAGCAGCAGTCCCGGAGAGAAGAATCTGAAATAAGCATCACTTGCACAGTTGCACAGAAAAATTTGCTTGTTTTGGGGTTTCTTTTTGTTTTTTTTGTGAATGGGTGTTTCTTCTCAAACTGATACCCCTGGGCAGGATATGCATGGGGTTATACGTTACATCTCAAATCTCAAATAATTTGCCTCAGAGTATGAGGACTTTGAATTGTGGGGAACTGAAATTCAGTACCAGTGTCTGAGTGCATGAAGCAATTTGTTTTGTGGCAGTGCTGCCAGTCCTCAGGGTCACTCACCCTGTGGAAGTTTCACTGTGTCTTGATGATCACATCAGATCTGGGGGCAAAGATCATCTTATGTTAGAAATGGAAAAACTTTTTTTTTTTTTTTTTTTAAATTGATGTAAGTAGTAACTTGTAAACAAGCAGTTTTGCTTTGGGTTGGTAAGGTGTGCACTTACAGTCCAGAAGGAACAGCAGGTAACCAAGTGGGGGTCCTTTGAAAAACCAGAGTTGGAGACTGCAGGGTGGAGGTTTCATGTATCTGTACAATTCCTGAAGTCCCAGGTACTTTGTAGGCAACACAGACCCATCTGTGTTACAGTCTGTCACATTTACATGGGTAAATATTTTTATCTCAGCCCGGGTGGAAATAAATTCAGGAATGTGGTTTCATTTACATACATTAAGAGTTGCAGAAGAGGCCCTCATGTGCAAATGCTTGTGGATATCTAGCTACCAAATAATTCAATTTACATACTGGCTTCAGAAGATTAAAGAAACAAAGAGTGACACCGATGTGTCAAGAAAAGCTTCCTTTGAGGAGTGGGATTGGGGCAGTTCTGCTGATAATTTGTGTGTGTGCACATTGTGACTTGGTTTGGCTTTGGCAGTTTTCGGTGGCCAAAGCTTTATTGTTGCCTACTGGCTGTGCACAAATAGAGGGTCTGGGCTGTCCTCAGGTACCGCTTTCGCTACTTCCACTTCACAGCTTTGGCTGGGGGGAGGCAGGAAATGCCCCACATCTTTTTCGGTTGCCTTAAAAAGGCAGGAGGGCAGCTGGGAGAACCTCAAATGTTTATATTTCTTACCTTAGGTACCCTTGACTAAAAATTGTTAATTAGTTGAACTCCAGAGTAGCTTTGTGTCTTTGGAGCTACATCTACACATGTAGAAATATTCTTGTATTTACTTCTAAAAGAGTATAAGAATTAGGAGTACTGCAATTTTTCTCTCAGTGCAGAAGATACTTCATATAAATTTGCTACTCACAGCTTACATTTCTTTCTTCCAAATTGTTAAACCTGCATATTTTGGATAAGCGGTGTTGCATTAACTTTTTACTATGAAACTGATTTGTAAAGGGCACTCTTCTATTCCTAGAAGATCTTGCTAATAGTTGTAGTAGTTACTCTATTTTTAGAATGGCTTTGTGAATTCATCAAAGTATCTCAAAGGAGCTCCATCGGAGATACTGATGTTTGGTTAGTTTATGCTTGTGTAGCTTAGCTCAGTGTGTTGCTGTAATGCTGAACAATTTTACTTCCCATATTAGGCTGATAAATGCCCTTTTACTACTTCACTATTGGCTGTATAAGTACAATTTTTTTTACTGTTTTCCAAAGACTGTGGTGATTGAATGAGAAAGATATGCCCTGTCATGGAAACAAGTCTGTGTTGTAGATTTCATTTTTGTGCCTTTATGTGATGTAATTCTTCCTCTTTGCAAGGGTCTGCTTGGAAGAGGTGAAGAGGTGACAGCACTATGGTTTCTAATTCCTGTATAAGAGACCCAGGAATCAGTGTGTTCCCTTTTGGGGACTACCACAGGTTTAGCTTGAAGAGTCTAAACTTCTTTTCACTGTGTTCTTCTGAGGCTTTCCCCCCAGATTTCTTGTACCCAGAGCAGAAAGCAGAGGCTTCTGTTTGTGCATTAATTTGGAACTAATGGACATTTTAAAGTGATGTCCATTAGGAGCTCGAACTGTTTGCTCTCCCTTTGGGTCATTCCTGTCCCCAGGCATGACATATCCACTGGAGTTAAACAAAAAACTCCAAAAAAACCCTATGAGAGGATTTAAAGATGAGTTAGAGGATGTAAGTTTTGAGTTGACATCAGCTGGCAGCACGTCTGGCACATCTTGTGTGGCTGGTAGAGGTAGATAAACAGTTTTGTGGAAGTCACGTGAGTGTTTGTGGTCAGTGTTGTCAGTTAATAAGAATTCTTAAGAATATTGGTCTGTCTTTAGTTTTACAGCATTGCTGTGAAGTGTTGCTAATTCTCAGTGTTTCTGAAAGCCCTTTCCTGTCTGCCTGCATAGGAGGTGTCTTTAGCAGAGCAATGAAGTTCTTGTTTATGAAAGCTGTTATGTGGAATGTGCAATAGCTGGTGCTCTCTGTCATTAACCTGACATTTTAAGAGGCTCAGAGTCCTGCTGTCAAGTGGGTTTTGACATGGAAGTCCTGTGCTTGGGTGTAGCTACAGAGTACTAGAAGCAGTTTAAAAGTCAGTGTAGGTAGATGGTTTGGAGAAGGTTGTAGAAAATCTCTAGGAAACAGAGTAAGTGGTAACATTTTTTAGTGCTTGAGGTTCTTATGGGAGCTAACTATTGAGCAATAACTTCTGTAAATAAGGTGCTTGAGAGATGTATTTTGATATTGTTACATCATTTTATGAGAAGGAAAGATGGAATTTTGAAATGTAGTGTTATTTTCAGTTAACAATTTTATCTTTGTGAGTATAGAATGTTAATAGCAGAAGAATATGAAGCATAGTTGATTTAAAAAACTGATTACATTTATGTCAGTACAAAGAGCAGCCAAAAAGGCTGCTCTTGAGTACTGCAGAGTGATGGTTCTGTCAGTGATGTGAGCACTGCTGTTCGGTGCTGTGCTCCAGAAGGCTGTGCTTTGGTAGCCTGTGGTTTGTGCATACACACACATCAGTTCAGACACACGTACAGGGGAGAACCAGGTGGACAAAGGCAGATGGCAGTAGAAACTCAAAAAGCTAAGTGCAAAGTCAGATGTGGTAGAAAGAAGCACATAAAACGTTATTTAAAAATTGCAGTGGGCACTGTACCCCCTTCCAGATTGGCTTCATGGCTCAGATTCCTTTTCTGGTTTTGAGAAGTACTTTGGTCCTTATGCCTGTTTTTTATTCCACTTCATAGTCCTGTTTTTTCAGGGACTGGAGGTACACAGGGAGGTGTAGGGGCTGGATGATGGAAATCTTCATCCTGGGAGGGCTGCTTTGGGTCCTCTGCATTTTGGTGCTTGAAGATGGTTTGAAATACTGTTCCTTCTCTGCTGGTGTTGGGCTGTTGTTTGAGTTTTGGTTTGGTTTTTTATTTTTCAGATCCCTGTTGGACTTACGTAAGTGTTCCTAGGGGAGGCATGGCCTTTGGGATTTTCAGACCACCACAGGCAGTGTAGACTTGGAGTATTTGTATTTCTGGCCTTTAGTGCTGAGTGTTTTCCTTTTGTTTCAGCTAATAGAGGAGGATCTCTGAATTTACTATTTTATTATATGTATGCCCTGCTAAGGATGCAATTCAAGACATCAGTAAAGATATATAAGGAGGATTGTCCAAGTCCTAACCAGGGATCCTCTAGGCAAAGAAGAGTTAGTGCTTGGTGTACAGACAGCAGTAAAAAAAGAGAATAGTGCATTTTTGTGTGTTCAGTCTGAATGGGCACATGCAATGGTGCCATCAAAATGTGAGCAGACACAAGAATGTAAGTCCTGTTATTAATTAATGGAGATCTACAAAGCAAAATTCCCAGTAAACCATCCAACCTGGTAGTAGGTAAAATTTGAAACGTGGGATCACAGAATGGTTTGGGTTGGAAGGGACCTTAAAGATCATCTTGTTCCAACCCTCTGCCATGGGTTTCCACCAGGTTACTCCAAGCCCCATCCAGCCTGGCCTTGAACACTGTCAGGGATGGGGCAGCCACAACTGGCTGTACAATTTTACAACTGTGTAACTTTACGACCACCTCAAAAGAGCTTGTAGGGAGGTGAAGCTCAGTCTCTTTTGCAAGTAGCAAGCAATAGGATGAGAGGAAACTGCCTCAACTGCACCAGGGAAGGTTTAGATTGAATATTAGGAGTAATTTCTTCCAAAAAAAGCATTTTCTAGCATTGAAACAGGCTGCCCGGGGCAGTGGTGCAGTCCCAATCCCTGGATGTATTTAAAAGGTGTGCAGATGTGGCCCTCAGGGTCATGGGGTAGAGCTGGGCTTGGCAGTGCTGGGTTAAAGGTTGGACTCGCTCTCAAGGATCTTTTCCAACCTTAATGTTTCTATGATTTTATTCTTTCAGTTTTCTTATGTCACGTTTGAGTGGAAGCATCATGTGCAATGTGACATTAGGATTGGGCCATAATATCAGGAGGTGAAGAACACTTGTCTACATCTGCTGAAATATTTTAAATTATTTACTTGTAGTAATGGCTGAAGTGTGAAGAGATGTGTGTCTGTGTGTGGAGAAGAGCTGTCTTGTTTTTATTTTCAAGGGGATCTATGATAAATGTTGACTGGAATGTGAGTAGTAGTTTTTGAACCCTCTTGAGTGAAGGAAAACATTGTTAGTTTGGCAGATTTTCAGCAGCAAATGGCACATTAATTTTTGGCACAAAACTTGCTAGCAAAAAAAGAGCCTTTCCTTTCTGTTGTTAATAATAAAACTGAGGAGGGACTGATTATCTGTGCTTGGTGGGCTGATATTTGATATTCACACAAGATAGGCACAATGCTTTTGAAAAATGTTCTTTCATATTTTATGAAAAATAAAAAAACACTTTATGATATACTGATAATCTGCACCCAATTACATAACAAACTTTAAATAACCTTATTATGTTTATAATAAGGTTATAGCTTATGTTTATAAGCTATTACATAAGCTGTGTGTAAACTATTAACAAAATTTCCAATGTGTTTGAAGATAAAGATATCTGACTATTCAGACATGTATTAAACTGTGTAGAATACTGTGAGTCTTCATGGCAGGTCAGTTTTACTTCCCCAGAACTTTGGAAGTACTTTTTTTATGTCTATTTCTAGTTGTAGTAACGTAAGGAAGTAATATTTTTGTTAAAGATGTTTGTTTACACTGAAGTATGTGATCTCTGGCTCTGTTGAAAATTGTAGTGAGCTCAGCACAGTGATCCAACTTTGTTTTTGCCTGAGTAATAATAATAATAACAACAGCATTTTGTTTACTGAATTGTTGCTTTAAGTGCCAGGGTACCATTTTTTAATACTCAGATGTGGTTCTGCATAAGTTCTTAGAGTCCAGCTAACACAGATACATAACAATTGTTTATTTTCATGTGGCAGCATGTTTTGATAACTAATAATTTCTGCTTCCTTTGGGTGCTGTAAGTAATAAATAAATCTGGTGTATGAAGAGCTGCAGTGATTAAAACCAGCAGAAAAGTACTGCCTAGAAAGGAAGGCTTATTTATTAGCAGTAGAGTTCTTCAGTAAAAGAAGTTTTACAGGAATGTGGAGACACAGCTTAGAAAGTTAGAGGTGATGTTAAGACCACAATCAAATCCTTTCCTCATTGTTTCTCATCACGAGTAGTCCCTGAAGATTTGCAGCAGCTCTGTATCTGTTGAAGCTGGATGCACATATGGGGTGCTCCATGTTTTCTGTCACTGGAAATATGCTGGGTGACAGCTCACTCTATATTTGATTTGCTATTCACCACAAAATGACAGAAGGCCTCATCTATTTCTGCATTTTAAATAAAGAACTCTTCGCTGCGTGTTTGTTTTTTTCCTTTAGTCCATTTTACTTAACTTGAAAGCTCCAACATTAATTTCCTTGGGTGAGAAGTACTGTGAGTAAAGCACTGGCTGGGGGTCTGTAATAATTGGATGCCAATTCCACGTGTGTGGCTGCTGTGTGACTTCAGAGGCATTTGGGTATCGTGGTGGGTTTTCATCTGTGCATTGCTTTTCCTTTCTTTGAGTGGTATACTCTTCTTGTGTTTATGTCCTTGAACAAATAGAACGTCAGCTGTCATCCCTGGAGACATTTCAAAGAGGTGTAGGTGTGGTTTGGTGATGGGCTTGGCAGTCAGCTGAACTCTGATCTTAGAGGCTTGTCCAACCTTAATGATTCAAAGTTTCTATGCTACCTTAGGATAAATGCAAGCACTTAATTGAAAAATACTTTGTAGCAGCTCGGGTAGCAAACTTTTATATTGGCATGGGGAAAAGGTAAATGTATTTTTAAGTGTCCCCATTAAAATAGATCCGTTTAAGCTACTGCCTAGAATCATTCCAGCTGATGCATAGACTCACTTTGCCCACTGTCTGTGCAAATGCTTTTGTGGAAAGAAAATCTTTTTTGTGTTTACAAAAATAAGGGAGAAAATATTCTTAAAAAGTTGGTGGAGGCAGACTGTAGTACAGCAGCTAAAGTATTTTTAAAACGTCATGTTTTTAGATTAAAAACTTAGACTCTTTAGTGTATTCTTGTCCTGGGAATAGAAATTTGAAAGATTAACACCTTTCTATTTATAGCTGAGTTACAATTCCTGTTCCAGTTAACTTCTAGGTAAATTTTATGAGAAGGCAGAGCAATTCTTACCTTAGTCTACCCCTGCAGCTAATCATTTTAGTATCCTCAAGTTACTCTGATTTTTTTTTTTTATGTGAATTTCACACATCACATACGTGTTTATTGCATGATTTTATTTGTTGTTGATTCAATTGGGACTTGTTGGCCAGGAAAGTAGCACGCTACTTTTTGGGTGGGTTTTATCTCTTTTTGTTAAGTAATAAAGGGTTTCTGCCTATGGCAGGGCAGTTTTCTTGAAAAAGAGGTGGTGTGGGTGGTTAGACAGACCCCTTGTATGGGAGGGGTTCTTCAGAAACAGCAACATTCATGAAGCCTTCAGCTCAAGCATCTGCATTTTGGTGATTAACAGGCCCAGTTGACCTGAAGAAGGATTTACTGGGGTGCAATGGCAAATGAAATGGTTTGTTGTTTAATTTTCTGTTGTTCTGTGATGAACTTTTTACCTGTGATTTACTGGTGAGAAGTGAAATAGAATTATAGAGAGGCTTTTTCTTCTTTCTGAGTTGTCATGGGAGAGAATTTGAAAGGAGTTAAGGCAAATATTTTCTGAGCCTTTCCTTGGTGAGTTGCTCTTCTGCTGTCAAGTGTGGTGTTGGGAAACTTTTGTCTCAGTCAAGCCATTATTTGTGTGAAAACTGCAAAGCCTCTTCTTTCATTTTCAAGAGTCACTTTTTTGGTTTCTGATTTTATGGCATATTTTAAGAATTGCTTTCTTAAATATAGATGGTCCTGCTCCAGCAGTTCTTCTTTTGGCTCTGGGAAAGGGAGGAGCTCATGTTCATTTATCAGTGGCGTTCTAGATGCCTATTGCCAGAAACTGCTAAATACTGATCTCACCGTTTAGTGGGAGCAGGAGGATAAATCCATTCTCCAGAATGCATCTGCTGCCTCTCCTCAATCCTTCCACACCTTGCCTCTGAAAATGTCAGAGAATGTATCATTTCCAGTCCAGCCTTTGTTTTATTTATGGTTTTGAGATGTTACACAAAATGAAGAGGGTTGTATTTTATTCTTTCCATTTGCTCTTCATGGTTCATCTCAGTGCCAGGGACTGCTTTGCAATTTGATCCTATTGAGTACAGAATTAGTCTTGATCTGGTTAGAGTGGTCCTACTCACTGTGGCATCACAGATGCTCGAGGTAAGAAGTCATTCCCCTGTGACAGATCTGCTGAACAGGTTTCTGTCTTTATGGAAAAGGCCTAATCCCAAAGGATTTCTATGCTGAAACCCTTTCATTAATGAGGGAAGCCAAAAAAAAAGGTCATATAGTCTTAATCACTGTGCTGAGCATTGCAGTGGATGAAAATAGGAGTGTTTGGGTTGGTTGGTTTGTTTTTATATCAAGTGTTCTGTAATTTTAGGTGCTGTGTCTAAAAGCAGTGTAAAATATGTGATTGCTATTTAAGTGTGAGTTATGGATCCAAATTGAGATTTGAACTGTTGATTTGTGGAAAGGAGGCTTGTCTTTTGTGGTTGGGTTTTTTGTTTGTTTTTGTTTTTTTAAATCAGGCACTCTCCTGCTTCTAGCCTGGGATTAGTGCAAATTTGGCATTGTCATGCTGGAATTATGCTTGATATTTTAAGTCTTTTTTTATATGAAGTCTCACTATCTGAGGGAGAGGAGCAAGAGCAAATTAAAATGCAGTATTTCCTTGTCTATCAGAGCTTAATAGATTTACTTTGGAGTGTTGGATATAGCTGTAGATAAACTGCATTTATTGCATGCTTGAATGTTTCCTTCTTCAGCACTAGAAACGTTCTTAGTGATAATTTTAGTTTCAGATAGTGTTCACTGTGTACTTAATGTTAGTGATGGAATCCTGTTGATATATATCGTGTGGTCGTACTTGGAATCAAACAGCAAGTTGGACTGCAGCAGCATGGCTTTGAAATACATTTACACAGACACTCCTATGTTGGCTCACTGTCTCACAATCCACACTTTGGAGTTTATTTTAATCACAAAGAACGAAGCCTTTCAAGTGATATCTGGAGCAGAGTGGGCAGTTGCTTCACAAAATGGCTCATAATAATTACCAAAAAATTGTTCAGTTTTACTTTTAACTCTACTAGTGTGCTCTCATTTATGTAAATTTATATATGACCACAACAAAAAGCAGAATTTGGGAACTAAATAGAAGTAAATTTGCACATTTTTGCCATAGCAGGCATTTAACAGAACGTAAATAAGATGTGAAATATCAGCATGTGAAAGTAGTGAAGAAAACAGACTACACAGAAGAGACCACAAGAAATCATGAGTAGTCCTACTAATAATGTTTCAAGTAACTAAGTAATTGTGATAAGATCTTTGCAGAGCCAGGATGAAGACTCACTGTTCTATTTCGCTGTGTAAAGTGCAGGTAAATATTTATACATCTAGTAACTTTTGGGTGGGACCAGTAGGGTTTTTTCAGTGTTTTACATCTATGACACATGAATGAGTAGAAAATGCATCAACAATAAGGGCTGTGTTCAAGTGTTCCTGAATTCTGAGGAAATGCTTAATCACTGAGCACCTTGAGGCTTTCAGAGTTTAAGGCAGTCAGAGAGAAACCGTGGAAAAGGACTTTAGAATGCCTGAAAATGGCCTTGAACTCATTAAATGAATATAAGATTTCTGTCTGAAAAATGATGGTGTGGGGGTGATTTTGTGTTCTGTGTTACACCCAGTAATTAAGTAGATGACAAAATATGTTTGAAAACAAAAGTATGGGGCATAATTGTCTTGTGATAGAGAAGCAAAGAACCAGCGCTTGGCTGGCATCCCCCAGGTACAGGAATTACTGTGCTGAATGCCCCCCTCCCCAAGACTTCTGCTTTCAAATACTTGAGATGGAATGGAAATCCAGGCAGAATCCAATATCTGATTTCTGCTTGCAATTTAGTTTAGCATTCAGAAAGCTGCTTGTCAGTGGCATGACCGCTGAGGGGGTGCAGGGATTGGCACTTCATTGACTCTTGCAAACATCCCTGTAGATGTCACAAGGGCTTGTGCAGGGTTGGATTTGTTTGCACCTGGCCAAACTGCTGCTCATGGTTTGGCTGGCTCAGCCTCAAGCCTTGGAGCTTCACTCTGTGTGTGTGTGCTTGTAGGTGTGGATTTCTTAGAAGAGGAGCACAGCTGCTTGTACACCAGATGTAGTGAAGCAGATTTAGAAAAGCTCCACACTGGCCTGGAGGTGCCAGTGATTTGTGGGCCCTGGGAGGAGTTACATCTTCACATGGATGAGTCTGTTCAGTGTAAACTATTCAGTTCTTTGTCACCAGCTTTGGAGCTACTGAACCAGTTGGGTAATTGCTTGTGCCCTGTGCTGGGTCAGAACTGGAAATGAGCTGGAAAGTGTGGCTCACTTGACTCGGTGTTTATGGAGCAGTATAAAGCAAATCTAAGCACTTGCTTGTGAGTCATGTGAAATCCTAAAAACACTGCTGCTTTTATAAAATGGTCATGTGCAGCCTAGAACTTTGTGCTTTTTGAACTGCAGGGTACCCTGGAATCCAGGACTTCTCCAGCCCAGAACCTCTCCTAGCATTTCTCTTCTCCTGCAGTTGCCATCCGAAGCTCTGAGCACTGGCAGCCAGCCCTCCCCAGTGCTGAGGGCATTTGCAGGATCTCCCACTCGCAGAGACTTTGCCAGTCTTGATCTCAGCACGCTGCTCTCACATCAGAGAATGAATGACTGGCTGCCTGGCACAATGTGGGAGGAAAATTTGTCCTCTACTAGTCTCTTTTTGTTAAGCTTCATTAACAGTGATGTGTTCCCCTCCTGCTTTGCTCAGAGGCATTTCTTTTGAAGGTGGCAGAGCAAGAGAAACACAGTTGAATCATTCTGGGAAAACAAAAATAAGTTATTTTTGTTTAGGTTTCTGTTTGTTGATCCTAAGTCATGCAGGTGATTCCTTGCCATCTGGAAGGAATTGTTCTTTTCTCCCTTAGTTCAAGGCCCTTCATTTTCCAGTGCCAGTAAAAGCCAGCAGTCTTTTGCTTTTATGTTAACTTTATTGTAAGGACAAAAGATAGAAGCTGGGAGGCAAATGACAATCATATTGAGTTCTAAGCTGCAATTAGTAGGAGGGTTACTGGGTTACTTAACCCTGAGCACCATTATCACTGTGAAAGGGGGACCCACCCCCCCAAATAAATCCAGATATTAATAACTGACACCCTGTTAGAATCCCAGAATCAATTAGAGTCGATTGGAAAGGACCTCTGAGATCACAGAGTCCAACCAAACACCACCATGTCATCTAGACCAGGGCACTCAGTGGCACATCCAGCCTTTCCTTAAAGACCTCCAGGGATGGTGGGTGACTCCACCACCTCCCTGGGCTGCCCATTCCAATGTCTAATCACCCTTTCTGTGAAGAAGTTCCTCAGGATGTCCAACCTAAACCTCCCCTGGTGCAGCAGGAGACTAAAAGCAATATTTTCAGAATAGTCAGTGAAAACTTGGTATCACATTACAGCTCTAAACACAAAGGAACTCAACAGCATGTGTAACCAAAAAAGAAAGATTTATTGAAAAGCATATTAGTATGTGATTGTGTGAATATAAATTTGTTTTAAACAAGCCTGTTGGACACTGGAGGGGATTTCAGAGGTGAGCCATAGCTTAGTGGGACTGTCTGTCTGGGAAGGGTGAACATGGTGATTCATAGTAGTTGAGTACCCACTGGATAAATACAGTTATGATACTGAGTTCTTCTTAATGCAGGTACGTGACTGAATTGAGCTTCAGGTTGTGTTTCGAACTGTTACCCATTTAACTTACAGAGTAACACTGGCCCGTAATTTTAGTTATCCAGGAAAATGTTTTGTGGTCTCTGTTTTGTCCATTGTTAGGAATAAGCAAGGTTGTCCACTGACTTTTAGTTCTGACATAGATCTCTTTTTTGAACTCATTTGACTTAGAGCTTGGTGTTCTGCAGTTTCTGTCTCTGACTTATTTGTTCCTGTGGCCATTCTTACATGGTGAGAGCTTGTAGCTCTGTGCCTGCTTTCTTTTGGTTAAAAGATTCTCTACAAGATAGGTGGGTATCACATTTCAGAGAAGGTTGAGGCCTCTTTTTTTTTTTTTTAAAGGATAGTATGGTTTTTGACCAACCACCACCACCAGTGAAAGTAGAACACAAAGAGGAATGCTGCTGTATGTGTCACAGTGTGCTGTCCATTGTCAGTAAGATATTTTGTGTCTTGACATTACTGCCGCCTTTAAAAGGTCAAAACTGGTCTGTGCTGTTGAAGAGACTGGGCACTGCATAATTAGGATGGTCCTTATGTACTGTTTTACTGTTTGGGTCAGTCTGCACACAGCACTGTGTAATATGTAAGGAGTATTTTTTTCAGATTCAGGCTTTAACTTGCATTTTCAACATCTGCACCCAGGTATGCAGTGTGTGGAAGTTGCTGTGATACAGCCAGATGTGCAGTGCTGTCTTTTTCTCTTTTTCTTTTTGTCTTTTCTGTCTTTTTCCTCTTTCTGTCTTTTTAACTCTTGGACTTGGGTTGTAATGGCTTCATTACTGATAGCAAATGTTCTTGAAGAATTCTGTGCCTATTATTGTTGAAACTTAAGACTTCAGGAGACCAAGTTGATTTATATTTTTCAGTATTTTTTAAATTTCATATTTGGTGTGTATTTTTTAAATTTCATATTTGGTGTGTATTTACTGATGGTTAATCCTGGTCTCATCTCAGACTCCATGAAATGGTGAGTTTCTTCATTGCCAGGTGGATGTTACAGCAGCTAATTTAGCTTGACATTCACTTGTTCAATCTTCAGTGCTATTGAGAGCATGAAATGCACAAGACGGTTTTGAAATAGCCAAAGATGTGAACCGAAAGCTCTGAAATACCCTGATTGTGCTCTTCTCTGTGTATCACTGTCCTAAACATCTGCTAGTGCTCTCCTGATGTCTCCTCTGTGCTTTCCTCCCGAGTCAGAGATTTATTTGCAGAGAGGAAGATACTCAAGAAACTGCCATGTCGTGTCATTCAACCCCCTCAGAGTTCCTTATCCTAAAGCAAACTTGGAGCATCCTCTCCAACAAATGACTCTTTGTGTCCTCTGGCAGAATTCACAGAGCAGCCTGTTTGATGTCTCTAGAAATTGTTATAGAGCAGAAGACCATAGGGCCACAATTAGCCCAGTAATTTCTGTGTGACATCTAAAATTGCTTATAAATTAATTTTTTTCTTTTGTCATTTCCCCCCACTTGTCTCTGTGAGTGGCCTATTTCCTTGGCTTGCAATTGTTTAACTTTAGATGCCACAGGGGATTTTTAGGCTAAAGTTTCTTGTACGTTTTCCCCTTTCTTTACTTGTGGTACAATTTTTTTTGTCTTACATTCCTAAGTGTTTCTGTGGACACGGACAAGTATAAAGGGTAGGTGGAGAACTGTAGAAAATGTTACTGTACTGTCACAGGCATTTTGGTTGCCACCATGTGATTTTATGATTCTTGAAATACTTCAACTCTGTGTGGATTGGCTTTTTGCACATGGGGTAAAAGAACCTGTTTCAGGACACCACCTTTATGCACCATAAAGTTGTTTTCCAAAGATTGTGTGTGCAGAGCAGGTGGGACAGCAACTATTTTTTCCCTCAAAGCCACTGAAGAATCGAAGTTGTCTCCGAGTGCTCTATATGCCGGTTCCTAGAGAAGTTCTGCTCCCTGTGCAGAGGGCTGAACTGCCAGCCCTCGTTCCTGGTCACTGAACTGTGCTGTTACCTATTGTGGTTCAGAAAAAGAAGTGTTTATGGGAAGAGGAGTGTAGTAGCTACATGCCTTGTGCCTTGGCCTACAAACCTGGAGATAATGTCAGTGCAAACTGATCATACTGCTTTGTGCTCAAGGGGGTTTCAAATAGTTTTTGTTTATGGCTCTTTACTGAGAGCCTGATTTGCAAGGTGGAGCTGATGGAGATGATGTCTTGGCTCTGTGGAGGTGTTTAGTCCTGTGCATCTGCAGGGTGTTGGTCAGAGGAGACCTATTGAACCTTCCTTGGGCCATTTCACGGGTTGGAATATCAGTAGGAAGATGGAGTCACTTGTGTCATCAACTCAGGTTCTCCTCAGGACAACTACAGATGACATTACACTCCAAAAAACCACACCAAACACAACAAAAAGCAAACTGAAATCAGCTTGCAGCCAGGGTAAAAGAGAAAGTATGGTAAGGAGAACGAAGACAGCTCTCTTCCCTTTTGTCATCTTTAACTGCAGTTGGGTCTATGTTGGTCTGATCCAAACTGAGTGCACAAAAATGTAAAAATATTTGTAGCAGCTAAATATGGTTTTAACTAATTTGTGATTATAATACCTGTATTGTTAGAAGTAATGGCATATTCTAATTAAGATTTCCTTTTTTCTTTCTGCTAGCAGAGAATTTGCAGATTTGACATTAATTTAATTGTTAGATTGTGTAATGGGAATGTGGTGCTGTAGTATTTGAAGACAATGAAAATGAGTGATTTGTTAAGTATTTCTGCACAAAAAGTTGATGGAGCTTATAAACCAACTATAAAATGCTGATTTTCTCAATTAGTCACTTACATTATGTTGTGTTTTGCTTTTTTTAGGTCGCATTTAGGTCATCTTGTGGAATCTTCCAAAGAAACAAGAGTAATAGTAAGGAAATGATGTTTAATAGAAGTACCTTCACCACCCAGTCAGCCTGAAACAAGAAAGGATCTTTGGAGTAAGTATTACAGGGTTGGGTTTTTTTTTCTTCTGGGTCTTTATGGGTTTTTTTAGGGGGGAAGGGGTTGTTTGAGTCTGTTCTTTTTTTTTTCTTGTCAAGTTAGTATGGTTATTAGGTTATTCTTGCATTTCACTCTGTTAGACTTGTATTAAAAAGTAAATCAGGGACCATACTCATTTCAGTTGATCAGCTGGTAATAGATCCTATGGACTCTTACTGAAGCATCTTCCATCTTACAATCACTTGTATCTTGTGAAACTTAGATGGGCTTCAGATTTTTCCCTTGGCTGCTGTGTATTCTGGCTATGGTTTTGAGCAGAGAGTGGTCTAGACTAGATGTAATTACATATAAGCCCCTACTTGCTGGCAAAAATTAAAGCCCTGCTTGTATCTTCCAGGGAATTTGAAAACACAATTTTGTCTGTAACTTTCTACTCCTGACACTTCCTGACTTTGATATTTTTGTTGTCAGTATTTCAGTATTTGTCCTGCACTGCAGTTCCATCTTCCATCAAACTGACATGATTTATGGTTCTCAGATACATCTTTTCTTCACTGTTTCTAGTTCACTTGTAGCTTTAGTGAATTCTGGCTGAGGCACTTGTGCCTCATTTATGATAAAAGAAGCCTCACCACCTGACACAGGGACTGTGGATTGCAGCTTTTCTTGCCTAAAGATTTGTATACTGATATAGTATAATTCTTAATTTCTGTCGACCTCACATGCTTGAGATGGGAAATGTAATAATTGTTCTGTCACTTTGTTTGCATCAGATTGTAAGATGTTTACACATATTGTTGTAGAGGTTAGAAACTGAGAAAAAACTGCACATATCTGGTGCAGATTTTCCTTGTGCTGTGGGATTATATGAATGGCATTCTGCAAGAGTCACTGGAAATTGTTACATAGCTGGGAATGAAAATTAGCTGGCAATTAGAACTGAAAGGGGGTGAAAAACGGTTTTAGTTCACAAGAAGTATATTTTGGCATATTGCTTTATTAAGAAGAGGAAATGACTCCTCTTTAGCTGCTTCTTTAAAAACGGATGCATGTGTGGTGGTGTAATTTGGGTAGAGAACTGTCTGTGAAACCTTCATTGACCGAGTCAGATAAAGCTGAACTTTTCATACTTGGTATTTTATCCAAAGTGTCTTAAACTGGCAGAATAACACTTTTGGATTGATAACTTTTCCTGCCTTAAAAAAACCCTATAAAATTTGATTAAACATGGATTTAAAGAAGTAAATGTGTGTTAGTTCTCTTTCTGTAAGTACTTGAAACAAATGCTACAGTTTTTAGTCAGCACATTTAAATTTGCATCAGTTCCTGATCTAGGCCATATGGCAAGTGGCTCGTAAAGACACTCAGCAAAGGTTTTTGTAGCACCTGATATCTGGATTCTGACTGCTGAAATTTTCAGGAATTGTGTAGTATGGAGTTATTTTTCTTTTACTGACTTACTAGACAACACAGTAGAAATACAGGCACCTGTCACAAAGTCCAAATAAAGTAATGTCTATTTGCTGCCTACACACTTAATCTTACCAGCTAATTCTTGATTCTGGTAATCAAGTCACCAAAACAGATGGGCAACAAAATTGAAACTGAGCTTTCCATTGAAATGAAATGAAGAATGTCCACTGGAGACAGCTTTAGTCATTTTAAATCACGGTATTCAGGCTTATGCCAGGCACAGAACTTGCTCAGGTGGTCAGTAGCCAGTAAAGTTGTGTTTCCTGCCCTCCCCAGTTTTTTTTTGCATTTTTATTTTTTTAAGAGACTGTAGAACCTGAAACTGATTCTAATTTGTCCTTTTTGGGAAAGTGTTTTGAAACCCCAGTTGTTTGTTTTGAGTTGAATGCTTGTGTATGCTTGTGTGGATTCCAATCACCGCAAAGGATTGTGCAGCTGGGATTTTTCATTCAAGTACCAAAAACTTTAAAATGAAGTCTGAGTGGTGTCCCTGTTCACAGATAAAAGCCAGCTGGAGTTCTCCTGAAGTTGCAGAAGCAGTTGCTGTATCTCACGGCAGGGTACAGGTGTGACTGCTGAAGGCTCCAAGGGTAGCAGCATTTCTGGGGGGCTGGGGACCCTCCATCCATGGAGACTTTCAAAATTACCTGTGCAAACTCCAAAGCAACATGCTTTAACTCTAGTGTTGGAACTAATCTTGGGACCAGCTGATTCCCAGAGGTCCTTTCAACCTAAATTATTCTGTGATTCTTGGATAATCTTAATTATTTATAATCTTATTTATTTATGATGAATGGCTAGGACTGCTTTTGGTTTTATCACCATTGACTTCATGACAAAAGTGTTGATTGCATAGGAGTTTTAGAATTAATCTTTTCTACCAATTGGCATTATATTTCAAGTTGTGTTTATAAAAAGGTATTATGAAAAAGATGCATAAAATACAGTCTACTTATGTGATAGCTTTGTGTTTTGGTCTGGGTGACCTCTTTGTCGGAGAAAATTTCACTCCTCATTAATTTTCCACTGGTTTTAATTATTTCACTGCTTTTCCTCTCTTCCTAGATGCGTACAATCTGTCTGCTGGCAAATAATTCTCTTTCCTCAAGGTTTTGATTGAAATATCAGGAATAATTGGAAAGTGAATCTTTTAGTCCCTGTGAGAAGAGGTATCTATATATAGGAAATCTTCAGTTTCCAGTTTTAGCTATTTTATAGTAGGAAGTCACCTAGCTCATAATTTAGAGATGCAACATTTTAATAGCTGAAGGAAACAGGCAGCTGGTGAGATTTGCCGGTCTAGGTCCGTTTGTACAATTCCAAAGGAGAGGAAATATTGATCACATATATTTTAATATCTTGTAAGTAGAATGTTCCCTTTGTGCTTGTGGTGGAACAAGAATGAGTGATAGAACAGGCAAGGAAACGTCAGAGAGCAGAACTAATAGTGGTTTAATATTTCCTGGGTTTGGTGTTAGACTACCAAGAGTTCTTGCACAATTCTTGTTTAGCAATGGGGGAGCTCTACAGTTTACTTGGTACAATAAATCAATCAAAGCACAGCTCCAGGTTATTAATGCATCTTTTCACTTTCATGGCGGAGACATTGCACAGTATTTGAATAATAGTTTGGACTGGTAAAAAGCCAGGCCCTTAGGCTATAGTTTTGCCTACATCTTTAAAAATGAGCTTAAGAACTGTGAAGTGGCAAACCAGCCCTGAGGGTGGAAGAACCCGCAGCCACGACTCCTCCTGCCCCCGGGTGCACCTTGGCTGTGCTGGCACAGCAGTTGTGCAGCTTTGTGGGAACCGGCTGACTCACCTGTGTTTGAATGACATCTTCATTCTGGGTACAGTTCAGCTCCTCCTCCTCCTGCCCCAATCAGCCTGGCTGGCCAGTCCTTTCTCTTCCCCTGTGCCACCCCCATTCACCTTTTTGGTTAAGTTTGATTTTTGTTACTTTCTTTGTTTAAAATATCCGTCATTTAAATGTTCAGTGTAGCATTAGAACTCAACATACCCTTAACGTTTTATCCTGATCCTCCCCTAGTAGGTGAAGTATCTACAGTGATCTGCAGTATCAAAAGTGAGTTATGTGGGTTGTGAACTACCCAGGTCTGATCTTTCCCCAAATCTTTAGTCTCAGCTCACTGTCCTGGAGTGTGCCATACAGATTGCATTGGTCCTCATGTCAGGGCCCACTCTGCCCACTCTTATTAAAACTTTCCAAAATATCTGAGAGCTGATCAGAAAATTCCCTAAAGCTCAATCTACCGGATATGTTCTCACAGCCCAGCTGACAGAGAAAACTGGATTATTTGCCTGGACTCTGTTTCATTTGAGCTTTTCTCCTTCTGCCTCCCTGGGTCTGTTGGTTAAGGTGTTGAATGAACTGTTACTCATGTGACAGAGCTTTTCTAATCTTCTATTTTCTTCCATCTCTTTATGTTCCCCCCATCTCATCCATGCAGAACTGCATTCCAGAGAGCTGAAAGGGGATGTTCCCTTGCAGTGGGCCCAGCTTCAGTGGGATCCAGTGATCAGTGTTTTGGAAGACAACTTCAGACAGTAGCATTTAAATGTGAAAGGAGTTTTTCTTGTCCCTGCAACTTGCTTTAATTGTGAAATACAAAACCATGGCCTGAAACTCCTTGATATCTCTCTTTGAATGCAGATATATGGGGATTTGAGGATGGAGCAGAGGATGGTTGTGAATTAGCTGGGAGAAGCTGTTATGCTTCTGCTGTGTTTTGTGTTCATTATGAATTATGTGCTGCCTGTACATTGCTGGAAGTCTGTCAGAAGCCTGGGACTTAAGTTTTACTCACTTCTTTAGTTCATTAGGAGTATTCATTGGAGGGAGCAGAAAAAAAATGTGTTTACTTGCCTGAGTATAAAGTAATAAGAAGTAAGGGTGTCCTTTTATCCTCATTGTTCAAACCGGTTCTGGTAAGTCTTCTGAATCTGGAATACCACGTTTTAATAGTGTTGTTCTGTACCTGTAGACTTTTCCAGGCAAAATATTCTGAAGGCAATCTCCTTTGCAGCTGGCTTTAAAACTACACTTCCACTGACTCATGGAATTGTTTCCATAGGAAGGGGTGACTAGAGGTAGTCCAATCTTAACCATCTGTTCAAATCGAGTCACTTAAAATCAGATTAAATTTTAATTTGAAACCAGTTAACATGTCTGCATTTTTTTCATATCTGAGTCCTGTATAAGGCAATTAGAAATTCAGATGCTCAGCATTTCTTGGAAACTGGGCCACTGTTATTTAGAGGCATTAATGTCCAAGTGGAAACTTCATTCATTGTAGTTTTAAAATCCTCACTTCAGTTTTGTAAAACTTAGTACATTATGCTGTGGACACAGCAGAGGAATAAAGGTACAGGAGGTGGGCAGGCAAAATAATCGGGGATCCTGGCTAAAAAAACCCCTTATTAAGTTATTTTCGTTTGTGGATAATTTGCTGTATTTCATGAGCAGAATCAAGTTCAGATTCCTTCATAGCTGAGAGGCCACTCTTGGTAGTAGCCTAAGCACTGTGAGGGAATGAGGCCTTTAAATAAGGCATTTTATGTTTTCTATACACAGATATTTTTAGAAAACAAAATGGTGATATTTTTATTCTGATTTTGAGAGGAATCCTGACTAAACGGACACTTAATTTTCCATTCCATAGGGCCAGCTCATGTGGCATTGAACTGAACTGCTGGGAAATATTTATAGTACCACATGATCTTTAAAAATAACTTCCCAGGCTCCTTTGTAGAGGAATTCTTAAAATCTTTGCTATTATAGATAACCATGACATTTGTGGAGTGGAAAAATCATAGCTTTGCCAATTTAGTCAATTGTATTTGTCATCAAGTGATTGTGTTTAGATTTGTAGGCAGTTTAGATGGGCATTGACCTGTAGAAGGCCAGAACCTTGAGTGGGGTCATTCTGTAGAGCTAAATAGGAATTTCAGTGGCTTGGTATGCAGGACATGAAGAATTGTCAGTGCCCTGGATGCCATCCCTGCAGAGGGTCCTGCTGGTCCCGTGTGAACTGGGGGACAGCCCCCATGCATTGCTCAGCATAGGTGCCCTTGTCCCCTTAAACCTTTAGACAGGAGCGTGGCTGCAGTTCCCAGTTAATCCTGGTTTCATCCCTGCAGGCACTGCCAGAGGGTGAGGGCTCTGTTCTCACCCCACCCTTGGGGCAGATACGGTGCCTGCTTGTCCCAGGGTGAGGCATGCCCTGGGCTCGTGGAAAAACCAGTGTGTTCCTTTGGATTGTTTTCCCATTGTGTGTGCCTTGGGCGGGGAGAGGGGACAGCCAGGAAGGGGAAAGGTTTCGCAGCGCTGCTTTTGGCTGCGGGCTGAGCCCAGAGGGAGCTGTGGAAGGGGACTTGGCAGAGCTGGTGTCCCCAGTGATGCTTTGGAGCCCCTGTGAATGCAGCACATGGGGGCTGCTGCCTGTGCCTTGGCCCTGGGACTGCCTTGGCCTGCTCTGGAGGCACCTGGGAACTCATCATAGTTTTAGGAATACAAGAGGATGTAGTTCTGAGAAGCCATGGACTGGCACAGCGATCTAATCTATGTATTTGCCTTTGAAGTCTTCAAAAGACACCAGAATTCTTTCAGTTTTTCCTTGATTTTTTTTTTTTCCAAAGGTCTCTGAAGTTTCATAGGACATAAACCTTCCTGTGTATTCTGCCTCCTTTTCCTTCTTTCTGCTAGATACTTTCCTCTTGTTTGTTCTCCAACATTTCATTTATAGCCTGCACATCTTTTCATAGTACCAGATGTTTACGTAGTTAGAAAAATGATTACAATGATTATATTGTGGAAGTGCTTAGTGTTTCTCCTCCTTAGACTACGTGATAACGCTGCTGCTGTTTCCTACAAAATTACTGTGGTCAGATTGTCATCTAGTCTGTTCTGGACAGTAAGATACTGTTCAAACACTGTTCTTGTGTGTCTGGGCAGGGTGGCCCTTTTCACTTCTGCAAGACTCTTTTTATTTTTGCCCCTTGGCTGCCACATGACAGAGCAAGCAGTGGATAAAGAGCTGTATTGAACACAGCGAGCATCGTCTTGACTGTGGTGCTCAGCAGTTGTAACAACTTATGACATAAAGCAAAAATCTGGGTAAGCACAGAGCTCTCAGTTTTTGCATAACAAGCTAGTTCTGATATTTGTCCTTTGTGTAAATACTCATGTTTTTAATGAAAAGGAAATCTAGGTTTATATTTAAGCTGAAGAGCTGTAGATACTTATGTGCCCTTAAAATGCATCTGTGTTTGGAAGAGGTGATGTAAAAGAAACTTACTTCCTAAGGAAAACTTTTAATACAGAAGTGATCCTCCTCCCCTCCAACTTTCTGCCATATTTTTGGGATGATAGCATATTATTTCATCCTGAGAGAGCTGTGACCACATTTCAGGAGTGGGTGACATCACTTCAGATGGATGAGATCTCTTCTAAAGACTTGTCTGAAGACAAGATTTTCTTGATGCTCAGGAGAATAAACATTATGAGAGATAACAGGGCATTAGAATTTTCCATTAGTGCTGTGTTGGATGTATATTTATAGTTACCAACTTATTTGTAGCTACTTGTGTTTTATTAGTATTCTTTTGGATTATGCTTCAGGATAATGCAGTGAATGTTGCATTGGATTTTACGTTACTGTTGTTTTAATAGTAGAAAAACAGACCTCAAAGGATGAGTGGTAGGGGATTTGTGGTGAGTTCAAAGTAAAGGACTTAATGACATAATTAATTTCATCATTAGTGCATTCTTCAAAATGTTGGCTTTAGAGGAACTTATCTGACACAGATTAATGTTGCATTGATGACAATCCAAGTGAATTCAGTAATTTTAATGTCTAAGTCCTTTGCTGATATGATAAATTCTTTTCGAAGGGAAGCTCATTGCATTATTACTCCATGTCTAACTTCTTGTGGTGGCTTCAGAGAGGTTCTCTCTCTCTGAGAATGTTCTTGTTATATGTCAGATATTTTCACATCTTGGATTTAATTGCTCTACATGTTCAGGCTCACTAGCTGACACAGGTACAATTGGTTTCACCAGCTCTTGCAGCAGTGGTGTGAAGCCTTTGCAGCTGGGTGGTCCTGGCCTCTCAGTGGTGCCCTGAAATAGTAGTGGTGATGGAACTGAGTTTGGCACAAACTGATCTTGCCTGCCTTCTCAGCAGAATGGGATTGGAGTCTGAGGGGGTGGCTCAGTAAGGGAATTCTTGCCTAGCTATGGTAATTCCTCTAAAAAAACCACGATGCCACCCAGTTGAGAAATCTTCTTGTAGGGCTTCTTGTTCATGTACATTAAATAAGTAAATATAAAAATGAGTGTTAAGTGTTCTTTTTCTTGTTCTGCAGATGTTCAGTTTCTTTCCATTGGTCTAAGCAGCCCTTTCAGAACTGCTGGTCTGTTAAAGTATGAGTGGAGCAGTTTGGAGGTTCAGAGTGTGTGTGTACACACATACATGAATCTGAAAATTTACTCTTCCCTTGGGCAGGTTTGAATGCTGTCTATCAATACTATGTACCTTAGCTATGTGGCTTAGAAAAGCATTTTCTATTGGACTTTGCTGCTATGAAAGTCAAAGGCATTGATTAGACACTTGAGTAACCAAGAATAAATACTGGTTTAATTACTTCCTTCTTTTGTATGTGAGGTTGTTGTTACAGTAGGCAGGAATAGCTATGAGGTTAACAGCCTGAAATAGCTTTTTATTATTATTTTACTTGTTGTTCTTTTCCTTCAGCTGGAAGTTGTTTAAAATGTGTCTGGTGTTGTTGCTCCCCATCCAGATGGCTCCGTTTCGGTTCCTAGATGTGTCACTGGTGCCACCCCACATGTTGCAGTTTGGGCTGTGACTCATTCTCACACCCACTGTGGGTTTGGCATCGTGTTATTCTCAGGATAAACAGCTGGTTCTCTCTTGACCCCCGTGATGTCACTGTTGGGCCAGAAAGGGTGCTGACTGTACAAGACACTGACCTGCTTCCTTGAGGAAGGAAATATTAAGTAAGGGGCTGAAAGCAAGAATAGCTTCCCAGCATGCTCAGATTGGCTTCATGGCTGTGCTTCCCCTTTTAATGGAAAATGGAAGTGGAATTTGAAAAGATTCTGATGCCTGTGTTGGAAGTTCATAATTATAAACAAGAGTCTTGCAGAACTTGGTAATTCTCTGCATTGTGGTGCCTGGGCCCCAGGGCGTGGGGCAGCATTTTGAAGTCTTGCCTCTGGACATTTTAAACTCTTGTTGATGCACTAAAGTGATTTCACAATGGCAAATGTGGAAAAACATCTGAAAGAGGATGAAAACAGACGAAATCTTAGGCTGAATTAAAACAGGAATGAATTCTGAACAGAATAACTACACAGAAGAGACTAATGGTTTCCTTGCCACTATACCTGTTATAATGGCAATGCCACTCTATTTCACTCTGATGACCACAGAAAATAACTGAAAATATACTGTGTGTGCATCAAAGTATGAAAAATGTTTAGTATCATTATTTTTCTCTGACTACTAATTTCAGTTACAACAAAACTGTGGCCAAGATTTTATGGGTAAAAGGAACTGGATGGAATAAAAAAATACATTATCCCATTTAAATAGCTTGTTAAAGGTCTACTCATTGGTAATCAGGAAGTACACATTTTCTCCAGATTTTTTGGGGTAGATGCTGTGTTACTGCACTTCATCTGTGTTGCATGATGAAGTCACATTCTCTTTCTTTCCTTTACAGAGTTTAGAGCTCTGTGCTAAACTTTGCACACTTATTAATGAGTCTACACCCTCACCTCCAACTCTTTTGGTTTTGATTCAGTCTGATCAGTGTATTGGATTTTTTGTGGAGAAAATGAGAACATGGTGGTGGTAAACCATTATTTGATAGTGATGATGGTAGGAGCCCCCTAATTGTTGCTTCTATTGAGGGAAAACGTTTTTCCTTATATATTTATGCTTTCTGAAATTTAGAGCATTTTTGTTTGGCTTTAATGAAAATTCAACTTTGTTTTTATCCAGTGCAAACAAAATATTATATTAGTGTGATTCCAGGATGTGCTGGCAGCAGTCATGTTTGTGTAGGTCCTCACAGCTTTGCCAAGGCCAGATGGAGGGGTATTTCAATGACTTGAGTCTCCTTACTCAGTGTATTTACATGGCAGGTGGAGGTGAGACTGGAGGGAGTTGTCCTGTACCTGGGGCAGCGCTGAACTGGGAAAGTGGGTTTTGTGCTGTTGGCATATTCTGTTATCCAGTGCAGGGAAGGCCTGATAAAAGTCATGGAAAGCTGTAGTAGTGGCTTGTTCTTTTGATTTCCCACATCTCCTGCTCTCCAACAACAATTAGAAAGGTGTGGGGGGGATTGTCTCTATTGAAGTGCTTTACAGTAGTGTTTTACAATTCCTCCCACCCCTGTGTCAGCTGCAGAGCATTGTCTGGATGAAGAGGAAGGTAAAGACTTCAGTGAGCTGTGGCTGAAGAGAAAACTCTTCTTTAGAGAGTAGTAATCAAAAAAAAAAAGATTTGGAAGGTCAGAAAAACTCTTGGTAGCACTAAGAGTAAATAAAAATGCCTTGAAATACAAAGGACAACAGGAAGGCAGGGTAGTGAGCTGAAATACATCATGGAAAGTGTTTCCCCCTACCCTGCAGTGGGCACAGTGTGCACAGTGAAGTTTCTGTAAGGGTGAAAACAGATGGAAATAAGTGTCTTTAGGGGAAAATGTCACCTTCTAATAGACTTGAAAATGTTTTTCCTGCTGTTAATAGGGACTTTCAAGTTGAATACGTCACTGGCCACATCTGTGGACAAATAACAGGAAATTTGCAAATAAATAAAATAATAAAACTGATCATGTGTTTTCATGTGAAATATTGCCACGTTTCATCCAGGAAGTTTACTTTGATTGTGTTTTATGCAAGTAAATTTTTTGGGAAAACCTGAAATTAATTACTACCTTTGTTTTAGCTAACATTTAATTAGCTATTTTTTTCTCTTATTGCTTTGTCTCGACATAAACATTTCAACAATAGTACTTTACCAGGCAAGTACCTTTATTGTATTAAATAACACTAATGAGTAAAGCTCTGCTTATGTGTTTGCAATACTGGCATTTGAGACCCCAGACTTGTAAGCTGAGCCGTATAAGCAGGCTTATGTAAACTTTGCAAAGCCTTTAAAATGTGTGTCTAATTATAGAAGGTTAAGTATACTGAATTTTAATTTTTTTCCCCCCTTAAGGCCATGTGGTTATGATATTATTGAGATTCCATAATGCCTCCTGCCGTGACAGACAGCCTTGACATCTGGGCAGTGGATTCACAGATTGGTGCTGATGGCTCAATATCTGTGGACTTCCTGTTGCCCACTGGAATCTACATCAACCTGGATGTCCCTCGAGATGCCACCATATCTCATATTAAACAGGTAATGCCCAATGGGCAGTGAACTTAAGATTTAACTTAGGTTTGGGGTGGGTGCTCTTTCTGATTTTTATGTGCCCTTTGGCAAATCAAGGAATGAATTTGAGTAGGCATGTAGATTTACAAAGTAAATATATGATATATAGAGATACAGATGAAACAAGTTAGCAAATATGCTACTTTTATATTCTTTTGGGAAGATAAATGGAAATGAATGTTACCTTCAGTGCCCTAATGTGTCCATGTTTTCTTGGTTTATTTCATGTATTTTCCTGTTTTCCTTGCAGCTGTTATGGAAGCAGGCACATGCCTATCCACTCTTCCACCTCCTCCTGGAGATTGACTCTTACATGTTCTCCTGTGTGAACCAGACTGCTGTACATGAAGAGTTAGAGGATGAGACACGGAGACTTTGTGATGTCAGACCCTTTCTTCCTGTCCTTAAACTGGTGACAAGGAATTGTGATCCAGGAGAAAAGTTGGATTCCAAAATAGGTGTCCTTATAGGCAAAGGTAATTTCATTTAATTTTTTTCAAAAATGAGGGTGAACTTTGATGCGTGTGAGGGTCTTAATTGAGCCGGTAACAGTGGAAATTTATTAAAAATATATTAAAAATTCAGCATTTCTCTTTTTCAACCAAATACTGGTGTAATTGGAAAGGCTTTAAATATCCAAGATGAAACATACGAAAGTTGTTTAAAGCTACTTTTGTGTTGCATTTCAGCCCTATATTGTATTATTACATCAATCAAGAGAACATTTTATTTTGTAGATGAGAGCATTGATTACTATTACTGTTACTACTCCTAAGTAAAGAAAGAATAATCCTTGAACAGTGTTAGCATAAATAGCATAAACAGCAAACTGATTACACAGAAGGAACTAGAAATCATTGATTTTATTACATGTGGTGTCTGAGTTGGTTAACAATATGATTCTTGCTTTTGCTCTCAATTGTGACACTGATTTTCATCAAACAATGAAAATCTATTTTTAAAGGTTTCACAGTGACTTATTCTTGATGTTATTTCAGAATTTTCAGCCTTTAAATCTACCCTGCTTGGTTATACAATCAAGATTGACGGGGTCGTGTGAGGTCATACCTCTTGTTCTAAAACAATGAACCATTGTTAGGTCTCTTACAAAGACTGCAGGTTTTGTTTAGATTTCAGCAGTACACTGTCTGCCTGTTTGTTAAGGCTGACAATGGGAACAGTGAGCCAGTTTAACCATTCACACAGATTCGGAGACATTCACATTCTGTGACTGCATATTTGGCTTGCTACAGCTGTGTAGGGTCCTTCCTTCTGCAGCCCCTGCTCTGTACCTTAGCAGTGGAAAAAATGTGCTCCTGTCTGAGCTTCTGGACTTGGTGTTTTGTTCTCTAAAGGTGTTCAGTGCTTTGTGTGGTTTGGACAATGTCCTTCAAAGTTCAGGAGAAAAGATAGAGACACTTGCAGGCCCTACGTGTCCTGAAGGACTGAAAAGTCACAACTCTCCATCACAGAAACATGGACTAGTTTGGGTTGAAAAGACCTTTAAAGGTCATCCACAGGGACATCTTCCACGAGAGCAGGGTGCTCAGATTCCCGTCCAACCTGGCCTGGAATGTTTCCAGGATGGGACATCCACCACCCCTCTGGGCAACCTGTGCCAGTGTTCCACCACCCGCATTTTGAAAGATTTCTTACTTATATTTAATCTAAATCTACCCTCTTTTAGTTTTAACCGATTATCCCATGTCCTGTTGCAACAGGCCCTGCTAGAAAGTCGGTCCTCATTTTTCTTATAGGCCTCTCTTTGAGTGCTGGAAGATGCTCTGAGGTCTCCCAGGAGCCTTTTCTACTCCAGGCTGAACAACCTTCACTCTCCCAGCCTTTGCTCACAGCAGAGGTGCTCCAGCCCTCTGAGCATCTCTGTGGCCTCCTCTGGATTTCTCAGGGCTGCTCTTGACCTGCTCATGCCCAGCCTGTGTTGGTACCAGGGGTTGCCCTGACCCAACTGCAGCACCAGCACTTGATCCTGTTGAACCTCAGTGGGATTCCCAAGGGCTCACTTCTCAAGCCTGTCCAGCTCCCTGGGCATGGCATCCCGTCCTTCAGAGTGTCAGCTGCACCACTCAGCTTGGTGCCGGCTTCAGATCTGCTGGGGGTGCCCTGTGTCCCTTTGTGTCACTAACAAAGGTAATTAATGACACTGGTCCCCATACCGGACCCCTGAGGGCCTCCACTTGTCACTGACGTCCATCAGGACTCTGAGCCATTGACCATCATCCTCTGGATGTGACTGTCCAACAAATTCCTTATCCATTTAAGAGTCCTCTTATCAAATCCATCTCTCTCCAATCTAGAGAGAAGGATGCTGTGGGGGGTGATGTCAAAGGCCTTACAGAAATCCAGAGAAGTGGCATCCATAGCCATTCTCCTGTCCACTGATACAGTTGCTTTATCATAGAAGGCCACTAGGTTGGTCAGGCAGGACTTGCCCTGTATATTCTCTCTTTATATGCTTTGGAAAAGGAACTTGATTGGTCTTGGATTGGTTGAAAGTTCAGTCCCATCATTTTGACCTGAATAGGAAGCTTTCTTTTTTCATTTTTAAACAGAATTAAAAAGGATGATGTCACCTTTCTGTGAGATTAAAGAAAAGCAGTTTGCAAATCCTTCTTCTGCTCTGTGGTCTTCATGATTCATTTGTTGTGCTTTCTTTTCATTTGCTCTTGTGAGGAGAGACTTAAAACCTTCCAAAGTTTATTAAACTCAGGGTTTGGCTTTTCCATTTAATAGCACCCAAGAGGCTCACTGGTTCAGGTATGTATCCTTTTGAATGCTTGAATTCTTTCAGGTCTCCATGAGTTCGATGCCTTACAAGACCCTGAAGTGAATGACTTCCGAGCTAAAATGCGGAGGATCAGTGAGGAAAAGATCCAGTCCCTTGTGGGTCTCTCCTGGATGGACTGGTTAAAACACACTTACCCACCGGAGCAGGAACCTGTTCTCCCAGAGAGCTTCCAAGATAAGCTCTATAGTGGGAATCTTGTAGTGGCTGTTCACTTTGATAACTGCCAGGTAGGATTGGTGGTTCCTCACGTTTCATGTCTGTTTTTATCCAGATCTGAAATAGCATGGGATTGATCCAGGATGTAAACGAAATAGAATATTGACGTTATGGTGTCTGCCTTAAAGTGCAAATTCATTCACCAGGAGCTTTGACTCTTGAAAGAAAGTGAGGATGCTAACCTACAGTTGAGACCTGAACTTCTAAAGTCAAATGACAGTTCTACTTGTAAAGGCAAAATGTACAACTTGTGTATTCTGTATTGCTTCACATTGACTTAAACATAAAACATCATTCAAGGCTGTCAGGCCTCTTTTTGGCCAAATCTTACTGTGTTGCTTCACTAGCAGTCAGTTTTAAGATCAGTTTTGCAGGGATTGCTGGTAACTGGGAGGCACCATATTCCACACTCTCACTCTGTGTGTGACTTGTTAAACATCTTTGGGCTTGATCTGCTCATTAGATTGAGCAACGCATTCATGCAAAGAAAAGAAACATTAATGTTCTCTTTCTTAAAAATGCACACAGACAATTAAAACACTGAGGCTTAGGGTTACCTTTTTGTTTTGGCTAACAATACCATAACTTATTTTTTAAAAAAAGACACGTTTAGTTTCCACCAAAAAACCTAAAATGTTTTAGCCTCAGATTTTTTGACGTTGAAGTTGCTGGGACTCTATTTGAGCCCAGCATTCCCATTACTCCTTTTGCACTGTTCTTTTGGATAACTGTGGATTGGAAACCTTAAAAATCTCACACGTGTGTAAACATACCAGGCTGTGCTTGGTGTCCATTTTGACCCAGATGCTAGATACTGATTTTTCTAGTGATTCAGATAATTTTATTTACAAAGCTGTATAATGTCTAGTACTATCTTTTTAAACTTAAAAAATGAAAATGATAAGATCATATCTACCTCTGGAATCATGAACTGTAGAGGTGCATACTTAATTTGGTCACCAATAACAGCAGCTGATGTTGGATGCATAGGTGTTTAATGACAAAACTGTTTCTAGTCCTCCTTGGCTTAGCAGAGAACTTGTAGCTCTCCAGGAGTGAGAATATGTGTGTTTGTCAGCTTTTGATTAAAATACTACATATATATGCATATGCTGACAGTACAGAAGCAGTGCAAAAGTTCCTGCTGGTGCAGAATGTATTTGCCTGCCACTATAACAGCTTAGGCTGCTGACATTTCAAATGTTTCAAATGCTTCTGCTGCCAGCTCTGACCTTCAGAGCTATTAACAGTTCAAATCTGAGCTGCTTTTTAGAGCAGTAAACTCAGTTCCAGACTTTGATGCTTGTACTGAGTACTGGAATCATCCCAGGAGGAATAAATAGGAAGGTATGGGGACCGTTGTGGTCTTTCAGTTCCTTCAGCTGTAAAAAACGTTAAAATACTTTCTGTCTAGGAGGCATAGGTGAGCTGTGAGAGCTACCTGGTTATCTCTGGAGCGAGAGAGGCTGATCCTCATTTCTGTGACATGTGTGTCAAGTCCTACAATTGGGAAGTGAGGCAGCTGGCAGAGAGCACCAGCTTCCTGGGAAGAAGAACTGTTATTCCCTGTCTACCCACTCCCAGGAGAAAGTCTTCACAGTGTGGCAGCTTTCTGAAAGAGGAGAGCTGTTGTGAACCATGCAGAAACTGAGAAAATACAGAATTAATTTAGCGTGACCAGACAGAGTTTGTTTTTTCCATTAGGGCAGCTTGGCTTCTCACCAGTAAATGTCTGTTTAAATAAAGCACAAGTCAAAAGAGTGTAAGCCAGACAACACTTCTTATTTGTTAATAACTGGGTTTAGGATGCTCACATCTTCATTGTGGGTGTAAATAAAAAATAATAATTTAAAAAAAAAAAACACAAAATACACAATAAAAGCTGAGAACTCCCTGAATCAATCTTTGCAAATAAGCCTGTGCAGAGCATAATGTCATAGATTAAGGGGACTGAAAGATTTCACTGATCTTTTACATTAGGAACTTGAAATTAATTTAAGCCTTTTGTTTTAATTTACAAAGCAAAGTACCCTCTTACCTTTATCTTTTTAGAACACATTGAAATTAGACATGCTTTAAAAATACATAAATAGCCTCTAAAGGCTTGATTAAAAAACTTGTTAGAAAATGCAGTCTTTCCATGTTGCATTCAGAATGCTGCAGGTGTTGGCTGCTACTCCTTTTTTCTGCTCTTCTCTCACTTCAATGGTGGTTTTGTACATTGATCACATTAACAGTTTCTTCTGCTTTATCACTTGAAGCTTTCTTTTTCTTCTGAGTACTTAGAAAGGTGATAGATTGCTAGTGGCCGGAAAGAAGAAAAATTAACACATTTAATACTGCTAAATACCTTGGAATATGTACCTGATTTATTGTTTCCCTCTGTCGCGTTCCAAAATCAAGCTTTAGATCAGTAGACTGCTTCAATCACTGCTGAGTCAAATAGATAAATAGGACTGTGCTCTTAAAAGTACTTCTGATAATAAAGAAGTTTGGGAATTGATATTTTGCAGCTTTTAGGGTGATTATTATAGTGATTGCCCTAAAGACATAGACATTAATTGTAACTGTTAAAGTAGATTGGTTTTAGCAGTTATTATTTCTACTCCATTTTATTATGTATGCTACAATTTAAGCCTTGTTCATCTGCCTATGGCAAGTTTGACATTCAGTATCCCTGCTTGTGCTTTGTTAGGATGTATTTAGTTTCCAGGTGTCTCCTAACATGAACCCCATCAAGCTGAATGAGCTGGCAATCCGAAAACGTTTGACTATCCATGGAAAAGAAGATGAGGAAGTTGATCCTGCTGACTATGTGCTGCAAGTTAGTGGAAGGCTAGAGTATGTTTTTGGTGATCACCCGTTAATCCAGTTCCAGGTATGTGAAGTTTTTTGGAACTTGGTGTAACAATTCTCCGCTGCCTTGGCCAAAGGTGCTCCCTGTCCCACTGGATGGTCAGCTGTGCTGAGCAGTAACACCCTGTCTCCCCTGTGTGCAGCCCTCTCCAGTTGTAAAATACATGTGCAGCGTTTCCTGTGTACCTTTCTCATGAATGACTTGTTTCTCTGGTTTGAAAGCTGCTGCAGAAATGCTCTGCTGCCTGGTAACAGCTCTTTTCCATGGCCTTTCAGTACATCCGCAAGTGTGTGATGAACAGGACTCTCCCCCAGCTGACCCTGGTCGAGTGTTGCACCATAAAGAAGATGTGTGAGCAGGAGATGATTGCCATAGAAGCTGCCATAAACCGAAAATCATCCAACCTTCCTCTTCCTCTGCCACCAAAAAAAACAAGAGCAACAACTGTAAGTTCATATGGGAATGTCTAATACCTGAAAGGGACAGGGAGTCATGGAATATAAATCACAGTGCCTGGGATTTGCGCTGTGACTGCTGTTTTCCAGTGTGGGTCACCTGAGTCTACTTGGAGCCTTCTGTTGCTTGCAAGATTTACCTCAGAAATAGCAGGTCTTGAGGCTTTTTGGAACCTTTTTCCCTTCGCTCACCTCACCCATTTTCCTTCTCCCCTTCCCACACCCACTCCCCCCGTTTGCATTGCTATTGATTCTCCATTTAATCACATCCCAGAGGAGCGGGTAACACTCTGTTAGCAGCAGCTGAAGGAGTCACTGCAGAGCCCTGGATCCTCCAGCTGTGATGGAGCTGCTCTGGCATGGACAGCAGTGCTCTGGGGTCTCTCTGCTGCTGCCACTGCAGTGATGGCAACTTTTGCTGCAATATAGATCTGACGTTCTTATAATGTGGTGCTTCCTTTGTTACTAAACTTATGGCCTTACAGCACAGTCATATTTCAAGTGCTGTCACTCTAAGAACTGACAGACCTTTGCTCTATTACACACTCTGTAGTTACTCAGAAGGAACAATAAATTTGAAGGGTTATTCTGAATTGTCAGCAGGTAGTACATGATGTATGTTCTCAGCCCCATCCCCCTTTCAGCTGAGTTTTTACTTCACTCTTGTAGTTATGATAAGCAATTTACCAGTTAAAATTTCAATTTTGTATTTTTTGCAATAGGTTTTTATTTGCATTTGACTTTTGCTTAAAATGCTTAGCTTACAAAATAGGTCTCAAAGTTACATTGATGAAGAATGAACTTGTGTCTGTTTCCCTTCTCAGAGTGTGTGGGATATTTCCAACCCTTTCAAGATTATTCTGTTAAAGGGTAATAAACTAAATACAGAAGAAAATGCCAAAGTAAGTATCTCTGTCTAGTATCAGAAGGCCTTCTGTTAATCATTTTAATGATTTCCAATGTTAAGTCAAATTCATACAGGTTTCAATTCAGCAGAAGTGTAAGCATGTTTAGTTAGTCCCAATTACATGGATAGCATTGGTCAAAATCCAGCTTTACTGCTGAAGTCTTCCCTTATTGTCTGAAGCTGGATATGTGCATAGAACATTGCAGCGATTGTGAGAGTATGGCAGGAATGTTCATATGGTACTTGATTTTTTTAGAAGATGGGATCTGTAAAGGACTGATACTGGTGTGACACAAACCCCTTTACAATAGACTGTTGTAAACACCTGACACGGGAGGAGATTAAAGATTAAACATTTCCCAGTGGAACATGAGCCTCTCTGTAGTCCCAAATGTATTCTGTGTGTCTAAACATGGACTGCATGCTTCTATACAATCTGTCTTTTATTTTCTAAACATGAGGGGCACAAAGAAAGCAAGCTGTAGTATCACTTCCTGTAAAAATGTACACGACTGGGCTACTGACTGTTGTACAGACCACAAGTTAACACATGGGAATGTATTGCACAACTGCTTTAAGGCCTTACAAGACACTTGCCTGTGAGAGAGGACAACGTTAATTTCCTTTGTTTTGTTTAGCAATCAATAGATTGTATAACCAGTCATGTAGAGAAGGAGGGGATCCAGTTAGCCATTGGTATTTGCTGTTCTGATGCTTTACTCAGGATACTGGGTGCATTTATTTCATTCAAAACTATTGTTACAACCTCCCTGTAAATCAGCAATACTATATTTTACTACATAGCTAAATAAGTCATAATTACATTTTATTACCTGAGACGTTGTGATTGTGGAAAAGGATCCCTGCAAACCCAGGTATTTCCCTCTTCTTTGTCTAAACCATTACTTAGTTCTAATACCTCCTTAACTGCATTCTGTAGACTCTCACATTTTTAAAAGAAAAGAAAGAGAAAAGGTAGATTCTGAAAGCAGTATAGCTATCAGGCTTGCCTAGGTGTCTTTTTCCTGCTTTAAAAAGTGAGTTTTGGTTAATTTCAGTATGTTTTTAGAGGAAAAAGAAAATACTTTGTAAGCTTGGGAAGAAATAGGAAGAAACAGAAAAAAAAGTGACAATTCTCTTGTATTGGTGCCTGTGGGCAACATCTAAATATTATTTAGTATTTTTAATGCTTTTTAATCTTGAAAACTTAGAAGTCCTGCATTACCCAAGAACAAGAGTGCTCAGAGTAACCCTGCAAACTTACGCTTGTTTCCCTGTGTTGTCTGTCTGTGCTATTATGAAATTGTCACTACTGAGAACAAATGTTTTCTACTCCTGATTCTAAGGCTGTTAATTCACTGCCATTGTTCTTTTCTGCCCATTGTGCTTTGGATCAGGCCAATATTCATCATTTGTGCTGAATCCACCACCAAGGTTCACAAACACAGGGTTTGCGGGGGAAACAAAACCTTTGTCAGATGGGTAGCACTGCACTAATGTGAGCTGGGCTGGGTGCTCTCACCTAGAGCACAAGTGCTCTCATTCAGCTGTAACACCCACTTAGCCACATACATGGCATTGGAAATGCTTGGCTGGCTGTGTTGCTCTCAGACTGCTCCACTGGCACACACAGTAAAAAGGGGGGTGTCAGAATGAAAAGGAAAAATTGGGACCCAATCCCTTCCATTAACAGGCTTGGAAATTGTAGAATTAGAAAGGTGAATTATTTTCTTTATCCAAAAGCTGTATCAAATTTTAAACATTTCTCTTTCCCTGGCAGTGCTCAGGAATAATATGACACCTTAAAGGGAATGTTGGGAAGGTTGGTTAAGGAGCACAGAGGACCTGAAAAATCAGATCACTGTTACACATTTAACTGTAACATTGAGGACTTCTCATAGGTGTTGACCAAAGGATTTCTCTCTGTCTCACACTGGTATTTTGGGAGGCCACCTCAAAGAATTTGGCATGTTTCACTCTGCATTTTCTGTGTGCATATCTTATTGAACAGAAATGCAGGAATAAGCCACATCTTAGCATTGACCTGTAAGGTGTTCCATTTCAGTGCCAATAACTCCAGCTTGTGTCTGCTTGTTCTTCTCCTTTCCTGATCCTTATTTTCATCCTTCAAAATACCTGGTTTTGTTGCTTTTTTGGATGCTAAAGACGAAACAATTGCTGGAAATCATGTCCATTGCCATTATTATTACAGGTGATTGCTGATGTTAGTCAGCAGTGTTCCCTCTGTACATTATTATAAGCAGTTTAAGTAAAAAAATTATTTTAACTTTTTCATTCTGCTTAGTTGTTTGTTTGATGCAATTCACAGAAGTATTTTCTGTTTAATATTCTATGCAGAGTTCTGCAGGTTCTGTGATGAGCTTAAATTTTTTGGGTTTTTTATGGCAGGTACATGTTAGGGCTGGTCTTTTCCATGGTACAGAGCTCCTTTGTAAAACTACTGTAAGCACAGAAATATCTGGCAGAAGTGACCATGTTTGGAATGAAGAGCTGGAGTTTGAAATCAATGTCTGTGATCTGCCAAGGATGGCAAGGCTCTGCTTTGCAGTTTATGCTGTGATGGATAAGATGAAAACTAAAAAGTCCACCAAGGCAATGAATCCTTCCAAATACCAAACCATTAGGAAAGCAGGAAAAGTGGTAATTATTTCATTTGTTTTTCTTGGGTGACCTCTGAGTTATATTGAGATGAACATTCAGAAATCTTTCCTTGTCCTCTCTTTAGTTTTCAAGAGTGCAAAATGCAAATAAAAGACTTAAAAAGAGCATATGTGTGAAGAATTGCACATCTTGGTATGAAAAAACTTGTGATACTTCTCAGACACTGAAAAAGGCATAAAAGTGCCAGTTGTCACATAGCTGTTTAAAGAACTGTATTTTACAAGGTCAGTTTTAT
Organism: Anabacerthia variegaticeps; assembly: GCA_035583185.1. Lineage (NCBI taxonomy): Eukaryota > Metazoa > Chordata > Aves > Passeriformes > Furnariidae > Anabacerthia > Anabacerthia variegaticeps. The sequence goes on along the minus strand of JAWWEW010000012.1, from coordinate 24,625,690 downwards.
TCTGAGCTGTAGATGAGTTGTGATTGGGAAAAGATGAAAAAAATTAGCATAAGGCTCACATTCAGGGAAATGTGTATTTTTACACTGGCAAAGTGACACTCTTAAAATTAAGTCTTACTGTGCTCAGTGGTACTGGAGTACATGCTGAAAACTGCACGTGACCAGCTGCTGTTCTGAAATATATCACCATTTGAAAACAATCCAAACAATCCACCCTCTGGATTTTATTTATATTGTAGTGTTTGTTTTGTAGTAATATTGCATCTAAGTTTCCATGTAAAAATAATTTCCTTTAACAGCATTATCCTGTAGCCTGGGTAAATACCATGGTGTTTGATTATAAAGGACACTTGAAGAATGGAGAACTGGTACTGCACAGCTGGTCATCGTTTCCTGGTAAAGTTCAACTTTTAACATTTGGGCTCTAAGTACCAGAGAATGTAGTATCAAATAGTAGACTATTTACTGTAGGCATGTCCAATTCCCCTGTAATAATCTTTTCACTGCTCGTATTTTTTATGTGGATAAATACATAGCTCCTTAATCTCTTTCTTGAAAGTATTGTTTTTCAGGAAAGAGGAAGAGCAAGAGTCTGCTTGGAAGTTGTATTCTAAAAGTTTTGTCCGTTATGGAAGAAAAGCCACATAAAAATACATGCATATTTATATCTAGCATTACTTGTTTTAAAGAAGTGAATTAGGTTTCATTTGGTCCCCTGTGCATCCTGAACTAAATAGATAAACTATGGTGTATGTGACAATATTTGCGCCAGCAAAAAATGTGAATTAGAATTTTGTCTCCTTCCCTGATATTTGGATCAATTAGTGAGAGTGTCTGAAATCCCCATGTCACTGTTCATGCCATCCTGAGAAACCCTGTCTCAGCTTGGCTGTGGTGCTGAAAGAAAGCTGGCTCCAAACTCTTGCTCCTCTGCACTGTTTGGTGCAGAGGCAGCGTGTGTCCTGCTCTGCAGGAGCTGCAACTCTGCCTGGCATTGGTCTCACTGCAGGGATATCTCAGCTCCCCTTGACTATTGTGTTTACTTTGGAAAGACAAAATCAGGTTCTCATTGGGTGCTAATCCAACCCTTGGGAATGTAGGAGGCAGTTTATGCTGGAAATACAGAGCATTGTGCTAGAAGTGCTGTGCTGCCTGTGGTACACATTAAGAGATTTCTTACTGTGTCCTTGCCTTTCAGGTTTTTAGCATTTTAATGCATGCCTGCCCTGTGATATTAATTGTTCTGTCAATGTTTCAGATGAACTTGAAGAAATGTTGAATCCCATGGGAACCGTCCAGACTAACCCTTACACTGAGAATGCAACAGCTTTGCACATTAGATTTCAGGAATATTCCAAACAGCCTATTAATTACCCTCCCTTTGATAAGGTAAGGTGTGACCTAAAGAGCAGGCATTGAAAGCTTTTGTGTAAATAGCTGTTTCTTCCTTCCTTTCAATACTGCCTTTTCCAGTGAATTCCCCTCTTCCTGCCTTTTAGTCCACACACTGCAGTTTGTTAAACCGTGTGAGTGGCAGTGCTCTGACTTCAGGATCTCTTTTGAAGATGTATACTCTTAAAAGTGGTCTGTACATAGTCTTTTGAGGGTCAGAAGCATAATCAGTATGATTTAACAAAAAGCTATATTTATCTACTATTCTGGAAACCTTCAAACTGTGTTTGCCTGTGATCTATAAAGCTCTGTTCTTTCTCTGTACAAATGTATGTTATCCCTCCTTGGGACACTGCTCTATGAGCTCAAGTCCTCTAAAGGATAAATAGACTCTCAATACTGTGTGAAAAGGGTTTTCTGAAGGTCTACTCTTGAACTAAATCCACTGAAGCTTCCCTGCAGTTTTCTACAGATGTGAATAAGAACATCTGTCTAGAAAGGAAGCACATATTTGGAATACATATGGTGATGTGTGAAAGGTGAATGCTGCATAGAAAGTGTTTCAGAAACTAACAAATAAAGCAAAAACCAGGAAACAAATAATAAGTCTAAAACCAGGCAACTAATGATGCACCATAAAAACAAAGTTTAACTCATACATACATTAGTCTGAATTTTGGTTTGGGGAAGGTCAATAACCACTGAGAGAAAATGGTCTTTTAGCACCTTTGGGGGACAAAGGAAACCACCAAACTCTATCAGCTTGATCAAAGGGGGATTTGGGGTTTAAGGCTCATCAGAATGAAATCAAGCAACAAGAAAGGTTTTTTTGTTTTGATTTTGAGTTCACTTTTTTCCCCCCTCCTCGTCAGCACAGCACTTCTTTAATTAAAACAGCAGTGGAAATGGAGTAAGAGCTGAAACAGTGCTGACTAATTGCTGCCTTATTTATGACTGAGCAGTTGACTCTTCACAGTGGACATATTTTAGTCAGTTTTGGTACTGGTTTATTTGTAGTGCTTTAAGTTTTCTTTTTCTTTAATTTCAAAAGAGAAAAAACCCTGTTTTGATGTGCATATTGCAGACAGGTTAGCAAAAGTATGTTTCTTCAGTAATCCATATAGTGAGATACCCATATAGTGATGTTAAGGTGGTGTCTGATGGTCTTCCCCATCCCTTGGAGCTCTCAGCTTCAGGTGAAGGTTCTGTTGAATCAGGAGTGGGGTGCAGCTGCTGGAATTATATCAGCTGAGAATGTGTTTCCTAAAGCTGTCTAGCTGAGACTTGCTTGCTCTATGGCTGCTTCTAATTTTCCCGGTGTTTCTGCTTTTTCCTGCCAAGAAGACAGAGAGTTGGATGCAAGATTTTTATTCTAAGAAACATAATGTGCAAAACTAGCTGACATTTTTCGATCATATCATCAACCTGCTTGCACAGTGAGTTTGGGTCTGGGGTAGCAGAGGTGCCTGGAGCATTGCTGAGAAGCTGCTGTGTGAGGCAGGAGCTGGGTAATGGGCTGTGCTGCTGGCACACTGCAGGGCTCGGGCTTCAGTTCAACAAAGCTGGACTTGCAAAGGCTGACAAAGTTTGTTTGCAGACTGAGAAGCACGGGGAGGCAAGCATCAAACACAGAATGAGGACACTGTGGTTGTGTTTGTGCATGTGTTCACACACAGCATGTAAACAAGCTTTAGGGCTGAGCAGCAGATGTAATACACGATAGTAATAAAAGGTTCATACAGAGAAAGAAATAAAACAACTTAGTGTACCTTTTTAAGGATTTTTAGCTGCTGGGTGTTTATGCTCTGCTTATTGTAGTCTTTTGTTGTTTCTCACATTGCCTGAGTGAAGACAGCACAAGTCTTGCTGAATCTCTGTCTGGGGGTGCTGTTTTAATCTGGGGTGATGGGAGAGGCAGAGCTCTGAGGAGAGGGAGGTGGAGCAGTTCCTTAGACTTTTGTCTTAACTCACTTTGCGTTTTATGGTTTGTTCCTCAAAGCTGCAGCCTCTGACAGCTGTAGGTGGAGGGACCTGAGCAGTTCTGCTGGTCATTGGCTCAGGCAGGCACTGTTCTAACGCCTGGCTGGGCTGTGCAGAGCACAGTTTGAAGGACTGTGTTTACATCTATACTGAATTATCCATCGTGCTTTATTCCATGTACTTCAAAAACCAAGCAGAATGTTCAAAAGGCAAAAAACCAATAAATTAAAAAGAGCAAGAGTAACTCAGAGCTGAGCTTCTGGGGGAAGGATGCTTTGCTGTTAGCAAAAGCAGCAGTCCTTGTTCTGAGGGTTGGGGTGTAATAACTGGAGCTGAGAGTTTGGTGCTGGAATATTCATTGAATTGTTAAATGAGTTCTTGGGGGAGGCTGGTTTGTCCTGGTGCAAAATGAGGGGAGATCCCAGGTGTAGAGAAACACCTGGAAATGCTAACTGGGCAACCTGAGAGGATGAGGAAGGGACTGTCTGTGCACTCCCACTGAAATGGGTGTGGAAACAGTGCCCTTGGAAACAGCAGAAGTAGAGATAAAAACCCCCAGATTTAGAGTTGAGGAATTGGTTTGCTGAACTGAAAAATAAGGAGGAAATGCAAACAGAAACAGAAAGGAAGGGGCCATCAGAAAGACTGTTTAGCCCAGGCATGCTGAAGAAGCAAAAACCTGAGGTAATCCTGAGCACTCCTATTCCTGATGTCCCCAGTCCTGCAGATTGGAGAAGGGGCACAGCATAAAGTCTGTGCTATACCACTGTATACACAAAAGAATAGTGTTAGAACTTACCTAAAAGATAGCAAAATGTCCATATCTCTGCTTATTCTTTCAATGCAATCAGATTTGGGGTTAAATCTAATGTATTTAAAACCAACTTTTTGCAGATACTTGAAAAGGCAGCTGAGATTGCAAGAAACAGTGACAATGCTGCAATGGCGGTGAGCATCATCTAAAGGCTATTTTCAAATTAATTTTCTGGGCTTTTGGGGCTCTTCTACATCAGTCAGAAACAAAGAAGTCAACTGCTCGAATAAGAGTTTACTGGCTCTGTTTTCTTATAGAATTCACTTTGGTGAACTGCCTTAAAAGTCACGTATACATCTGCTTTTTCCAATATATTTTGGACTTGGCTGTATTTTGCCAAAGAGCTTTACATACTCTATGGATTTGGAACACAGCTAAGATTTGCATTAGATCTGGAAAACAAACTAGGATTAGAAGACAAAAATATGTGTTTGTCTACTTGGCAAATGTACTTTCTTTTGGTTTATTATTGGAAAAGTATTTTTTTAATTAAAATAAATAATTATACATGTATCTATTAAATTTCTTCACTTAAAAACAAAAGAAGGAATATGCATCCTAAATGAAAATTGCCCATGTTGAAGCTGGAAAACAGAAATATTGCCATCTAGTGTCAGGAACTCTAAAGTTTTGTTGCTTTTTCAGAAACTTCTGCACACTGAATTTGGAGTCTGTTAGTTACAGTGCTTACAGCTTAAGAAATATGCAAGAAAGGCACATTAGTCACTGCCCTGTGTTCCATGAGTTTTGTCTGATGTTCCTCCTGCTATGGGATTGCTGGTATTTGAGCTAAACTGTAAGAATCTGACTGAATTTATCACAACATTATACATTTCTTGTTCTCTAGGGTCGAGGTGGTAAGAAGTTTTATGTTGTGCTAAAAGAAATAATGGAAAGAGATCCTTTATCTCAGCTTTGTGAAAATGAAATGGATCTCATTTGGACGTTGCGATATGACTGTCGTGAAAATTTCCCACAATCATTGCCCAAACTGCTGCTCTCTTTAAAATGGAACAAACTTGAAGACGTTGCTCAGGTAAGGGAAACAACAATGATGGTGGGGGAAAATGCTGGAGGCAAATAATCAGGAAACAGGATTTCATTCCCAAGTGTAGCCGATTGGAAATGGTGCCTTTGTGTAAACCTTCTGTGGCCTGGACATGTAAGGAGGAACTTACTCTTTGGAAAAAAACCTCCAAAAACTGAAACCCAAAATGCATTTCAGAGATCCTCTGAGAAAAGCACAGTGATTGTTTTTACAGACTAGTTTTAAAATCTTGTGTCAACTTTGATCTTAAATGCAAGGAATTTCAGACTCCCAGAGCTGCTTAGGTTGAAAGGAACCTTCTGAGGTGACCTAGTGCAGCCCTGTGCTCCAGCACAGTCACCTGAGCAGGACTGTGTCCAGCTGCATTTGGAGTATCTCCACCAACAGAGACTCCACTGTCTCTCTGGGCAACACATTCCAATGCTCGACCACTCTCACAGAAGGAACATCTTTTATAAGGCTATTAAAAATAAGTAAAAAGTTTGTAAATCAAGATCTGAAACAAAAGCTCTTCTAAAAATTGCTCAAACGCTATGAAAATGCACATCTCAGTCTGGGTAATTAAACCTATTGAGGCAGATTTTTCAGGGAGATGCAATACCCACCAGTGGTACAAAACACACCATTCCCATCGTGTGGCTGTTTGACCAAAGAGTCTCTTTAAAGTGCCTGGCAGTAACTAAGGAGGAGAAGGCTGGTGCTGTGTTACAAGATACACTTTCAGTAAAATATCAGCAAGGATAGTCTATCTGAAAAATGAGATCTTATCCTTAAACATGCCAAATATTTCTGTAGTACACAGATGTGTAAGTGCTCCCAACAACTGACCTTTTCAGGGAAGGCAAGACAGCCTCCTGAATTTTAGAAACTCCAAAATTAGCAGGACTCCTAATTTACTTCTCATTAAAAGCCAACATTTATAGTAGTATCTATGGGCTGCAGTACTTGCACTGCTATATTGTGCATGCTGTTGTGCTGGAAGTTTTTTAAATGTCCATTTTTAGATGTGTTTCAGGAAAAGTCTTGACACTTAAGGCAAAAGGTTTAAAAAAAACCCAAACACAACAACAACAACAACAAAAAACCCCCACAAAACCCCAAAAAGCATCCAAACACCAGCTGTTTATAAGAAAATGGACCAAATGTATTTCTGTTTTTATTAAGAGCTCAAAAATAGTAAGTTTTTTTACAAATGGAGTATTGTATTTGATTGTAGACTGTCTTTATTCTGTTAGCTCAGTGGTCCCTGAAGATAAGTCCAATGGATGAAAGCAGCTTGCTTGAATTATTTACCATATGGATCTGATCCAAATTCTGTTGGATTGCAGGATTTTAGGAGCATGGTTGCACTAAGGAATTGTGGAGGTGCTTGCCCTCAGTGCTGCCATAACCCCTCACTCAGCAGAGTAGCAGGGTGGCAGAACTTTTTAGAATTCAGTGTTTATTCTTTAAGCAGGATTTAGCCATTATTAAAAAAAAAAAATCCACTTACTATCAGCAAAGTGACAGCATCATTAATGAGGACTAGAGGGAGGACAGCTGAAATACTTGAAATAACTGGAATAAAAATACTGGCCTGTGCTTTATTGTATTGTCTCTGCCACTAAACTTGTCTTGTTAGAAAGAAATTGTGGCTATTTTTTTATAGAAAAAAATACTGATACCCCAAGGCCAAATTTGAGGTTTTCTGAACCTCTAGATTTTGGTTAAGAATTGCAGATCCTCCTTTCCTCCCAGCTTGGCAGGAGTTGCAAACCATGTGAGAGAAGCAGGGGACGTTCCATGGGTGCAGCATTTTATGTGTCTCATATCGCAGGGAAATTTCAAGAACGTGAAACACATTTTGAAATGTAAAATCTCTTTCCAAATGAGTGGGCTTGGAAGCTGCTCAGTTACTGCCAAAGCAGGTGAGGGCATTTCATGCTGCAAGTTTTCTTTGCTCCAAGTGCTTCTGTCTCCTCTGCCCTGCACTTTGGAGCAGCACACCTGGGACGTGAAGCTGCCTGGACTGCACTTCTCCCTTCATAAAGTTCCAAGGCACAATGAGAGCAGAGCCAGAGGTGTTTGGGGAACTCAAATCACTTAATATTTTCTCATTGTAATAACAATAATTGCAGCAAAGGGAAAATCTGTGCCTTCAGATAACCTTCACAGTGAATGGACACGCTGCAGACCATGCCTTTCACAGTTCATTGCCTGATCCATGGGGTGTGTAGGGCTTGGGCTGAGCTTATCAGGCTATTCAGGTTCTCTCTTCAATTCAATCATTCAGTATTAACAAAATATATCAATATTTTTGTTGGTTCTGCACCTGATTAAAAGTAGGTTGTCTCGAAATCCTGCTAACTTTGTTTCTGAGTTCCTTGCTGCGTGTTCATAGGTGCTGCTTGCATTTTCAGCATCCCTCTTGTGTGTGAAGTGTGTGGTCAGTGTTAGTGTTTCTCTCAGAGTTTCAGTGCCAGTGTGCTGCTCTGTGAGTTTAATTTTATATCATTTATATCATTAGGAATTGTGTATTTACCTATGAAAACAGTTCAGCTGATCCTTTTCCTCCACTTCTGGAGTTGGAGCTTGAGCCCTGGCTTTGCACTGTCATTGATCTCTGCCTGTTTCTTGCCTTCTGAATTTCACAAACCCCATGAACCCACTCAGAATCCATCCCTGAGGTGTTTAAATAATGTTAGGAACACATCTGTTAAATGTGGGCTGAGGCTGAACTCAATGTCTTTGTCATACTTGAACTGGAAGCATTAATTGACATGTGACATGTAGTAGACATAGGGAATTTTCACTGTTGTTTTAAAATTGTCACTGAATTGGGAAGAAAGCGAGGTCTTCCTAGTCATTCAGATTTTATAAGTTGCTATTTAAATATGGAATAACCTGTATTATTGAATTTGTAGGAAAGGGACTTTTTATCACTAATTATGACTCTTACAAATAGAAAAACCTTGTGCTGTTGATACCTGCCATTTATATGTTCGAGTTTGTTTATTTTCAGTAATAGTGCAATGTTTCACTCATCCAACTATATACATATTATTAAAAATATGCTCTCAGCAGCGAGCTCCATTACAGTGCAATAAACCCAGTTTATTTTGTGAGACCCCTGGATGTTGTTCTTCTTGGTAGTGCAAAATGATGCTCGAGGGTATTCTGAAATGCTTTACAGCACATCATTGTCACCAGCATAGGTGATTCTTAAAAAAAAAATCAAGTCTGAATCAATGCTTTTCATAATTTAAACTCATTACTATTCAAAATGAAAGTGTTAAAAAGCTCCATCAGTTGAGGTGGACAAATGATCTTGGTAAAGATTTCTCTCAAAAAAAAGGGTTTTTTTTTTCTGGTAGAAAACTTTTGCCATTTCCAAAATTATGTATTTATGAGAGCATTTACAAAACTATCTCCTTTTTATTGACAGTCTGTTTCTAAAACATACTTCTCTGGCAGTTGCCTGATTTTTGTTTACTGTGCTTTGTGTCTGTGTGTGAAGAAACAGGATTTTCAGATTTTTAAAAATAATCTGGATCATTTTAAGGGCCAAGAAACTGAATCAGGAGTGGGCCCAGTTACCTCAAATTATTTCTGTCCTTTCCACCAAGCCCCTCTAGCAGCTGGTACCCATCTTCTGTTGGTGTGAATATTTTTGGGCAGTTATACCCATTTGTGCTCTTAAATAGCTACTTTACCTGTAACCTAATAGCTTTCTTTTTGAAACAGCTTCAGGCTCTCCTTCAGATCTGGCCCAAGCTGCTGCCCAGAGAGGCTTTGGAGCTGCTGGATTTCAATTACCCAGACCAGTATGTCAGGGAATATGCAGTGGGTTGTTTGAAGCAAATGAGGTGAGTGTGTTGAGTTATTTCACATGCAGGGATTTCTGGGGTGGAAAACTGCATTCTGTTTGTTTACAGGAGGAGAAGAACCCAAAGAGGGAAGAGTTAAGCACACTGCCTGCCATGAAGAGGTGACCAAATAAAGCAGGTTGATTTCTAGATAGACACATTGGTAGCCAAATGAAACCTATTTATTCTGCCATCTTGTAGCCAATAATGATTATTTTCCATGTTGCAAAGAGAACACCAGTGTCCCTTTGTCCGAGAAAGGGATGAACACACACAACCCTCTCTGGGACAAAGGGAGAGTGAGACACTGGGAGAACATTTTAAAAACAAAGGGAGAAATATTGCAGTAGTCAAGTACTGTAAAACCTGGTGTCCAGCCACCTCACACTCCGTGCCAGGGTTTGGCTGTATCCCATCATAGGAATGTAAGCTGGAGCATATAATAAATAATGAGACAATTACTGATTTGTTTGTTCTTCACAGGAGCCTATGCTCTCTGCAGTTCTTCCTTTAGTGCATTTCATTCTGCTCCTCGCTGTAACCCAGGGCAAGATTTGTGTAACATTATCATTACTGCATATTTCCTGTCCTTGAATTCTGAATTCTCTGTGGTGAATAATTTAATGATTAATTTTTTAATAGTCAAGGCTAGACTTCTGGGGTAAAAAAAAAAAATTTAAAAAATTATTTTGACTTCTTTCAAATGCAAACAAGCAGTTTAGCTGCTAGGCTATCCTAAAAACACCAAGTTGTTCCATCTGGAATGATTTCCATCTGACAATTGCACTAAGTTGTGTGTTGTCCTTCTCCATGTGATCAGCAAATTGGGGGCACTCTTGCTATTGAAACAAACCTGTTATTGTTGGGTTTTTCGTATGCATCTGAATGTCTGGAGTATCATTAATGTAGTTACTCTGTCTTTATCTCATTCTAGTGATGAAGAGCTCTCTCAGTATCTTCTCCAGCTTGTGCAAGTCCTGAAGTATGAACCTTTTCTGGATTGTGCCCTCTCCAGGTTTCTATTGGAAAGAGCACTCGCCAACAGGAGAATAGGACAGATGTTGTTCTGGCATTTAAGGTGGGGGTTTTCCCCTTTTATCTTCCTGAAACTGTTGAGCCTGATTGTACTTTCCAGTTTGATTTCTTGAGGATTTTTCTGAGTGAGCCATTGCCATAGTGCCCACCAAGTCCTCTTTGTGTCTTTATCTTTGGCATTCATAGGTCAGAGCAAGTCTATCATTAAATAATAAATTAAAATGGTTTGTAATCTACCATTTGATGAAAGAATTCCAAAATGCATTGAGGTCCAACTACCTGATAAGTTAGGTTTGTACATACCCTTAGTGTTTGTTGTGGCTGTGCATGCAGTAAAAGCACAATATTTATACCTCTCAGCTGGGAAAAAATATTATTATTGTGATTCTCAACAGAAAATAAAAGCAGTTTTATGTGTCATTTTTACTTTTGATGAGCAGTTTCATGAATGGCAGAAGCCTTGCAGAATGGGCTATAGGTTGATTCTGGCTTCAAAGTAAAATTTATTTTAATATTTCTAACTAAAAAGAGCAAGTACTCCGTGAAGATGTTTTGGAGGATAATTGGCTCTCGTGTAAGGTTCAGTGGTTTGTTTCAAAGTGTTCCCCTTTGGACAAATTTGGGCTTTTCCCTTACAAGGCTTTGAGAACATGTGGTTTGGCATCAGTCCTGACTGTCAGAGTCATCTTCTGTGACTTCTCAGTGCTGCTCTGAGTGAAAGGGGTCCTGGAACAGGTATTCAGTTGCCACCTCTCAACGTGACCCTCCCTGTCTCCTGAGCAGTCCTGGACCCTGAAACAAGCGGCACATATCTCAAATAACCTGTCCTCCTAGTCTTCAGCACAGAAGTGTTGTGCTATTTCTTAAGAAATCCGGATTTTTGTTTAACTCCATGACCTTGAGGTGGTTTTACGTTGGTTTTGGGTGTTTTTGTTGAGATTTTTTTTAATGACTGGAAGAATGCAGACCTGTAGGTGCCATGATCTGACGAGAAGCCTTTCTCCTCACAGGTCAGAAGTTCACATCCCCGCTGTCTCAGTGCAGTTTGGTTTGATTCTGGAGGCTTACTGCAGAGGAAGTGTTGCTCACATGAAAGTGCTTGCTAAACAGGTATGGGCTTCCCTTCTCCTGGCAAGCTTGACTTATCTCAGCCTGTAACTCCGATACTCATTCCAGGGTTCCTGTGGGGTGTATTGGTTACCTTGACAAAGTCCATCTGCTGGGAAGGGGGGAGAGAAGGAAACATGAGTGACACAGAGAATTCAAATGGCCAAATGGCTGCTGGAGCTGCCCCCCTGGCACAGGAGGCAGCCACTGCTGTGGGGCCTCAGAGGTCGGGAGTTGGGTTTCTGGTGTTCCAAGAGGGGAGGGATGCCTTCAGCACTCTGGCTGCACTCGGGGACAGCAGCAGGCTCTGTGCATTGCTAGCTGGAGAAGGCCTTCTGTGCACTTGACCTTTTTCCCCTCAGTAAAGCCAGCTTGTTCTAAATTTTACTTAGATGACTCCAGGACTGCTTCCTGCAGTTCTGACTTTGGTTAAAAGGTGATGCAAAACCCCTTGAAGTCATGGTATAGTGCAGTGCTCCCTGGCAACAGAGGTGTTGAAGTAACCCAAATACTCATTTTGGTGTTAATATAGATGTGCCATTTCCAGAAAAAAAAAAAGAAAGGAGAGAGATGTGTGCTTTTAAATGTCCTAAAAAGCATCAGAGGTCTGCTTTTAAAAACACTAAGAAGTGTATCAACAGATCATTAAGAGACACTCACAAATCATGTTTGAAGTCTCTAATGCGGTTTTAGAGAGTTAATTTAGATTGTGACCATAAAAATATCTGAAAAATGATCTCTCTTGGAGTTAATGTATTTACTGTATCAGGTCACAAAGACTCACTCAGTGGATGACTAACTGATGAGTGGCATTTGTCTGCATTAAAACTCTCCTTTGGGAGGAATATGGAACAGGAATGTTGTGTTGTTCTCTTTATTGCTGCAGCTCACGGGGCATGGAAGAGACCATCTCTTACACATGTGTGCTTGTTAGCATTGTCAAAATCAGAAAGAGATTAGGTGGTGAAATGCTTTAAGCAATAGACGTAAGGTCAGTAAAGTTTTTGTGCACTTTACAGGAAGCAAATGTCAGTACAATCAAAGAGAGGGCAAAAAAATTCCCAACTGTGCAAACACGGAAGAAATTCAAAGTAGAAATACTTCAAAAAGTTCCTGTTTGTACAACACAGGTTCCATTTTGTTCCCTTGTCACTGATGTTTGTACAGCTCCTAGAATAGTGGAAAAGCAGAGCGCCTTTGGTTTTGACAGATGGCTGACCTGGCAGGTCTCCACTGCCCAGTTTTATAATCAAACTGCATACAATTTCCCCAGCATCCTGCCTGACAGGGTTCAGTCTGTGGGAGGGGTGAGTTTTGACTCAGCACCTTGTAAGTTAGACTGAAGCTTCCTTGAATAGAAATCAGCTTTCGTTATTATTACACTGGTGCTGTTTGTTGGAGAATCTGTGTATTGCTGTGGCTGGTGCAAACACAGCTGGGTGTTATAAGAACTGTTTTCTATTTGGCCAACAAGTTGTTTAGCTGTAGGAGTTCTATTTGGTGGATGTGCTGTCTGGTTTGTTACCAAAGGGCTTTGCTCTGTCAGCATTATACATTTACAGCACTGGTTTTCTTAGAAATGATGTACCTGTAGAAAACTTTCCAAAACAGAAGGGGCAAAAAGGGTTAAACTCACCCGTATTACTGCAAATAATGATCTTGACTTTTTACACATTATTTATTTAAAAATATTGCTTGGTTGAGGTGCTGTTGTTTGGAACACCGTAGCTGTTTAGAGCTTTTGCCTTAAGCCTGGTTTCAGCAGGATTTTAGTGACAAACATTTAAGACTCTGCTTTGTGAAAATTGTCTGCAAGTGGTCACATGGCCATGCCTTACTGGATGCACCTTATTGTGAACAATGAAGTGTCTGCATCCACAGCTCAAGTCCTGGCTGATTTTGGTAGGAGTGTGAAGCAATCGGTGTTCCTGTTGACGTCAGCATGGATAGAGGCACTGATGTTACGTGCTTGGTTGAATTAGGAGTTGTATTTTGAAGAAGAAGTTTGTGTTGTATCATACATTAAAATGCCTCATTAATTTTCTTGGAAATGTTAAGTCATGCTTTTAAAAGTGACTCAAAACTTAGGAGCTTTCATCCCATCAGTATCTGTTAATTGTGAAAATGGTATTTCTGGAACATGAGTGACTTCATTGCCATCCATTATTTCTCTTTTTAAAAAGTTGTAGAATTATTTAATACATTGTTTTGTTTGGAAATGGGATTTTGCACTGTATTATAAGTCAAATCAGAGCAATAATTCTTAAAGATAAAATGTCTCTTTCAGGTGGAAGCCCTTAATAAAATGAAGACTTTAAATAGTCTAATTAAGCTGAATGCCATGAAGCAAAGCAAAGCAAAAGGCAAAGATGCCATGCATACGTGTTTGAAACAAAATGCTTACAGAGAAGCACTTTCTGACCTCCAGTCTCCTCTGAATCCTTCTGTTATACTTTCAGAACTGCAGTAAGTAAAGAATGAGTGAATACAGTTTCACTGGAGCTTTTGCATGGAATCAGTAGAGCAGGAACACAGGAACTTCCTCTGGCTGTGTTGTTCAGCAGATGTGCTGTCATGGGGAGCTTTTCCTGTAGCCAGAGCTCTGCTGGGAATCTGCCTAAGGTTAAGGTACCAGTTAAATTAGAAGACTTTTGTGATCCACCATGAAACTCAATACTTTCTTTTTCAATGCATTCCCCTAGCTAAATATATTTAAATATAAGCCTCAAACTGAATTAGATTGCATTCCTTCCTTCTAACAATAAGCACAAAAGTAATTAAGACTTTTCACAGAACTTAAAGTCTAAAAACTGATGGGAAAACTATTTTCTCTGTAAATGAGGGTGTTTGATTTAAGCATTAGAGATGTGTTTGCCAGTCACGGTGTCAAATCCATTCCATCTCCAACAGATATGTCCATACCTTGGTAAGTGCTCATGACACAGCAGCAGAATGAAAGCTGGGACAGCATGTAGGTACTTCCAGACTGGAAGTCTGTGTGTTCTGTTATGTTCTGAACTGTGGTTAGACTTTTTAAGTTGAATTATTCTTACTGGACTAAAACTTTTGTTGTATTTTCTTCTAGTGTTGAGAAGTGTAGATACATGGATTCTAAAATGAAGCCTCTATGGATAGTATACAACAACAAAATGTTTGGAGGAGACCTTGTAGGGATCATCTTTAAAAATGGTGATGGTAAGTATTGCTAGAAACTTTAAATTTTTCCTTTTCCTTCTTCACTGCCAAGCTTGGTCTTGAGCTGTGTTGCCATAATGAAAATGTGGGTTACTCTCACATTGGTAAACAAATTCAGCATCTTCTGACTGAGTTCCAAAATACAGACATGGCCTGTCATGACCATGGAGTTATGGTTAATACCACTTAACCCTTAGGCTCCATGAGTGTTTTTAGATACCTTTTTCTGAAGGCCTTTTGAACATTAGAAAGCTTGTTTGCAGCACAGAGAGAAACTGAAGCAGCAGTTTCACCCTTCCCTTACAGATCTCCGACAGGACATGTTGACACTCCAGATTTTGCGCTTGATGGACGTCCTTTGGAAAGAAGCTGGTCTGGATCTCCGGTAAGGATCTTTAGAGGTCTAGTTTATTTGGATAGAGAGCCTACTTTTAGAAGTAAAGTTTTCCTGTTTGTCAATGCCTCCCTCCTGCCCCCTTTCTAAACATCTGCATGGATGCTTGGAGGTTTCAGTTTTCACATCCAAGGTGAACCTTTGCCCCTTCCTGCTCTGAGCATCCTCTTACTGCTGTTCACAGTGACACTTACAGTCACTGTGAGCATCTTCAGCAGACGTTCTGAGTCCCACTTAGGACTCTTTTCTTGATAAAACACTATTTGGGTGTCAGAAGACATTTTTCAGACCAGAAACATCTTTATATCTTCTAAAGTCTCTTGCAAAGCAGCTTTCTTACCTTCATGTGCTTGCCAAGGTAAGCATCGCTTCTTCATAGAAATATCAGAGTATTCCAAAGAGAAACAGTATCAGGAATTGTCCAGTGTTATCATACAACCCTGTAGTATGTGGGGAACTTCCCACCCAAATTTATGCACCAGTTTTAGGTAATATGATTCTCAAATTCTAATTGGTCTTCAGAAAAATAGCCCTAAAGAAGGTACTTGGTATCATGTTATTATACACTATTTGGAGGCCATAAATTCAATTTTGCATGTCTGTGAAAGAGCTGTGATCCTCTGTGTTAATTTTAAAGTGCTTTTTCGAAGTCTAGAAGTACTTATGTAAATATTACCTGAAATACTTAATTGAGATTCTTTGAGCTCATTTCAAGTGTTTTATGGTTCAAGAGTAATAGTGGGAGCTACATAAGGCATTGACATCAGCACAGAGAAGTAAAATTGCAAACTTGTTTCTTGTGCTGCTCATAGAAAGGTAGGAATGTGAATTACAAATCGGTTTGGGAAATGTAGATTTGCAGTGAGGTGGCTGAGCATGTGTCAAGTAGAACACTGACTTGAGGAAACCTTAGATAATTTATGTCATTATAAATAGGCTGTGAGGAGACCAATCCAGCATTTAGGGGCAAGGACAACTTCTGGCAGCTGTAGAATTCCAGATGAGGCATTCTTTGGTTGCTGCATTCCCAGAATCTTAGTTTGTGATTCCGGCCTGGGCCACACACCGTGCCTAGCAAACAGGAATAGTGATTAGAGTAATCAAATATGCCTTTCCTGACTAAGGCATTTTTTTCAAACTCAACAAAGGAAAACCAAAAAGTAGCTCTGATGTCCAAGATTTTTCTTAAAACTCTGAGAAGAAAAAAAAAAAGTAGAAAGGGGAAGTTCCTAGTGAGAATTGAAGTTCTATATTTGGCCTCTTCCATTTATTTGCTTAACTGGGAGCATCTTCCTTCCATTCATCCTCTTGTAGTTACCATTATAAAATGAAATTGAGGCAGGGTTACCATTCTGTGTGTGTCAGAGAGATTAATCAGGCACTTGCCAAGAGAAGGCTCTGAAATGGCCTTAATTGGGAACAGAACTGGACAAAGCAGCACTCCAAATGCCTGGGGCATGAGGACACAGCTAGGAGGGTAAGACTTTGTCATTTCCATGTTTACAGTCTGCCCATCTCTCAAGAAGAGACAACTCCAAAATCCATGAGTTAACAGTGGTGGTGATGAGTTCTTTGCCATGTTCACGAGTCAGGACTATTGGCTTCTTTTTGTTTGGGTAAGAGTCATGGTCTTGGGTGGAATAGTAGTGTCAAATAGACCTGCTTTCCTGACAGATGGTGGAGTCTTTTCCTTTTGCCCTGTATTGTCCTTGGGGGCTTTAGTTTCCCTGAAGCTGTTAGTTCCATTTGTGGATGCATAATGGATTTTGCCCTTTCCAACTCCTTTCCACTACAGAAAGTCTGCTAACTCCATCTGAGAAAAGCAGGACTTCTCACCTGTGTCCCAGTGTCAGAGCAGAAGCACTTGCTGTTTGCCTCTCCTTGTCAGTCACGTTTTGCTACAAGCAAATTGAACAGCTGCTGTGAAGTGTGGAGCAACTGGCAGTGCAGGAGTTCGGGGCACGATCAGTTCCCTTTTCATTGCACTGTGGTCCACAGTCAGTTATCTGGTAGCAACTTAAAATGAAACCTCAGCTCAGTCTGTGTCTAAAGCAAGCACAATATTCCCAGTGGGATTTCTCAGCTCTAAAGAAGAACACCAAATATATATTGATTTTGGAGCTGAAGAAGGAGAATGTTTGTGTGTTTGTTTAACTGTCAACTAATTTGTCTCATGGGTAAAATGTCCTTTTGCACGTGTGTGTTGTGCTGCCTGGGTTCCCGTGAGGTCTGAGGGAACACCACACCCAGGGCAGGTCAGTATGGGAAAGGAGATGGGGCTGTGTGGGAGGATGGAGCAGCCTCAGCAGGTCCTTCATCCCGGGCTGGCTCTGGGTGGGCTGTGGGTTCACAGTCTGAGGTGCAGATTGCATCTGCTGCCCAGGGCAGAGCCAGCCAGGGCACCAAGGGCACCACCCTGGACAAGCTCTGCTCTGACAGTCACGGCAGTCTGGCCCAGTTTTCCTAAACCTCAGTTGGTCACATAGCAGAGAGAAATGAACAAACCCAAAAAGTGTATTTTTTAGTTAATCCCCACACCTTTTAATTTCCAAGACAAACTATTTGAATTGAGCTGGAAATAGTCGGCCTAAGACATTAGCATGTGCAGCCAAACTTCCTCAGTTCTTTCTGTAGCCTCTTTCTAGTTCTTTCTTGTACTTTAAGTATGGGTAGTTAGGGAACAAACTTATGAAGTTAAATGGTATTAATATTAAGGCTCCATCTGCAGAGGTTCAAACTTTGAGAGATTCAAACCTTCCAAAAAGTTACAACTCTTCAAGTTGCTTGGCTTTAAAAAATTATGTATGTGAAGTCATGTATGGGCATTCTCACATTAGGTTACATGGTTTATTCTGCTATTTCCATGAAGAATATTTAACTATTACAAGTACAGGTCACAGCAGAGGAGCATAACATCTCATCTGGCTTCCCAAGGATGCTGTGGGGTCTGTGGGGTGCACCTCTCAGGAAAATAATCCTTGCATTGCAAAGTGTTTTGGCTGCTTTACCTGTGTTAGAGCATCGAAGTTGTGTTAAAGGAGGAACTAGTAAAGTAATAGAGCAACAGAAGGTCCTGAATTTGAGGAGTTTGATCTATGTTGAGTCGCCTTTGCTGTGGTAAATTGTCATAAAAGTATTTAATACTTGGCTGTTTTTCTCCAAAGTACTTTTTTGTTTCAGTGCCTGTTTATTGTGGGGTTTCATTCTCGTCTCCCTTACGAGTGAGGTCTGATGTTACATCACTGTGTGTGAATGGAATCAGAATTCACACAGATACTGAAAATGTATTGGTTACATCTCTAAAGAATGTCATAATTTTTAAACTATTGGACCTGAAGCTCCAGAGAATATGTTGATAAATTACCAGAATTTGATGTGTTTTTGGCAGGACACTGCTTTGGAGAATTAAGCTCTTGAAATAAAGAACAGTTTTAAATGAGTGAAGAGAAAATTTCTGTCCCGCACAGGACCCTAGTGTTGATCTGTCCATGGATTTTACTGGCTTTAAAAAGCAGGGAGCATATCCTGCTGACAGATGTTGAAGTCAGAAAGACCAGGATGAGATGGAAAGGGCCCAGAGGATTTGTCCCTAACTTGACTCCTGTCAAACCGTCTCTCTGACAAGGATGTTTTTTCCTCCAGTTGTAAGCACAGAGCCCTCAAGGGGCTGAAGGCTTTCATCATTGCTTGCTTTTGAAGGGGAAGTTGTTGGCCGTGTGCCCAGCTGAGCTGCAGAGGGTGGGTTGAGCTGCCATGGAAGGGGGCCAGCGTGCCCTTTAACCTGGCCATATTTGGCTCCCAGTTGCCACGCGGTGATAAGGCTGGGCAGCGCTTCCTTGGCTGCTGGGGGATGGCAGCCAGCCTCGTGTGCATTGTGAGCCCTGCTGGCTGTCCCTTCGAGGGGGACACGGGTCGGGACAGAGACGGGAGGGACGTTCCAAGTCTGCGCTTCTTTTGTTGTTTTGAAGTTGAGTGTTCTTGAAATACTCAGTTGAATCTGGTTTGCAGTTGGCTTTGTTGCCAGTAGAGAAGAATCCCAGACTGTGTAGTTGCTGCAGCTTGTGCTGCTTTGCTTGCGTGTTGTCCCTGAGGTAGAGGAGCTGCAGAGTTGCCCAATAGTTATTATAGCAAAAAGTTGTGATGAATTTTGTACGGAATTTTATTTATTTTGCTTTTGTGGCTTGGGGTAATAGGCTGTGTCAGTTAAGAGATGCGGTTCTGCTTTGTAGCAATGGAATTTAATATATATTTTATAGATGAATAATAATGACAGCTCCACCAGCAATACTTAATATATTTTTACATATACGTGTGTGTCTGTGTATGTGTGTATATACACACATCAATTTTAATATGCCCTGCAATTGTATACAGCTCTGCAGCTTAGTGAGTGCTGGTCTATAGCTTGTGTAGTGCAGTGTAGATTTTTGTGGGCATCTCTTCTCTTATACCTGGATCCACAACTGAGATAATACTCTTCACCTGAGCTGCCTGGCACGAGAATAGACACCTTAATTTGAGATGCAGTGCCTTTGAAGTTTGCTGTAAGTTCCCATTGCACACACGAGTTCCCATGTCATGGAGAGTTGCCATTCTGTTAAGCATCTAGAGTGAGAAAATACTTATCTATTTAGACACATCTCTCCTTTATTCATATCTTTAACTGTGTCTTACTGTGATGCAGTGATACTGCTGGAGGTGTTTTTACTAGTCACAGGATATGAATGCACAGGTAAGTTCTTAGATACCAGGCGAGTTAAGAGATGTATTCCTGTTTTTCATTGGGTTTCTGTGCTTATATTTACTAAGAGTTGGGAAAAAATTCTATATGTTTATATTTGGAAGGATTTCTAGCATTTTCCTTGAAATAGGAAGAAGGGGGGAAAGGATAAGATGCTCTTTTCCGTTTACAGGAGGGATTTATTTGGAATGACCGTGGTGTCTGCACGGGCAGGAATGAACAAATGCAAACACGGCGCTCCCTCTGCGGGTCGTCCCGTGAAAGTACAACTGGGGAAAATTAGGCTTAAGATTTCTTCTTACACATATGTATGTAATAGAAAAAATTCGTGTTTTAAATGTATTGCTGGTTTTTTACCTTTACAAGCAATTCCTGTATGTTCCTTTGAGAGTTTGCTGTTCAAAGGAGCATCAGTGTTCAGCCCTCTCAGAAAATGGACACACCAAAGAAACACATCACTATTTTAGGTTCTAACGTGGTTCTGTTTCCTTTCAGGATATTGCCATATGGCTGTTTAGCAACTGGAGATCACTCTGGCCTAATTGAGGCTGTTTCAAGTTCAGAAACTATTGCTGACATCCAGTTGAACAGCAGCAACGTCGCTGCAGCCGCCGCCTTCAACAAGGATGCTCTCCTGAACTGGCTGAAGGAATACAACTTAGGGTAATTTCTACACTTACTCTCTCAGCTGTAGTAGAGCCTACAAAACGCCTCTTATGTTTCTCTTTTAATGTTGAGGAAGGTGTGGCTCTCCTGGCAGGTTTGTTGTTTGTTTTTCTGCTGTGTCAAATTCAGACTCATATTCCTGGTGCCCTTGGGCCTGGCATTTGTAGCATTTTGACTGTGTGTTGTTAAGTTATACTAGATTTGGCAAAGCAAACCAGCCTGAGAGAACTACGTGGATCTCAGGTGTTGATGTTGTTGTCTTTTTTTATTGCTTGTTCTCCATGGCTGCTTTTACAGTACCTTCTTCTCCAGTAAGCCTGGTTTTACAGCATCCTAATGCACTTCTGGCTTAAACAAGTAAAAATTCTATTTGAGGGCAAGGCGTGACATGAATTACCAATCATGTGCTCTAATATTTTTTGTCTTGTGGTTACAGAGATGACTTGGATCGAGCCATTGAAGAATTTACTCTGTCTTGTGCTGGCTACTGTGTAGCTACTTATGTGTTGGGAATTGGTGACAGACACAGTGACAACATCATGGTTCGAAAAAATGGGCAGGTAAAAATCCCTTTGTGTGCAGAATAACAGTGGTATCTCTGGTATGCAAGAACTGTCTTGAGAACTTGTAATTTCTTTGCTGTCTTGGTGAAATTAAATCCATACATGGTTAGAAATTATGTCTTTGCTCACTGAGAATTGAATAGAGCTTCAAGGAAAGAAAATGTAATGCTGGAGGCAGGACAGACCAATGTAAACAACTCTGTATCAAGAGAGGCTATTCTGTAGAGCTTTTTCAGAACACCCAAAAGATCTCTTAATGGCTCAGGTTCATTGAGTAAAAGTAGCCTTAGAGTATCTAGCAAAAGACCATCCCTAAAAACACATGGCTTGCATTTTGGAGCACTGTAGTTTCCCTGAAGTGAGTCTGGACAGTGAGTACCCAGTGCCAGCACAATGCTGTGCACCAAGAGCCTGCCTGAGCTCTTAGACATGTATTTTCTTGCTTCATTGTTACTTTCTACTGTAATTTCTTCGAAATTATTGTGCCGAAAACTAGCAAGGATTATAAAAATGGGGTTTACATTTGTAAAAAGGCATTTGCAGTATACTTTGCAGTTTGTACCTACTGGAAGAAAGCTGAAATGTCCTTATCTTTGATTCTAAAATGGGACAATGGCCACATGTTCCCTGAGATTAGCTAAATTCTGCTTGCTTTGCCTCTGTCTTTATGTGGGAAGCTCTTGGATATGTTGATGTTGAGCCTTGTGGGCTCATCCTTGGGCTCAATTTTCTGTCTGATGTTGCCAACAAGACATCCAGTGACAAACTGCAGCACCATAAACCTCAGATAATCTTTTACATGCTGATTTGCTGCAGTGGTCACTCATAAGAGCGTGGACATTATCACTGACTTTAAATCTTGGAGTGTTCTAAAACTAACCCTAAAGGGTTGAAACCATGGGCTGTGGAGAATTGTATTAGGAGTTTTAACTGTTCTTAATACCAGCATCCTGTAGAGATATTAGACAAGTGACATATTTCTCTGGAGAAATTAATTTGCAATTCTGGTGGTTTTTTTGTTGTTTTGATTTTTTTTTTTTAGCTCTTTCACATAGATTTTGGGCATATTCTTGGAAACTTTAAATCCAAGTTTGGAATTAAAAGGGAACGGGTACCTTTCATACTCACCTATGATTTCATTCACGTTATTCAACAAGGAAAAACAGGGAACACTGAAAAATTCGGTCGGTGAGTATTATTTTGATCTCTTTCTAACTGAGGTGATCTCTGGTGATAATTTCCACCATGCCAGAAATCTGTCTGTGTTTGGTTTGCTCATTTGCACTTGTGTGGAAGTGTCCTAACGTGCATTTACTGTCCTATCTACTTCTCTTCCTGAGCTAGAATGTACATACAGATTATTTCCCCCCCAGAAGCTGCAGCTCTGCAGGGGAAAGATGCAGTTCCATCTCCCACAGCAGGAGGAGGCAGGTTCTGCTGGGCTCCTCTCTTCCTGCCTCAGCAGCACTGGGCACTAGGCAGAGGTTCAGTAGATGAGGCACTGGCCTTAGGAACAGGCTCCCTTCTGCCCTCCCTGTCCATCAGTGCCCACTCAGGGTGCCAGCCCACCCTGGCCTTGCTTGGATGCTTGGGCACAGAGAGCCATGTGCTCCTCCTCCAGCCAGACCTGGCAGCTGGCTCAGTTTTGACAGTGTCTGTAGCAGGGAATTACAGAGGACAGATTAGAGACAGGCTGGGGTGGTACAGAGGGCTGCTATAGAGCTTTTGTTTTTCCACTGTAGGTCCACTCAGTGAGATCATCAGGGAATTTCACCTAACAAATTCTCAGGGAGAGGGGACACTGGCATGACCTCTGGCATCTTTGTTCTGACTGAGGAACAGCTGGCGGCCTTTTGTACTGATGTTTTAAGGGCTTGTTTGTGAGAATGCAGTGGAGGCTCTGCAGACACCTCTGTCCTTTCTGTTCCCGTGTTCCCATGATACTTGTGTTAGACCAGATACTGAATTTTGGAAATCATGACACACTCTTGCCCTCTGTGGAGGT
This sequence comes from Anabacerthia variegaticeps, assembly GCA_035583185.1. Taxonomy (NCBI): domain Eukaryota; kingdom Metazoa; phylum Chordata; class Aves; order Passeriformes; family Furnariidae; genus Anabacerthia; species Anabacerthia variegaticeps. Next base: position 24,602,905 of record JAWWEW010000012.1, on the reverse strand, counting down.
TCTCACGTGCTGTTCTCATTGCATGGCCCCGAAGGTTCCGGCAGTATTGTGAAGAAGCCTACCTGATCCTGCGGAAACACGGGAACCTGTTCATCACACTCTTTGCACTGATGTTAACTGCAGGGCTTCCAGAGCTAACCTCTGTCAAGGACATCCAGTATCTCAAGGTAAAGTAAGATTTACAGCTCAGCAGGACTTCGCATTTCTCCAGAATGTGAACTTTTGATTCTGAGATTAATACGTTTTAATTGTTTTCAATTTCTGTCAGGATTTCCACGCAGTCCTCAAAGCTTTCCTTTTCAGCTCTATAGAACAAGGGCTGTACTCAGTCCTAGGGCCCAAAGGGAACTGTTCCTTTCAGCCATGCTGTGGTGAGTTCCAGATCCCTGCATCTTAAATACAGTCATCTCAGGGGTGTTTACAAATTGCCCCATGCACAAGCATAGACCTGTAAAGGTGAAAATTATTTTCTTAATTCTTTTTCAGTTTTGTCTTTAAACCCAGAAAATGATGGTACTGATGGTACCCTGATGACTCAATAATAGGTTAAAGCGTGTCAAAACAGAACAAACAAGACTGTGGTTTGTGTTGAGAGGTGGAGGAGGCTTTAACTGTGGTTTTTTAGTTCCTAACAATACCTGTTTTCCTGTTGCCTTAGGACTCTCTCGCCTTAGGCAAGAGCGAGGAAGAAGCACTAAAACAATTTAAGCAAAAGTTTGATGAAGCACTCCGGGAAAGTTGGACTACTAAAGTGAACTGGATGGCTCACACTGTTAGAAAAGATTACAGATCCTAGAAGATTTCTGCATTTGCACTAAGCTGAAGGTTACCTTGATAAGTGTTTTTTAGAGGCTGTCTGTCGTATGGACCAACAAAACTTCAAAAAGCATTTGGACAACGCTCTCAGGCTCACAAAACACAGCAAAAAGAAATGGACTGAAATAATTCCTGAGTCTTTTGCACTCTGCTTCTGAATGCTTGATTCCAAGACTGTCTCTACAAATAGTGAACATCCTGGATAATCAGTTCCTGCTGACTTTGCACGCTGAGAGCTACTAGGCATTTTTAAAAATTCTTTGGTACTTTATGGAGGTGTAAATACTTGTTTTTATACGTTAGGGCAATGTACTCTAACATACTCAGGAGGTTTGAAGACCTCTGACAGAACCATTCATTGTTTAAAGTTGGGACTTGAAGAGTAAATTTTTTTTTTTTATATCCTAATCTGGCTAAAAATGACCGTATTGTGTATATTTTTCCTCTGCCCTACTGGCACAGATGCATTAATTCTACTGTAAGCAGCAGGCACAGCATCACTGTACTGCAGGAGCTGCTCCATGTCTCGTGCTGCAGCCGAAGGAGGGGTCGCTGGTTTGGGGTGGGGGAATGATGCAGCATCCACGTGTTCAGGGTTGCACAATTTTGTTCCTCTGATGGAACACACACAAAAGAAGCCCTTCAGGACGAGGAAGGCTAGGCCAATTCCAAACGTGCCTTAGAATCCCTTGTTGGTGATGGTCTCCCACTCAGCCTCGGGGGCTTTGCCCTCAGCCCCTCAAGAGGCACATTTGTTTTGGGTTCAGCAGGAAGCTCCTTACAGCCTTACACTGAAATTCCTGTCTCAGATTAGTTGTTCCCTGCAAAATGTACTGACTTCTGTAAGGGACTTTTTCATTAAATGTACTACACAAAGTGATTTTTAGAGCCTACATACCAAAACCCCCAGATGTTTGGAAAAGCAAGTGTTTATGGGAAAAGGTAATTTCACAGAACACCGATGTGAAGTCGTGGATCTTTTCTCTGTGTATTTATTAAAAGCTTGCAGTAAAATGTTGCTTTACCAAGATATATATGTTGAAGATGGTTGCTGAAGAAACTGGATTTGTTTTAATTTATTTAGTGAGGTACCAGGCTTTTAGGTGCTTAAATGGAGAGCAAATTTGTTACGTGCAATAGGGAACTGCTGGTTCAAAGCTGTAACATACTGTTTCTGAACATCAGCAAGAGAGATTTTAACTACTGCTTGTTCTCCGAGGAACACTGGTAGCTCTTGATTCTTGTTGACATTTGAAAGAGAATTAAGCATATATATTTACCTTTGGACTAAACAATTGTTCTGCATAGAAATGTTGGTTTATGTAGGAATTTAATTAAAGGTGGTTTTACTTTGTTGAGAGTGATGTATTTTTGTTGGTTTGGGGTTTCTTTGTTTCTTTTAGAGGTTGAGGACCTGGAGTCAGGATGATATTCTGTGCAGGGCTTTGATTCTCTTCTCTTCAGCCTTTGGGCTTATCTGTCTGAAAAACTTCTGTTTCTACAATATTGTAAAAGTAACAAGTGGTTTGTAGTTTGGTTTTGTTGGGTTTGATTTTATATATATATATATATATATATAAAATTTCTACAGCAGGTGGCAGGAAGGTTAAAAAGAAACTGCATTTCCAGTGACAACTCTGAAAAAAGTAATTTCATCCTCAGCTAATTCACAGCATGTAAATTAACAGAAGTAGCTGCTCCTGGACACATTACATATGGCATCTTGACATCCATACCTAAAATGGCAAGTCAGTTATTTGTTTCACCCCAGGCTGCTTCTGAGACTTAGGCACAGACTTGAGCAACCTGTCCAAGACTCCCACTGGCAGAACTGGAGGTAGGAGAGGTTTTTTTGGATGTGATTTTAATGCAGATTCTAAAAGTACTTGAGATAGGCAGTGGGATTTCCTCACCATTTTCCTTGAGGAAGGTATTTAGAGATGGTTAAGAAATATTACTTCTGCTCAGAATTTGTTTTGGTTAACAGCCAATTTGTGTTTGGTTCTTTAGCTTTACTGCACTGACTCTTGGCAATTAATTAGCAAGAATGGGGAGAGGAAGTTAAAGGTGTGTTAAATGGTCTCTATTTTCGTGTTTGGCAGCAAAGACATTGATGCATTTTCCTCCTGTGAATTGATCTTGGTCTTCAAACAGCTGAGAAGATGGCACAGCTCCCAGGAGTGCTTTCCAGGCTGACATCTCAGGGGGAACCCGACAGGAAGCACTGCTGAAAAGGTCACCGAGGTTAATTTTGTGATACCTTCATGTTAAGTTTTGAGTAGAGACTGGTTTGCTGAATTGTGTTAGTAAATAGATCACCACTTTTCCTGCTTTTCTTCATACTTGCTACAGCCTGTGGCATACAGACTTTCATTCAGAAAACAAACAAATAAATAACTGCTTTGTGAAAACTCAGATGAGAGACAGTCTGTCCTCCACATTTTGTCATTGAACACTGGAATTTTGGCTCATCAGTCTACTGTTTATTTCTGTACTTACCTCCCAGTATCCAGCTGTAGTGTTGAAATGGGAGGTTCATTTGGTCTGCGTGGGATCATATTATTTTAGACCACTTACAGAATTCAGAAGACATCAGATGGGTGGAGTTTAAAGATTTTGTTTGTAACAATAAGTAGAAACCTAACTCTTTTAAATGTGGAAGCTTTGGAAAGGATGTATCTTTTGCAGCTGCAGAGAAGAAATGCGAGGTACAACTTTGATATCAAGCATCTTCAGATGGTCTCATGTTAATTACTTTTCTCCAGGTCTACTTCTAGTCTGCTCTGTACATGTCAACTGGATAAATGACTTCTCTTTTTCAAGACTTTTATTGTATCTGGCAGAGGGTAAAGCTACCTAGGCTGCTTTAAAAGCCAAAACTGACATTGAGTATGTGTAGTGTATATATGGTATTAATTTACTCTGTTTTTCTTTTGACTGCATGAGTGTTTTACAGGTTTGCTTTCTTTACCTTGGATCATTTGATTTGTGAACAAATGGTAACAACTGCTGCTTTTACATTTCTGCTTGTGCTGTGTTGGATTTCCAGGGAAAGAGCTCCTTTGGATTTGCCCCTCACCAGTGGAGTTGCTTCCTTTCCCTTCCATGCTTGTATCAGTTCTATTGGCAGGATTGTGTTGATTGTCAAGTCACTCACATTCTGGTGAATGCCTTTGATGGAGCCCATTGGTGTATTTAATATAAGAGTCCAATATTCCTCTTTAATTTTCTCAAGCTATTGAAATCAGATAATTAAATAGTACAGGCTCTTAATAATTGATATGTCAGGCTATGATCATAGCTTTATACTCTAGGAATGATTTCAAGCCTAAATCTTTTAAATGTGTAATCAGTATTTCTATTAACTCTTTCACAATGTATTGTATTAATATAATTGTGTGTCTGAGCCGGCTTTGAAATCTGAAACCAAAATCCTGTGCTCACATAATGCATTCTGGTTTTTGGCAAGTTTTCATGAAATAATTTAAAGAATTACTTGTGTGGCACAGCAGTGCCAAGAGCTGAGTGGGTGGAGCTGTGCTGATGGGCAGTGTCAGGAGGTGTTGCCTGGCTCTTGGGCCTCACTGTTTGCAGTTTTATGGATAAATGTGCCTCATGGTGCTGTGGTTGGTGACACAAAAGTCAGGCTAAGCTCAAGGTGGTGGCTTTGCTGGCTGACCTCAATACCACACACATGGAGCTGTGTGTGACAGGAGCAAACGTGGTCTCAGGGACACCACTACAGGCACATCTCTGAAACAAGTCCTGGTAGCCAGTCCAGGAAAGGTGCAGTAACTTAACAGCTACTGGGAAACCTGCTACAGTACTGCTCGTGCTACCTCAGTGCATAATGAAAATGTTGTAGTTATTCTTCCCAAGCATGACTTTGTGACTGATAGAGGAGAGTGGTGCTTCTGTCAGTGCTGACCAGGGAAATGATTTACCTTCCCATATGTATTGCCATAAGCCCTTCAAACAGGACAGCCAAACAGCATTAACCAGGGGAAAGTGAGGAGAAGAGAAAGCTTCTCCCTTTAATGAGCTGGGTTTGCACACTGCTATTACTTGGATGCCTTTCCAGCCCAGTAGCCCATGTGAGGAGCTTGCTGGGTGTCCACTAGCAAGCCACAAAGGAAATCCTGCCAGCAGATGCTGATAGAACATCACTTGTTCTGCCCCCTCTGGAACACTTGCTAAAACTTCAACCACATAACCTGTTGGAAAAGGTGTCACTGTATTGGACTGACAGATTTAAAATAAGGCTGCTGGGATGAACTAGTCCTTCATCCTTTCAGTCTGTCTTGCTCTTCCTGGAGAAGTTTCCTCTGGATTGCCTGATGAAGGGGGATGGGGATGAATATATATTTCAAAAGTAATGGCATGGCTTGTTCTGAGGAAAGCTGTGAAGGATCACAGCTCAAGAATAGCAGTCACAGAGAAATGTAAAAGGTTAATCATGGTTTGCCAGGCATTGCGTGGCTTTTATGAAGCAAATGAGCAGAAGCCACAATCAAGCACCATGGAAACATGATTTCTGAGGGATTGAGGCCCTTGTAGCACAAGGATGTTCATAAGATCTAATTTCTGGCTTTAGAAGTCTGCATTTGGACAGGAAGTCTGGGCACTGCTGGAAGGGCACAGAACCAGTGAAATCTGGGCAGAAGGGTTCCTTCCTGGTAGTGGCTCGTTCCTGTTTGTGAGCCTCGCCTAAGTTTTCTCCTGTGTATGGTACCTGGTGGCTTTGCCCTGGGAGCACTGGGCAGCTCACTGCTTTCTGAAACAGTCTCTTTACCTCTTGCCTAGTGAGCACTGAGTGACATTCCATAAAGGGAGCTAAGCATTATTGTTCAAGGTACTCTGGAGCACAGGAATGTTGCATATGTGACTCCAAATTCCTCCTGTTGAAACTGTTTTCTGAGGGGGGCCGGAACAAAACACAACAATGGTTGACATAGCTCAGTCAAAGTACTCCCTAGGGATAGAAAAAAGTCAGGATTCCAGTCCCCTTACCCAACATTCATTGGAACAAAAATGGAAGGGCTCCAAAAGGGGAGCAGGGAGGACAGAGAGAATGCTTAGGAAAAGGAGTGATGAAACAGAGGTCCAGAGTTCCCAGCCTGTGTTCTGTCTGCTTGGCTAAATGAAAGAACCCTCAGTATTAATGGCTATGGGACACTGTCTGTTTAGCCTGTTCCCTATCAAAGAGCAGGGAATTCATCCTGCATATGGGGCTGTGCCAGTTGCTGTGAGAAGAAAAGATGCACGCTGCTAATCTTGGGATAATCTGTTCCAGAGGCCACTTCCTCCCTTCACCTGTACTCATGAATTCCATGAAGGTGAATAGTTTAATGTATGCCTGGACCTTAATGCCACCCTCCCCTACCATGGTATTATTGGCCTGTTACTTGGGGCTACACTGCGCAGTTTTAAGAACTGCTTAAAACTTATGGTTTGGGGTTCAAGAACCGAAAGAAGGCTTAAATACTTTGAGAGTTGTGATCCTTGTTGCTCCTTTTAAGGCAAGATGCTGGATCTTAAGAGAGGTGTTGATAGCCTGTGAAAGGTCAGAAATTCTAGAAGGGAATTTGGATGTGATCTGCAATCCTTGTGGCCAGGACAACCTTTAGAAGCCCCCTTCCCCCATCAAGTTGCATACCCAGGCTAGTTAATTTAAAAATAAAACATTTAATATTCCAGACCACAAACAACACTGAAGCATACCAAGGCATTGCAAGTAAGTGGAACCCACCTAGTGTTCTGCATGCAATAGTCACGTTCTCTTTTGCAGTGGGATAATTTGGTTTCCTTGAGAGGAAAAAGAAAACTGGAGAATATTTCTGAAACAATTCCTTATCCTTAATAGCTGAGAAACTTTAAGCTTACAGATCTGGATTTGCAGGGTGCTTGCTAGTTAAATTAGTGCATGTGCATCCGCTGTGCGTGGTCTGAGCTGCAGGATGGCTGCAATTGCAGGGCTGGAGATCCCGTGAGCCTGAGGGATCCCAGCTGTAGCCTCTGGGATGGAGCTGGGCGCTGGCAGGACACCCACACCAGGTCTTGAATCCCTGCTGTGCACTCACAGGCGGGCTGTGGCTGCTCCCCTGTCGTAGTGGTCGAGCAGGCTGTGGGCAATGAAGCCGCTCTCCGAGTGCAGCGTCTCGCATTTGCGGCAGGTGAGGATTTCGCACTTTGGACACATTTTCCCGGAGTGTGGCTGCCTCAAGGAACACGTTTCCTCCCGCGCTGGCTTCAGCTTTTTGGAGCCTTTCCTGTGTAAACATCTCCTTTTGTCTTCAGAGAGCTGACTTCTTCCCTGAGGGCTGCAACAGTCACAAAGAGAGGTGAAAAGTTCAGCCTATGCACTTCCTAGATGAAGGAGGGCAGCAGAAGCAATTAGTGTGTGATTTATGAAGCCTTCCAGAGGCTGTACCTGTGCCACAGCAGGAGCAGGTGCAGCGCGTGGTCACCTGCAGAAAGCAGGAATGGACAGAAAAGGGAGAGTCTGGCTCTGGTGCTGTGCTGTCAGTAACAAACAATTAGTTGTAGAACACAGAATTATTAAAGGATTTCCACCATTTAAACAAAACCATGAAACAGTGATGTCAGCTGGCTAGGCAGCTTTAATGTGCAGCTTTTCTGTGGATGATGGTGGCAAAAGCCTTGTATGTTTGCATGAAAACAAATTCCATGCAGCTCTGTGTGTCTGAATTAGTGGCATCTGACCCAGTAGGCTTCCTCATACCATCATAAAGGTTCTGTTTCCACTTGTGTGTGCTAGCAATGCACACTAATGCTGGCCAGCAGATCAGCCCCGTACTGCACTGGCCTTGAACAGAGATGGAAGAGCTGAAAAGAAAGCTCTCTTGATCAAATTATATACCCTTATACTTTATATAAAATAGTGCTTCAAAATCAAGCAGCTAACCTACACAATCCCTCACAAGAGCTCACAAATCAGTGGTGAACCGTAGAGATGATCTGATTTGGCTACACCACTGTGAGAGTTCTGTATGTCCTGATGGCTTGAATGTGTTTAAAAACCACTGCCATGCAGTGTGTCTGTAGAAAGATACCCAGGAAAGTCTGGAGACTGACTCTTTCTGTTAATGTGAGAGTATCATGGGAAGAGGTTTCTACATTACTATTCAATTTTTATTTTATTTTTTTTAAGATCAAACTGGGCAAATCCATATTTATCACTGACATGTAAGGATCAAGGTCCAGAAAACATGGCTTTACTGCTTCAGTTGCCTTTTTCTGCCCTCTCGAATGCATGCCTCAGTGAAATTCTGAATAACAGAGAACGCTCACAGCTGTAATTCACGTCTTGGATGTTTGACTATGCTCCTAGTCCAGCTCCCCAGCAGTGCAGCAAGATAAATCCCCAAACCAAGCCCTTGGTATTACTTGTGCTGCAATTAGATCAGTCTGAGAGAAAAATCTGGCTCTCAGGTTCTTTTCTGGCTAGTGTATTTTAATCTTATGGCGAGCCTGTAATCAGCTGCTGTGGCTATCAAGCTTAATGTAGTTAGCTGAGTAATAGTGGAGACTTGTGTGCACTTCCTGCTAAGACGGTAATTTCAAGATAATTATCAAAAACAGACTCTTTTTAGGAGATCTCTAGGGAAAATGGGTCTTGGATGAGAAAAAACAGTTTTTGGAAACCCCTCCTGAGCTTAGCATGATGCATAAACTGTTTAATTCATGTTAAGGAAGAACAATGTCAAGTAGAAAGACCCAAGAAGAGAATTTCAAATCCCATAAGAATGAGTATAATGGCTCAAAACTAATACATGCACAGAGCAGGAATTTCAAACTCACTTTTGCCTCTGCTTACTTTGGTTTTAAAGGGAACAGTTTTGCATTGTTTGTTGTTTTGTTTAGTGTTGCTTTTTCTCCTTCTAACTGAAAACTAGTAAGTATAAAGGCACTATTGTAGGAACACCGGAAAATTATGCTCTGATTCGAGAAACTTAGTAGCAGTGACTTTGTTGGACAGTGATTTTTGCTGCTGCCCATACATTGCTATTGCCCATTACACCCTAGAGTTACAGCTGCTGGTGCAACAAATCCTGCAGCAGTGTGACTCCTGGACCAGTGTCCTGGGGGTCACACTGGCAGTGCTGCTGTGTCTGGAGGAATAGAGATGCTGCCCCTCTGAATCTCTCCCTGGAAGCACAGGGAAATGGCTATAAGCTAAACGTGCAGACACACAAGGTTTGGAGACATTCATTTCGGGGCTACTTCTGCTACTAGTTTTTAGGTCAAGCTGTTTAATTAGTCCACAACTGTTTCCTGGTTTGTGAAACAGTTAATACAGTAGGGGTAACAAAAGTGGCTGTGGCTCTTCCAAAGCTGCCCTGGAAATACTTAGGAAATTTCTTGGTTAAAAATGTGTAAAGAATACAATCTAGGATATACTCACAATTTATTCTTAGGAGACCCAGAGAAGAGGCTCAGTCCATAAAATCTCTTCTTGAATAGCCGCTCTCGCTTTTTTCGGCCGTGCTTCCCATCTCCCGTGCTTCCTTCCACGAGGTCCTTCTTTCCTTTGTGCCAGCTCATTTTATCTGTCATAACAACAGCACCTGCTTAGATGAAAACAGAACTCTGAGTAGCTCTTCAAAAGGCTCTCCCTTGCCTTGTTGTACCTGGTGAAGTCTGGATCTCTTACTCTACAAACCTGAGAAGGGTCCTGGTTACACAGGAGGTTTAGTTGAGATCAGGGAGCAGCTGCTTTCCATCAGATGAAGCAAATACCTGCTCTGAAAAATCCTGCAGACACAAGGTGACTCTGGATATTCTTGCTCTCTTCCACGTAATTATGGCAAGTAGGCTTGGACATTAAATATAATGAATATTTCCCTCTACGTGCTCTCTTTCATGATTAAGCTGGTTGCCTAAACCAAGAACAGAGGCTCTTGGTTTGATAGAAGTGAAGAGCCAGGAGCCAGTGAAACAGCTCTGTGCGGACAACAGAAGCAGTGAGACAAATGTGAGATGGAACACTGCAGAGCAAAAACCAGAACCCTGGAAAGATGAAGAACCAACTGGGGATTTTAGTTAAGGCTTGGAAATTGTTTCCTTTTTCTTTTGATAAAGCAGTCGATTAGCCTGCATTTCCGTGTTGTGATGCTTTGTCTCCAGGAATTATCCCTTTGGCCTCTCTGATTGAATTAGTCTCTCCGCTCTACATTTGATACTTGGTAATTGCATTAACTTTTGGTTGCTTGACTTGGAGGGTCATGTTCACCCCCTCCTATGTCTATTGCCTTGTTCCTGCCTGTTAGAAATATTTTCCACAAATCTTCTGTACCAAATCACACAAAGTTCGTAGGCTTAAAAACAAAATTGACAACCCTTTTGAACTTCTCTGCTTTCACTCTTCATCTCTTCTCTCCCTGATGCTGCTCCCCTCAATCCCTTCCCAGCCTTTTAAGTTCAGTTCCCCGTAACCAATTCTTACCCCAGGACACACACACAGGCAGGAGGACTCACTGTGCAAATGCTTTGCAAGATCACATCTTGAAACAGCTTTTCATTGTGTTATAATAATTTACCCAAATTACAATGTTAATACACATTAGCAAGAACTGTAGATCCCTTGAAAGGACATAGTGACACACCTTGCTGCTCAGGCTTGGTCTTGAGACTGCTGGTGTTTTACAGGACGCAGGTAAGTCAGACCTGTATCAGAAAAGACCATTTATGAAAGGAATTACAAATAGTTTCCTGACCTGTGAAAGGACACTGTCACTGAAGAATTACTGTGCTATGAAGGAACAGATAGAAGTTGTGAATGAAAGAAAATCACACACCTCCCAATGACAGACTTAAAGTTTTAATTTGTGACAAAATAATCTGCAAGCTCAAGACCCGTTTCAGGCATGCAGTGATGCTGGGATGAAGCTGTGCAGAACAGCCCAACCTGTGGCTAATAAAATCAGCAGCTGAGGGGCAGACATGCACCTTTCTGCTGACAGGGAGCTTCAAAGGCTTCTCCCTGCAGGGTCTTTCAGTACCCAATCCACTTGTCTAAAAGAACAAGAGAAGAAAATGTAACATGGAAAGCAAACATGTAACAATTGGTAACAAAGAATTGCAGGCGCTCAGATCCTTTTTAAAGCCTTTTAGACAATAATTTTTGAAAAATTATGCTTTGGGCATGTATAGTATTTAATTTCTCCTTTACAGATGAATTTGTCTGGCTATGTTGAATGTAGTTAGTTCTGATGACGTAGAGGGAAATCCTTCTATACTTTAGCTCTCTGTTTAAATGTGTTGTCAAATCATATTTGAATACTCAGTATTTGAATAATTGATTTATTTGTCTTGCTTTTCTTCTCTGCTGAAATCTTATGAAACTTGACTACCATAGTTTTCTATATGCAATTAATTGTTCTCACCTTTCTTATCCAGCACTAATAGAATGGTTCTGTTTTGTTAATGACTCTTCAAAATGGGCGTTCTACTTGCAGATCTGGGAGGAAATATGTTTCCTTCAGGTGAATATCATATCTCATCAATGGACAACATTTTCAGGAACCTCAGTGTTATATCTGCAGGATGTCTTTAGTTAATTATAAGGAAGATCTCGTAGCTGCAAGATTTTAAGTGCCAAAACTGACCTGCACTGATGCTGGGTTTTGATGGCTTTCATTGCTGGGTGTCCTGAGTGGTGTATTGATGACTCTGAAACTGCCTTCATATATGAAAGTTGACTTCAGCACAAAATATGAATTATGGATGTGGTAAAAAATCAACAACAGCAGTTTACAAAAGACTGATTGTTTTCCCTACCCAAGACTGACAGGCTGAAGATGCAGGAAACTATTTTCCAAAAGCTGAGCATTTCCACAGCCGGCCCTCCAATTGTAGCAGCCCTGATCCAGCTGTTCACCTCTGGAGTAAAAGAACCAAACAGAATAAGAGGTAAAATCTTTTTGGCAGGGACTGTCATGCAAACATGCAGAGCAAAAGATGCCAGACAGGACAGGAGGTCTGGAGAGGGGAAATTACATGAATAGCAACTTGGGGAAAATGTCTCTTTCCCCAGGTTGCAGCTTTTCTGATCCACTTCTGTGTCTTAAATGAAATTTAAGCTGTTTGAACTAATTCTGATAATATTATTTTTTTGCCACCAGAGGGTGTTTCTGCATCTCTTCTTACACCAGAGGCTTTGGTAGCCTTTAATGGCAGGGTGCAAGCTCGGGGGAATGTAGGGCTAAAAGAAAATGTCCCCCGGTTTAGCTGTGGATTTTATTCAGGATCATGATCTTGGATCGGAATGGTGATGCCTTCATTAGCTGGTAGGAAATTCTTCCATAGCAGCCATAGTCCAATGTTGTTATTTAATTTGGTTTTGAGAACTCCCCTGTATCACATCAGAGAAAGCTGTGGCCATGTGATGTGGTGCCCTGATCTACCTTCAGCTCGTTCTGCACTGCGTTCACAAGGTTTGAGGTATTATCCCTGTACTGACACACTTCCACTGATTTCTAATTTCTCTGACTGCCATTTCACCTTTATGCTTGTGGGTGTATTTTCCGTTCCCCTTCAATCAGGATAAATCTGGCATGAAGTCAGCATAAACACTGTATCACATCCTCTGGATAATTTGTATAACAGAACATTTTAGTATGTTGGGTTTGGGGTCTCTCAGGGGTTCTTTTTGAGTCTTGCAAGCTTTGGTCTAACACCAATACTTGCTCTACCCTCCATGTAGTAACAACATGAAGTGATAACACAGGAAGGGCAGAGAGGTCTAGCTAGCAGGTCTTTCTGTCCCAGAAGCTCCTGGCCTCACCAGCCTTGCATGAACTCCTCACTCCCTCCATGAGTGAGTGTGGTTGAGGTTTGAAGACTTGATAACACACCTGGCAGCAGGTGGTACCTGTGCTCAGTGTAATCCTGGGTGTGGGTGTTGGTGGCTGTGTGCTGTAGGGGTATCAGATAAAGGTGTCTTTGTCTAGGATATCTGAAAAGTAAGCCATCCTCAGGAGGAAAGAGTTAGGGAGGAATTCCAGATGAGAAGTGCTGAGATAAATAATCTGTGAATGAATAAAGCTTAAAGCTACTCAAGAAGCTACTGACTGTCATCAGGGCATATCAACTGGTTGGAACTCCATCTTTTTCGGGAGAAAATCCAGTTTGAAGTGTTTTTTGCTTCCATCAGAGAAGTTTCTCAGGGCCAGGTTGTCATGACTTGCAATATATGAGCAAGCCCTTAGTGATGTGGTCAGATGTAGAAAACTAAGGCTCAAAGTGCTGCCCGAAGTGACATTTATTCATTCATGCAAATAATTAGCTTCAGTAGAAGAGACACAATCACCCTCCAGTGGCAGCAGGTATGATGAGTCTTTAATGCAGTGGGCAAGCTCTCAGGCAGCAGAGGGAGAAGGGAGACAGGTTCTTGTGACTAAGTCCCTCTGAGCAGTTCCACTGTTCCCCCAAGAGCTGACAGCCAAGGGCTTACATCTGAGTCAGGCATCTGAGCCTGGATTTTGTGTCCTAAGGGCTGGGCTGTGTACCACCACTGTGGGTGTTGTCACATTCCCGGGTCACTTTCTCCATGAAAATACTCAACTGATGATGGATACCAAGTTTAGAAATTGGGACTGATGAATTGCTCACCCCTGGTACCTCTGCCTTTTGCCTGTTGCTTTGAGGAACAATTCACCTTTTCTTTGACTCACATCAGAAAACACAGATCTGATCTGATGACACTGTTGTACTTTGTCCTCAACAGGCACCTTGAAATCTGAGATCTTATAAAAGCTCTTCTGTGCTATTGGTAAGCCCTTGCCTTACCCAGATACCTGGTTTTAACAGCTTGTGCTGACTGTCAGTGACATTGGTGGAAAGCCAATGATGGGTGAAATCTCTTTTTACAAGGTATCAGTAGACACAGCAATGTTAAGTGTCACTTCTTGAAAAACTGCACATTTTCTTTCTCCTTGGCCTCTGTTTAGAGCATATGATGGCCTTGGTTTGAATGTAAAGCAGAATGTTCTGCTTCAGAAGTTGTTTTGTGCCTACAAGGGTGTGGGGCATGAAGGGGAAGTGCTGATGGTAAGGAAGGAGATTCAGGGATGAGATTGGATGCCTGGACTTCGGTTGAGTGTGAGGTGAAGTTTAAACCAGGGGCACAGAGACTTGGCAGTGGCCGTGCTGCCTCCGAGAGACACAACCATTCCCGTAGCCTCCCTGTCTGTGGCTTTGCGCTGTGTCAGGGGAAGGCATCACCATCCTGACAGCCTGCCTTTTTCCATGCACAAGTACTCATCCAGGACGGCACGGATTGCACAGCAATACCTTTCGTGATTATGTTCCTTTTTTTTTTCCTTTCTAGAAAAGAGAGGGAGCAGGAAGGTGGTTGCAGAAACACACAAAGGTTTTCCCCTATAAATGCCCGAAGGCTCTAGTCTGGACCGAGCCCCGCTCCGGTGACCACACCCAGCGAGACGCTGCCCGCTCCGCACCGGGCAGGAGGCGGGATGCGGGATGCGGGCAGGAGCCGGCGGCTCGCTCTCCTTCGTCACTCCAGGACTTTGTCCTGCCTGGCGTGAGGGTGGGGAGGGGGTTCCTCCGTGCCTCGCCTCTGCCTCCCACCCTGTGATGCGAGGCGCAGGCATGCTCAGTAGCCGGTGCCTACCCCTCCTATCTCAGCAACAGTGCCTACAACAGTAGGAGAGCGCTGGCAGCAGGCGCGGAGCAGGAAAGCCATCTTTGGTGGAGAGGGAGGCAGCAGAGCCCGCTCGGCCCCTCGCCATGTGAGTACCGGGGGCCGCACCTGCCCCGGGGCCCGGGGGGCTCGGGGCACCCTGTTGATCCCGCGGTGCGGGGCCGGGGTGTGCGGGAGGGATGGGCACGGGGCGCGGCGTGCGGGAAGGGAAGGGCTGGGAAGGGCTGGCAGGGCGGGGGTCCAGCCGGGATGCTGCCGCTGCCGCCCGGCCAGCGCTCCGGGGGCTCGCACCGATGTCCGTCCCTGCCCGGCGGCAGCGCTAGCTCGGGTTCACACCCAAAAGGAAACGCTGGGCCAGGATCCTCAACAGGTTCGAGTCAGGCTTGTTCAATAGCGTGAGTCACTCGGCGCTGCCGCTCCACGGCAAATGGGTCCTGTTTGGTTCGCTGTTCAATGAAATGTTCCCTCTCGAATGCTGTCTGATCCGTTCAGCCTCGCCATCTCCAGTACCAATGGCTTCCTGTCAGCAGTGCTTGATAGTAATCTGTTCCTTCTTGTTTGCATCTCTCCAAATAGCTCTTCCAAGTCTTTACATTTAGCATTGATGAAAGCATTAACGTTCTGTGGTAGGCAGTGATGAAACCCCCAAAGTCAATTCTGAAACCAGAAGTGTGCTGAGGTAAGTTGGCATTGATCAGACCCCTCTTCATTCACAAAAGGATTCAGGCAGCTAAATGCATCACTTTACTATTGTCTCGATTCATTCCCAGTGACTCTTAAGGGACAGCCAGAGAAGATGTCTAAAACAGTCTTTTGTGCTGGTATTGGGTGATCTTCAAAGAACTGGAGCTTGGTTGATGCAGAGAAGATGATGAGTGCAAACAGTCTTTGCAGTCTGTGATTAAATTACTTTTAAATATTTCCAATGACCAACTGTTTTTCATGAGGCATTTTCAAAATAAAGTCCACAGTCACATATTCTGAAATGTTGGCTTTTTTCTTTAATGCCATTTCCTGTGTAAGGTCTCAGACAATAAGCTTTTGTCCATGTTGTCCAAAATATTTCCAAAGCAAGGAACTCCTTGGAAGTCAAAAAATTGCTATCTAATAGAAAGCTCCTTACGTAAACACTGAAGTGTGTCTAGTAAAACCCAGTTCATTGTAAGCACATGTTGCCTAGCTGTGTTTATATTGAGGCAGGTGATGACATCAAATACTTTTATTTGTATGTGAGCTGTTCTTCAGTGATTAATATAAGGGTGTGCTGCTGCAGTTTTATACAATCTAAGCTGTTGTGACACTAGGCAATAATTCAGGTAATGTTTAGCATAATGTGTGCGTGTTTCAGCCTTGGTGTATATAGGTATTCCTGAGAGCATTTGTAAACAAAGCAGAAAGAACAATGCTAATATAACTCAGTCACACTTCTGTAGGGGATTTGCATCAGACTTCCAACAGAAGTTAGAGGAAAAAGGGAAAACAGTTTTTGTCTGATTTGGCAATATAGACTTTCAGTTTGGTAATCGAAAGAAAGCTGAGACAAATAAGCAGCTTGTCATTGGTGGCGTCAATTGGCTTCTGTTTCATTGCCAGATACTGTAATGAAAACTTTCCTTTGAACATCTGCATGAATATCATGTCCCAGTAGCTTCTGAGTTACTGATGAACGCAGAGATAAGTGTGTATTGGCTACTGACTTGTAGCAGCAGCAACAGCTGTGGTTCACTGACTGTACAAGCTAGATGCTCGTGGGTACCAAATACTCTGCAGTGGTTACTTCTCCTGCTGTTCCACCTGTGAGAGTACCAGGCCCCTCATGTGCCTGGGTGCTGTGTCTTCAGCTGGTGTGAACTGTTGTTGATAAAGATCTCCTTCACTGGGTCAAATGCCAGGTCCATCTATCCCAGTGTGCTGTCCCTTAAAGCAGCTTGCAGGGAGTGCTCAGGGAAGAGGACACTGGATATGCCATGGTATTCCCAGAATGCTTTCCCAGTTTCCAACAATTTAAGGCTTAGGGAGTGTCTGGACCTGGGGAAAGTTCTTTGTATTTCACGAGTCCCAGTGGGTTTTGTTCTTTCTGTAAGGTGTCGTGGGGCAAGGAGCTCCACAGCTGGGCCACACAAGGTGTGAAAGCTGCTTCCTGTTGGGTTTGAGCTGGCAGGTAACAGGTTCCTTCTGATGTTGGTCTTGTGCTGGGGACCAGAGAACAGTGTCCCTTATTCACTGTGGATTTTGTGATTCCTGAGCGTGTATCACCCCGGCAGACCTGCTGAGTGACATCAGGTGGGAATGTGTCCCTGTGGAGTGAATACAATCCAGGGCAGGTGAGATACATTTGGGTTACAGACAACTTTCACCTTTGAGCAGGTGCAGGAGAGGAAGCTGTGACATCAAAAGGTTGAATGGCAGGAGAAGGTTATAAAAGGGATTTAAAGCAAGAACAGAGAAAGGTTTCACCTTGCCAGTGCAGCTGGGAAAATTGTTCCAGGTGTAAGGAAGAGCACACAAACTTATTTGGAGGAGACCTGAAGAGCAGTGAGGGAGACAGGAACAAAATGGTGCTCAAACTTGAGGTGCTTTTAGGCTTTGTTCCTCACTGGAGAACAGACCAACAGTAGCAGGTGCAGTCTATGGTTTTGTTTCTTTTACAATGGTCACAACTCAATAGGTAATTATATACAACAGGAGCTCACGGCATCTTGTCATCTGTTGTTTACAGACAGGTCAGTGACCAGACAGCAGGGTACCTTTGATGATATTAATCCAATACAAATGTGCTCTATTGCAGGGTACAACTTTTGTGAGACAAGCAGCAAAGCAAAGCACCTGGCTCTCCCTGGGGCAAAATTGTCTCTCATTCCTCGGGTAGCAGTTAGAGCTTCCTAAAAAAAAATCCTTCTGCCTGTTTGCAAGCAGCAAGGGGTACATCCTGGAGGGGATGGAGAGGATTAAGGTGGTTCCAGCAATAGTAATGAGTCTGTTCTGGTTGAATGTCTCTTCAGTTTCTCTGAGAAGAATGTCGTGCAGCTGTTCCATGCTGTAAGTCTCTGTGTTCCCTTAGAGATATGTTTCACAAGAGCTCTGTAAATCCATGGTGGCAGGAAGACTTGAGTCCACTGGAGCTGTCAGGGTTTTACACCTGTGGGCAGCTCCTCAGACCCTGCCAAGCTAAGTTCAGTATTGACATTGTCCCTCCTCCCTACAGTCAGCCAGAGGGACTGATGGTTTCAGTCTGGTAGTATTGCTTCACACAACCATAACTATGAAGGAGTGGGTTGTTCTTCTCATTCGAGGGACATAATGGAGCTTGTAGTGAAAATAATCAGGGTGTACTGCATGGAGCAGGGCTGTGTACATGAAAAGAGGATGTTGAGAAGCAGAAGGCACCCCATTTTCAGCATGGTTTTATTCTGACTCCTGTTTGCTGGTTCTAAGGCTCACAGCTCCTGAGGTAAGAGCCTTGGAGTAAGGGCACTGGGAATAGGAGCTGCTTTTAATCTGCTGCTTGGAGACATCACCGGAGGGGTGTATGTGTTTTGTTCTTTGTTTGCTTCCCTCAACTTGCTCTCTTGTGGCATCATGCAGACATGGATCATCTTCATGTATTGCCTTAGAAATAAATGTTTCCAGCTCCCATGAAGTGTTATTCCTCAACTTGCTCAGTTTGAAATAAGGGTGGCCCAAGTAGGTGATGAATCTTTCGGACACTTCGGTGATGAGTGTTTGAAAATGTAAAGATCAGATTGAATGGTGTCTTGAGGACCTCAGTGAAGAAAGTAATCTCAGAATGGGAGCAACTGGGAATTATATGTGACAAGTACAGACAAAGCGAATGTGTGACAGTAAACATTCTTCAAGTAGATTAATGTGAGGTAGGTGAAACCCAAATATATTTACTTTGGTGGTCTCTTTCCTTATGACTTAGTGCTCGTTCGTTTTGCTATGCACCCACCATAACTCGTTCCTGCTGACTTCCAGGCATTTTACACAGACAGTTCCAGCCACAGAGGACGCTTAAAGTGGCTGTACCAGAAGCTGAATTGGTTTGCCAGAGGGACATTTCCCCTTTTTAGGTGCTATTTACATAATTAACGTCTTCCTGAAACATCATTAGGCTGTAGAGCACCAGGCAGATCCATGTTTGTGTGCACGGGTGTGCATGGAGTGTTCCCAGAGTGCTCAGGCAGGGATGGCTCTTCTGCCACCTTTTGTAGGATGCGGAACACGTGGAAGATGCTCACTGGAAGCTTTAGCCAAATGTTTATTTACAGTGCCCTGGAAGGGGCAGGACAGACTGTCCCAAATAAGTTCAAATTGACCAAACTGTTCATTTCAGGTGATTACAACTCGGAATGTTCTCTGTCCTACGTCATCAGTGCTCTCTGCTGTCATTACCCATAGCCATTACCTGCAATTAACCAGGCTGGGGCTTTTTAATGATGCAGTTCCCGTTTTCCTGAGTTTTTTTTGCTTGAGCCCTCTAAACTCTTTTCCATTATTCACCAAAGAACCATCAAATGATTGCAAGGTTTTTTGTTTTGATTTTTTTTTTAACTGCTCAATTATGGCAACCTTATGTTTTTTCAATGTAAAGCAGTAAGTAACTCATTGAAATAGAGCTGTCTGTATATTTGCAAGTAAGTGTTTTGTCAGCTGCAATTATATTGTAGCTTCTGTACTGGGTGAAATAATTAGAATAATTTGCTCCTGACCAAATGATCTGAATTATGTGATCCAGTTCCTTGATCTTTTCAGGTGAAAAATTTAATGAGAAAAGTAAAAGTATTTGTATTTCAGGATAAATTAGAGAAAAAATTAATTTATCAGGGGTTTTAACTTACTCCTGGACTCTATCACAGGGTCAAAAGAGAACTCTTCTAGAAAATACTCTTCTGTGATTACTTTTTAGAAGATAAAACCCATGGTATTTCAGGAATTGTGGGAGATTTTTTGCTTGTTTTGTTTTTTTCAAGTACATTCCCATCTTTTGCAGTGTGCTCCCAGTGTAAACCAGCACATGTACTGGAATGGTTTCCAGTGTGTGATCACTGCCTATTTGGAAGCCCCAGATTGCTGATAGTGTTGGTGAGGAGTCAGTGCTGTGAACGGGACGTTTTAGCATTGTGACACATGTCGATACCGTGCAGACTTGAAACAGCCTTTGGAAGTAGCTGGAGACAGAATTGCTGGGTGGTAGGACACACCAGAGGCTGTGATGTGTCCTGCTTGGTCCCATGGAGTCCTTATGATGGAATCTAAGTAGGCAACTCCATAGAGTTTCCAAAACTCCTTAAGTGCTCTGGAAAAGAGTTGAAGAGAGGAGATACACAGTGATAAGTGTTGTACTGGACTGTTCTTAGTCCCTGATACTGGATAGGTGCTGATTTTCTTTTAAGATGCTTACACAAGATCCACATGGGAATTTATTTATTGAGCTTTTAAAATTTTAATTGGACATTGGAATTTAAAAAGGGAACAGTATTAAAAATTCAGTTATTATAACAAAAAGGGTTGTTTTTAAATTTTGTATTCTGGATACAGGAAAATGTGTTATGTGACAAAATTATCAAAAGATTTCTTTGCATCCTATGAAATGAAGTTGTGAAATTTGGGTTGAAATAACTTCTTGAAGTTTCAGGAGAAATATTTTGTTTTGGGAGATACTAAAAAATATGACTGGACGGTGTCCTAAGCAAGTTCAGCTAATGGGCTCTGCTTTGAACAGATGGTTGCACTAAGATGATCTCCAGAGGTTGCTTCCAACCTCAGTGCTTCTCTGATTCTGTTTGAAAAGGTCAGTCCAAATTGAATATGTTCAAGTTAATTAAACTAACATTTGGCTGTTTCCCAAACATTCAAATCTTGATGTTTCATCCATGACAACTTGGTAAGCACTTGGATTTTCAACCTGTTGGCAGTGGATGCCACAGAAATACCTCTAATACAAGGGAAAAACATATGGTATTCAGGAAGGGAGGAAATGTGGGAGCTTAAAAAAATGCAGATCACTGGAATACATTATTAAATTTGGCTTGAATGCAAAAGTTCATGTTCCTCCCACAGAGAACAAAACCCAGGTTCCCTGCAAGTCAGCTTGGCCATCTTTCATCTTCAATGCAATCTACTCCAGCTTGGTATCAGCTCCCACCTCCCCACACCATGTCTCACAAGAGCCTGGTAGCTTGGAAAAGGTTATTGTTGTGTTCCCCTGTAAGTGCTGCCTCAGGAGTGAAGAATAATCATTTTAATGAAACCATACATGCTTATATCAAGTTAAGGTGTTCAGGTCCATAACAGAGAAGGAAATCTCACTGTTACAGGCAGCACACAATAGGAACGGCTCAGAGCAGGCAAGGTTAGCAAGGAGTGGTGTGCTGGCCCAGGCAGGAGCTGTGACCCACTCTGCTGTGCTGTGGCTTTTGCAGCTGAGTTTGGAACTTCTGGAGATGGTGGGTTTAGTCCCTTGGTTATGACTGTTGGATCAGCACAAGGGACTGTGTTGTTTCGGGCTGTGGCTGCCGAGGTGGATCCCGGGCTGTGGAGCTGTAGAGGAGGCTCTTTGTATCCACTCTGGTAACAGGGTCCTCTTGTTTCTGGGCTGTCAGAAGCAGGATGGATCCTTACCCCAGCATCTTCCCTGCCCCTCCAGATCTCCCTCCTCACACTAGATTTCCTGTATCTCTGGAGAAGAGGTGAGGAGCGAGTTTTCCCAATGAGCCGTGCAAACTCTGGTTCTTGCTGGAATCAATCTCTGAACCTTCAAAATGAGTGAACCACCCAAAGTACTCACTCTGCTGAAACATGGTTGCCTAGGTAAGAGCAAGTATGCATCCCTGAAGGAAGGGACTTAGGAATTGGCTCCCTGGGCTTCTCAGCATCTCCTGTGCACACACAGAAAGGCAGGGGAGCTGGCTCTGGGATGTGGGGGGTGTTGTAATGCACTCACTGCCTTCTTAGACACTGACATCCTGGATCATACAATGTGTCGGTGTTTTAGAAATATAAGGATCCTGATAAAGCTTTCCTAGAAACTATGAAAATCAGTAATTATCCCTAGACCCACTTGTTATCTACTTCAGGAGGTTAATGGTTAGAAATTGCATTTGTTCATTTGAATTCACATACAAAAATAGCTCCTCTTTATCATGCCAGTGAATCTGGCCCTACGCAGGGTCTTAATTACAGCGTGCTGCAATAAGGCAAAGGGCACTGCTGCTTCAAAGCATGGACCTGATCTGCTGTTACCCACCAGCTGTTGGCACAGGCTATCACGTGGGTTAGTGGTCTGTACATTATTTTGGAGTTGAGAGGGGAATTCTAGGCCTGTACATTTATTACTGCTCTCAGAGATCCTGGCCAACATTGAAAAAAATTGACAAAAATCTCTCCCTCCCTCCCTCCTTCTTCCCTCCCTCTCTGTTCCTCACTATTTTAGGTTGATCAATGGGAAAGCTTCCTGAACTTCAGCTAGGTTTGCAGATAGCTCTCACAGAGAATGGCTCCCCTTCTCTTTCCATCATGTGTCTCCAGAAGGATCCATTTCCAGTGTGTGCACAGGGAGAACACCTGCACCCAGCACCTGTCACCCATGGGGGCAGTTCAGGTGGGGAAAGGGAACCAAAGGAACAAAGAGATTTAATCAAGAGTGCACTGAGTGATAAAACAGTCCTTTCAGAAGGCTTTGGGTACTGGGCTGTTTCCTAAACTTCAGAAGCTGACTGAGATTTGATGATGACTTATAGCCCATCAGCTTACCCAAGAATTTCAAGGCAGAGTTCTCTGAGCTGGTGTCAGTGCTGTGGTTGAAAGAGTTTCTGCTGATTGGGATCTGGGGAGAGCCTGGCTTGAGAGTGGGTACTGCCAGGATGAATCAGCAGATATCTTCTTGGAAGCAATCAACAGCCTGGATATCCCAAGTGTTTAGCAGAGATCCCCACCAGGCTATAAAAGTCTGTTTGTGAAATGTTTGACTTCTTCTTTCCAGCAGGGAGCTGTACAGTCATTCCCTGACAACTGAGATATTGTCTCCCACACATACACGAAGATCACACCGTGACATTTTTCAGCAACTTTGTTTACTAGATGATATAAATACAAAAATATTCCAAGTCACTTAACACCTTGATGCTTTTTTCTTTGCATTGAACATTTAGGAAGACTGGAAGAAGGCAATGGAAAGGCAGAATAAGCCCCGTGTATCTTAGCATGTTGACAGTGACCACATTTTTCATGTCAGTCTCAATTGCTTCACCAACATGAAGCAACACAGTCTCTTATATTTCATCTTCAGAACTGATGTGAGCCTTCAGCAGCAATATTAAAGCCAAGACCTTTCCATCAGCATGTTCATTGCCCTTGTAATGACAATCAGTTCTATGCAGTTGACTCTAGGGGAGAATGAGCAGATTTGATTAAGTTCTGTGCAGAGACTGAGATGTTTCAGCAGGAGAATGATCTCCTAACAGATATCACAGCTGACAGGTGCTTGTCTTGTTTAACCCCCACCTGGCAATGACAGTTATGGACCGTGCAAAGTGGGATTTTTCTTGTTGCTGACTCCCAGGTAGCTGTTTGCTGGAAAGCTCCTTCACCACCACAGTTTTAGAAATAAAGACTGTGTTCATTCCTGAGCTGCCTCTCCCAGCTCTTCCTATTTCATGTGCAGTCTGGATGGTGAAACTTGTCATGCAGAAAGAAGGCACTTCAACTAAAACATACCAATTACAGAGTCAAACACTATATATTTGGGCAGAGGAAAGAGCAAGTCAGATTGAGTGTGTGTGTAAGAATCAAGAGAGGTCTGCACCTTGGAGAAGGAGGCAGTGAACCCAGAGAGAAGAGCAGAGTTCTCAAAAATACCCTGCTTTGTGTGTGCTGTCAGTGAACAAAAGGTAGCAAGATTTTTGAGAAGCTTGCTGTGGTCTCAGAGGAAATCTGTAGTGCTTGTAGCAAGTGGAAGAACTCCAGAAACCTGATGTTTGATTGCACTGCATGGTTGCTAGTACTGAAGTCCTGCAGGAGATTAAGTGCCATCTAGCAAAGGGAAAAGGAGTGCCAGAGGTCTTAGCTGTTTAGGATGATAAATCCCAAATCCTCAGAGACAACATGGCTGCTGGCTGTGGATCAGGCTCAGCTCAGGGCTCCATTGTTCTGCACAGGGTACTTTCACTTCGAGATGCTGCAGGAGCATTGCATAACTTGAAGGGAAACACTGAAAAAAGGTAGCAAAAATTAATTCAGAAGGTAACTCCCAATGAATTAAGCATTGCTTACTCCATGGAATGAACCCGAAAAATCCCCAAATATTGTACAACACTAAACATTCGACAAAACCTAACCAGGGAATTTTATTTATTTATTATTTTTTTTTGGTACTTTGGGGGTGGTGCTTGTCTCTGGGCTTGTTCTAGCATTGCTTGTCTATTTACAGTAAAGGCAGCTGTTTCGATTGAACTGGACCAGAGTAGTTGTGCTTCAGTGTTTGGATATATGTGACCATTTGCAAAACGCCTCTAGTCAAATGATTTTTCTAAAAGGCTTATATTTATTTCAATTACCTTTGTTTTCCTTTAAACTGAGAGTGCAGGTCGCTAATGGGATTTTGCATGTAAATAACAAAGGAAGGTGCTTGATAAAGATTGCTTCCTCTCTTTTAAAAAAAATTGTCCTCTAGGATTTAGGATGAAAAATGAGAAAAATTTTGGAACTCTGGCAGCAGAAACATATCAGACAGCCTGTCAGTGGTGACAGGAGGCAGGATTGCAGTGATTCCCTCCGGTTGTCAAATAAACAAAGGGAATCCCTCTGCTCTGAGCTGCAATTTTCTTTAATTTGGTCAAAGTAGAATAATTTGCATTTATTCTTCTTGGCTGTCTCTTTGAAATAATAAACTAGGCAAATTTGGCTCATTGTTTCCTAAAAAAAAAAGACTGGTTGTAGGCTGAGGTCAGAAGAAAATTAGTTTAGAACCTGTGAGGAATTAAGGTGAGGGCCTTGACTCCTTCTTATGGAGCTTTTATTTCCTCTTCTGCCATGCTCCAACCTTGTAAATCCTACTTTCAGGAGCAGTACAGAAAACTGAGCATTGTCAGGATGGAGGTTTCTTTAACTTCACATCTCAAACAACAGCACCATGTGTGCCTCAGCATTTGTACCAGGCACATGAGGGACGGTGTGACCTCTCAACAGGCCTCACAGCACCAAACTGTATCGTAGTGGAGACTTGAGATTTTCACAAAGCTTTCTCTCTCCCATACTCTTTTAATTAGCTACAGGATTCTCAATATTCTTGCTGTGTACATGTAGAGGTAGAGAGGTTGTCATATTAAGCCATCCTTTCCAGCTAAAGAGCTTTTTGGACAAAGGCTTACTCTCTCTGTACTGAACACTTACACTGGGAGTGCAGCAAAGAGGGGTAAGATCTTGGTTGTGCTAAAAATGAAGCAACAAGATAAATCTCCTTATGCGGGAACTATTACCTGGGCAATAGCATTGCTTCTGGGCTAACACATGTTTGTCCACAAACCCTGGAGCAGAGCTCAATCAGGGACCATGTTTTGGGCATAGAAGAGTTTTTTTACCATTCTTTTTTACCATAGCTACAGAGAGATAGAATGTGGAGGACACAAGGACAGACTGGGATGTTCAACACACCATTTCTTTAGACATCACATTGCCTCTTTATTGAACAGGGAAAGAAATTAGTGCTATCTCTGTCCTTCTGTCTGCAAAGTGGAAAAAAGGGAAGAAGAGGAGGGAAATGAAAGTTAAAAAAGAAAAAAAAAGACTCAAGGACTTTGTTTAGTTATCTTCAATCACTAGACTGCTGCCCAAGGAATGAGGGAGGTGTTTGGAACTGGGAATTCCTTATAGTTACTGCCATAACCAAAATGGTTAACCCAGAAGGGTTCTTCTTGAGGAGCCTTTACTTTTCCAGAATCTACTGTATTTCCAAGTACAACATAGCTTTTACATAGAACTTGCTCGTGGGTCTATTCAGATAAATACTCAGGGGTCTTAACTCAGACATCAAAAAGACAAGCAAGTTGACCTTACAAGGATTAGGAGACAAGGCATTAATATTCCACAAGAAAGGTGAGATTTTTAGGTGAGAAGATGCTCAGCACAGGAACAAACACCTCTGCCTAGGAGCATGCAGGTTTTTTTCCAAATTACTGATATTTACGATGACAGTTGCTTTGTGCAAATGTGCACAGAGAAAGCTCAGTTTAGAAGTTTCCATGATGTTGTGCAAGAACTATTCTGCATAGGAGCATTATGATGCAAAGCATGTTCTATTTGACAACACAATGTTTTGCTCTGTCTTTAGAAATGGAGCCCTGAGAGGCTGGTATTTTTTGCATATGTGCATTAGATGTTCGGGGATAGGCAATTTGTTTTGGTTATTGTTCAGACTATGAAAAATGGAGAAGTTGTTTGACAAAATTCAGATGTTGGAATGCAGCATCTTGGTTTTGGGACCTCATCTCCAGTCCACTGGGGTGCCTGTTGTCCTGGTTTGCTCTGAAGAGTACTTGTTCCTTGTCAGTAGTACTTTGCTTTCCAGAGGGTGTGTTGGTGGTGCTCATCCTCTCTATGTGGAGGTTCCTTTATAGCAAGTTGAATGGCAATAAACCAGGAACAGCTATTTTAAGTCGTGTCTATAGCATCAGAGAAATTGAGAATACGTTTCACAGAAGGACTCTCTGTGGCTGTGGACTGCACAGGAACTAGCCCAGTTCATGAAAGATGAAGGTCAGGGACTGTGTAACACCACACTAGGTAGAAGCAATCTTTCTCTTTCCTCCTTGCCCCCAAGTCTGCAGCATATATGTAAGTAAAGCAAATTGATTCTTGGAATACTGGCAACCTCAGCACTGCACAGATTTGCACTGTATAAATATGGACAGATGAACCACAGAAGAATTAAAGTCTTCTTGGAAAACTAAGACAAATACAGCCGTATAGTATGTATTTAATGGATTTTTTTTCCCCTTCAAAATTAACAACTGCTAATGGGAATTAAGAGAAGATAGAGCATCCTTGTCTATATTCAGTAGCATAAAATGAGTAAAAATGATTTATGTAGTTCTCTTACACGCTTGTGATTGTCTCAGAGCTTTAATGAATGTCTTCCCCTTGCTGATGTCCTCCAAAATTATCTCACTGAATTGAGTTAGTGTGGGATTGTGTCTCCATCACAATGCTCCAGAAATTGATGTGTTAAAAGAAATTAAGACTCTGGTCCTCTTCTAGAATGTTTATTCTGTCAGAGTACTGGGGAAAAAAAGAGCCTCAAGAACCCTTACCCACTGTTTGGCTGGGAAAGCGGCTTCAGGGTGGTGGCTTCTGCTCTTCCTTTTCACCCCTGCAGATGTGCTGGTGTCTGGTGATACACGTGGTTTTAAGCACCAGCTAAGTGGTCAGAGAAACAGGGGAGCAACATGTTTTAATAGCATGACACTGGTAGCAGGAAAGACATTCTGGTCCAGCGAGGTGAAAGTAAAGTGGGTCACTGTGGTAAATCATGACCATCTCTGCCTTGCTCTTTCTGTTTTGCCTCTTTCCTCACCTTTGATCTATGACTAACTGACTGCCTTTGAGTATCTTTGCTCTCCTGTAACTACAAACCCTTTTGTGGAGCGAATTTGCTCCAGCAGTGTGTGCACAATGTGTGTCTTTTAGATTTCCCATCAGAGCCCCATCATGTGCCATTAGGAACAAACTTTCCTGGCTTGCTTCTAATTTGAAATTTGATTTCTTAAATGCTAGTAATTTTTTTAAAAAAGGGGAAAAAAAGGAGGAAAAAAAACCCCCAGTCATGCTGTGATATGTGAATGGAATAGAAGCTATGGACTGGGAAAAATATCTTCTGACTAGAAAAGATCTTTGAAGAGAGAAAATAAATTCCCTATGGAAAGATCAAAGCACATGAAGTTAATGGATTATGACAGGGTAAAAAAATACCTGGAGAAAATAGTAGGTTCAAACATAAAAGAAGGAAATAGGAAAGACTGGGTTTTTTTGTTGGAGATAAAGGATAGTTAGATGACTAGCTAAGTACTTGAGATTATATGTTGTAGCTAAAGGGCTATTAGTGGAAATAGGGATTTTTTTCCTCATGTCTGGTGCAGCCTCCACTTATGTGGTGTCAAGGCAGCCTTGGAGTTGCAGTCCTGAGTTCCTGCTCTATTGCAGTGCTCTGTGCTGGTGACTACAGCCTAATGCACCCTGTACTGCAAACAGACCCTCTCAGACTGACGTAATTGTAATAACTCTTAAAGTCACTCTAATAGCCTGAGGAGGTTCTGCTAGGGTCAAAAATATGTGGAGTTCATCACAGAAAAAAAATAGGCAGAAACCCATGTGGGGATCTAGGAAATGTTCCTGGGAGAAGAGCTCTGGGACAACTTTCGTTCAGGTTACTGTTAACAAAGATCATCCACACTGCTATAGGTATCTACGTGCCGCCTTCACTGCTGCAGCCTCTGGTGCCTCACAGTCCCACAGAAACAGAGAACTAAAGCTGAGAGACAAAGACACTCCCAAAGATCTCCCTTTTGGTGGCATGAACATTAGAAGGAATCAGGTGTTTGAAATGGCCCTCAGGAGGCTGGGACTGGCTGATTCCATCCAGGGCTAGGCTGGACTTCTGTGGCAGAGCAGAAGCTGCCCCTCAGTTGCCCCATTTAGACACCCATCGTTCCTCGAGGCTCATCACAGAGCAGAAGTGCCAGGGCACTTGTGCCAGTGCTGTACGTGACGAGGAGGTTCACCTGCACTAACCACACAGTAAGTGTTGGATCTGCTAGAGACACCCAGCCACACATCTGGAGGTGTTGCTGCTTGCCCCTCTGCTTTATTGCACTGTGTGTTTGAGCAGTTGCATCTCCACAAAGCTGCTGGCTGTCTCCTGGATTGGCACTGATGTCTACACCGAGTGAGAACCCAGTGTCTGTTGCCTGTCCTTCTTAGCAACACTCACCTGCCCTCTGTCTTGAGTCATCTGCTCATTTGCCTCAACCTGTCCCTCTTGCCTCTGTGTCCACAGAAGTTTGCTTTGATAAAGGCACGTGCCTGTCTAGTGACCAGAAGGAGGAGGAGTTTGCAGGTGTGGGTAACCTCTGTATTGGTGATGTGATGGAGAGCTGAACGACATGCAGTGCATGCAGTGCTGTGAGAGCACTGTTACTACCAGATGGGGGATTAAGACCCTGGTAAACCCTGGTCTCCCAGCCCTCTCTCCTCATTAATACTGCCTGTGCTTTGTGTGTGCTCCTCTGCTCTTCCAAGAAGTGGCTAAACTGACAGGGGATCTGTTTTGCTTCCAGCTCACAGGCAACTTCAAATTGCATATAGTTAACTAAATTAAAAATAAGATCATAAACCTTTCTTTTTGTTAGACAGTTTCACTTTAAACTAGAATTTTTTTCTCCTTGTTTTAAAGTAAGTGCAAGAGCAATAGTCTCTCTTGACTGTTCCCATGATGAGAAGGATTATGTAAAGGAATAGATTTCAGTGGGTACATAGTCCAGAAGAAATGGAGCAACACGGGTACCAAATTCAGTTACTAATAGCAAAGCACTGCTAATCTCTATTCTCTTAAGGTCTTGTTTAATTTGGTGTATTAAGGACCAAAACCCAAAAGGTTATGGGAAGGAGATGCAGCAAGACTGGACTGGATAGAACAAATGGTTTTGACTGGAAACATTATTACTCTAGAAACAAGAAGATAAGAGAGCTCGAGCTAAATATTTGACATTCAGAATTCTTGATAGTAGGATGCCAACAAAAGTTCAGTGGAGCAACAGGAGAGCTGTTGGGTGACTTAGGCAGTATGTCAGGAATTGTTATAGCATTGAGGCCTTTGTCACTCTCAGTATGAGGCCCATGATGCTCCCACTTTTTCTAGGAGGATGGGTGTGTTCTAGGCCTTTTTCTGTCATGAGAAAATTGCACTCTGTTATGTCTGGCACTACTGTTGGGTTTTTTGGTTGGTTTTGGGGAGTTTCTTTTAACCATCCTCTCTTAGTTCAGCTGCTAAGTTTACATACCAGTCCTATAATTTCAGTTTTCCACCTTTATTTTATCCTGCCCCACTTGTACAAAGCAGCAATCACAGTGGCTGTTCTTGCCAGGCCCGGAGCTACTGACCTGCTCTGTGGAGGAAAGGGAAGTGCTACTCCTCAAGGCCACTCCTGGGTACAAAGGTGCAGTGACTCCTTCTCTTTCATCTCCTCCAGTTTCACAAGGCTGCGCATGGCTTTTCTTGTGTATATTGTCAATTTTGGCACCAATCACTGTCATCTCAGTGCTGAGGTGTGGAGGGTGACAGCACAGAAACCATTGCTACAGCGGGGTGCTGCTGTGAGATGGTGCTGGCAGCACATGCAGTTGGCCACACTGATTTCGTCTCTCTTCAGAGCGGGGAAGAAAACATATGGAATTAGTGAGCAACAGAACCTCAGTTTTCATTTGAGAAAGGAAATAGAGAATGATTCATTCTAAAACCATACGCTCCAAAGGAGGAAGATTTGAATTATTAACAGCATAGCTAAACATGACGGGTGCTGACACCTTCATCTCTTTTATTTTTACTGCCATGGATTTTCTTCACATGCAGTGAGAGAATTTACACTACAGGAACTGTTAATGGTTTCACGCTTCCTACCCATTTTTAGCTGCCTAATTTATGGAAAGCCATTACTAGGTGAGTCACTGCTTTCACAGGATTAGTGTGGCTGAGATAGAGCTTTGGGTGTTCCTTTGATTTCCATATTTGCTTGAAAGGAACATCAGATCCACATTAAAACTGTTAGTCTTTGGTGTAACAGTAGAGTCCAGGGTCTCTGCTCTACTTGATCATGTACAAATACTGTAAGAGGTGCTCCCTGTTTCTATAAGCTAACAAGCTAAACAAACAAGACAGAGATTCATCTGCATTCTAGGTACTGTGAGTCAGGGAGTCTCATTGTTCACAATTTGGGCCTAATTGGATGGCAGCTAAATATTTCCAAAGGCTGCAAACAGGGGCAATGCTGGGAATGTCACTGCAAATCTCACTATAAAGAACATGTTGCAGGAGCACATTTACTCTCTCCTTGATCTGAAGAGGTTTTTCTCAGACATTCACAAGTTAAAAAATAAAACATCCAAGCCTGAGGGGTCAGGGTTTGCCCCCTAAAAATAAATGAACTGTGAGTTGAAATACATTTGGACTGTCTGTATTATGTAAGAGGAGGAAATGCAGTGTGTAAAATACTCAAGCCCTGACTAAGGTGTAGATTTCATAACAATACTCTGTGTAATAAATAACTCAGAAATAATTATTCAGTTTACCGAGCAAACTCCAGAAGACAGTAACAGATAAAATTTAAAGGAATTTTTTAATTGCTTTTTTAAAGCTAACTAAAACTCTTCTATAACCCTCTAAAATTGTCACAAAAGGCCTGTGTTACTTATTATGAGCCTTTCACCCAACTTGTAGCTCTTCAACATGTCTGTAGCTGTTTTCTGCTCCAGGTTTTGTGAGGGGTCTTCCTCCAGAGGCTGTTTCAGTGCTATGGAGGTGGTTCAGGTAGGGAGCCTGTGGCTGGGTTAGCACTGAGCTGCTGTCCTAAAGAAATCAAATAAAATAAATACTGCTTGAAGAGGGATATGTTTGCTGTATAAATTCTGAGGCAGATCTTCAGCTGCTACAAGAGACTCCGAAGCCACAGTTCTTTTTTTTTTGAAGTAAAAATCTCTTGTATATGAGCTATCCACTTTTATTTTTCTCCTAGGGATTTTAAAACGCTTGAAAGATTCCAAAAAGGAGAAAAATACAATAGTGACTGATATGCATAAGGCTGGGAGACAGTAAGTTACCAGTGGCTCATTAAATGCTGTTACAGAAACTAAACACAGACTGCATTAATCAATTGATGTGTGCCCATGTCTTCATGTGTACCCCTTGTGTACACTTTTGAAAGAGGTGTTAGAAAATAAATTCCAAATTATTCTTAAAATTTATCATCAAACTGGTCACAAGAGAATGTACTTGCCTACATTACTTATTAACCACTAGAACATTCTTCAACTACTGTTCTCCAGTGTGAGTCTGTGGTGGAGATGGAAGTCCATTGGCACTGACTTTTACAAGAAGGTTCAAAGCACTCTGAGTATTTAGAAATGAACTGTTCCATCTTGCTTTTCCAGTAGGGTTTTTCTTAATGGAACTACATATCATCTGGACTACATCTTATTCACTGGCCATACACCTGGATTTTCAGGCAAGTGTAATTTTTTCTGAACTGAAACCAATATGAACATTTGTGGTGGATGCTTTTATTTGTATCTTCAAAACACCCCAGATTTTTCATGTTGTTAATTCATTCGTGGCAGTTGAGTGACTGAATGCAGAAGAAAAGAAAATCATCAGCATTGTTTGAAAGCTGAGTGATTGCCTGCTCATTTCTTACACCACTTCTACAGTGTCTGCCACTGGAGAGCCACTGACATCACTGAGTCATAACCTGGAATAACAGTAGCAAGAACAGAGGCTAAAAAGAGGTGTCTTTTAAATGATGCTGGCTTTGGCCTTTCCAAGGAGTACAGTTTGTGTGATTACCTTTTTTCCCTGATGCTAAACTTGATAAAGACCTCAGAGATTCCTAAAAGCTGGGGGAAATCAGCAGCCAAGTAGAGATGAGGCCCCAGGTATTGTTGCCAGCTGAGGAAAAGTCAGTAGGAGAAGCTCAGGAGGTTTTTGTTGCTGTGGTTGGCTGGATGCAGGGATGGCTGTTCTGATGCTCCCTGGAAGGGGAAAGGGTGAGGAAGGGCGAGTGAATGTGGCAGGAACTCGAAATGTTACAGGTTAGCAAGCCTTGCAGGATGGTAAGGGGGGGCAAACTGGAGGTGTTTTGGTGGCTGGGGAGGAGTGAAGCAATTTTGGATTTGAAGCCAGGCTTTATTGGTTTAGTCCCTCATGGAACAGTTCATAATGTAGTCTACAAAGGTTGCTTTTTGCTGACAACTGCAATACCATAAACCAGGGACCAAACGGAGTAATTCTGAATATTGCTGATGGTTTAGACCAGTAGAAGGGTTAAGGTTCAACATTGACAAAAACTCCTTGGGGACCCTAACCACAAAAAAGCAGAAATTATATACAAAGTGAAGAAGTATGATTATACACCATGAGTGCTTGTTCTACAAGTAAATAAGCCAGTGGATTGAGTGTTTGTCCTGCTTTGAAGCATTTCATTTCCAAGCAAACTAACATACAAGTTATAAAAATAAAGCAAGCCATTACTAATGCAGTTCTTTTGGCACCTTTACCGACAATGTGTGAGTCCAGGGCATAAATGAATCAAGGAAAGATGTTCTTTCCATTTGGACAATGACTGTTGTCCCCAGTTGCACCAGAGGCCTCCTAAAGCTGTAAGATGGAGCTGTAGCCCACCCTTAAAAGCCCCTTAGACATTGCCTGACACATTGTGGAGTTGTGACAGTAATATTTTACTGTAATTGCTTTCTTAAGATGATGACAGAGCGCTGAAGTTGCTGTCATTTTTCCTGTATGAGTTAAACCAAATATGTGTGATTCAGACATATCTGCTGACAGAATGCCTTGAATTTACATGATTTGAAAGCTCTTCAGATTAAAAGCAACTCATCAAGGCATTTCTTGCAAGTAAAATACCTGTGTCATATTAGCCCCTTTTCCTTTGCAATGGTAGCAGAGTAATCTTAGTGAAGAGAAGCAAAATCTCTACCTGCACATCAGGTGGGTAGTTACATAATGTCTACAATTAGGTCCAGATGTAAAATTCCATGTGCAAAATTGAAGGCTGAGAGGAAGTTCTTTCAAAATAGGTGAAAACCAAAACCCCAAAACCAAACCACCCCCATAAAACAAACAAAAAAAGCCCCGCCACACACAAAACCCCCCCCAAACCCAAAACAAAAGAAAAACCCCAAAACAAAAGAAAAACCCCAAAACGACAACAAAAACCAACACCCCACCAGCACAAAGTGGTACTGCAAAGTTCTGAAAAGGAGAATTTTTCAGAAAATCAGGCCCTTCAAATCTATTTAACCTCATGAAATAGTGAAAATCTTACTAGGAAATAATGCCTAGCAAAAAGTGTTAAAGGGTTCTTTGTCCTGGGGTATCGTTCAGGAAGGTTGTTTATACAAGTAAGGTGCAGGTTCTCTGGAAAGCTGCCATAAAACACAGTTCTGTGGTGTCAGGACATCCATAACCACTTACACACTGTTCTCTGCTGCTGGTTTGAAGCTCCTGGAAGAAGCATTGCCATTAATCCACAAAGGCACAGATTGCATCTGATGGCTGCTGGTGAGGGTCTGGATGCAACACAACTGTCGCAACCAGTAAAAACATGCATTTCTTTTTAAGAGGTTGTGGTATTATGAAGTAGGTGAGATGTTCTGGAATTTGGGAGGTCCTGATTCTGCAGGAAACTTACTGGAGGAAAACTGAATCTGGCACAACTTTACCCAGAGAAGATCATAGCAGAATGCAAGAGTGGAGTGCCAAAGCAGACAGGGGCTCCATTGATAAAAGAAGGTGGAGAGACTTTTTTCCATCACATTTACTCCCTATGTGAGCACAAAGGAAAAAATGAACTTGCTTTAACCATGCTTGGTTGGATGAGTGTTGGTGAGACTGTGATAATTACTGGAATTACATTATTGGAAGCTGAATGCTGGTCTTTTAACTCCTAAAATATCGAGAATCTGTTGTTGTTTAACGACTACAGAAACAGTATATGAGCAAAATAAACCTTTTAAAATTAACATAACTCCAGAACGTGAGATTGTTAAAACAATTGTTTTTCTGCAGATTATTACAGATTATATTTTATTTACTTGCATGACTTGGTTGCAGCAGTGTGAAGAGATTGCCATAATCACCAAATATATACTTCATCTCAATTTGATTTAGGAGCTATTGATAAAACTCAAATTAATTGAGGTGGAAATTGTGGTTTTTTTTCAAATGAAGTGCATCTTGAAACACAGAATAAGGCCAAAATGTCTGGAATAATCAGGCTTCAAAATCCGTTTCCCCAATAACACTGTAGTTTGCCTTTCTTACAATATTTGTCTCAGTTAACTGTTTAAATATTCAAACACAGCAGGTACTGCAAATTTCAACATTTTTCTGAGTATATTGTTAAATTGTTTTCAACAAGTTAGTTCTGATTAAGACTAGGAAACTAAGTCAACCCAGTTACATAAAGAGAATAGGCAGTGAACAGGTTAAAATGCATTTTGCAAAAGACCTGCCAGACCCTTCTGCAGAGCAGGTGTGGTTGCCACCAAACTAGCAAGGGAAATTACTTCTGTTCATTTCTGTCTGGAATTTCTCTGGGGATATTCTACCACTCCAGGACTGTGTGGATAAACTAAAGAGTTGCTTCTAAGGTTTTCATGCAGGCACCAAGATTCTTCCTATTCTCAAGTCACAGCTCTGTTTCTGGGTACCGCGGTGTCTCGGCTGATTCATGATTGAGGGCTCTGTGCTCCAGAGAAGCTCTGGGCAATCCTCACTAGGGGCCCTCACACCAAGTGCTGCAAAGCAATCCTGCAGGGATTAATGGCTCTGTGTCTGCCCTAGGAGTCGTTCTTGAGTTAAGAGTGCTAAAGGAACCAGCAGAAGGTCTGATACAAATACTGTGGGGAAAGGAAGAGGCAAGGCTGAGGGAGACAAACCTGCGTCAGATCTGAAGTGGGAATGAGTCCTCCCTGGAGATAAGGGAGTGGTCAAGATGAACTCCTGAGTCCTTTTTCAGATAAATTTTGTCTTTTTCATTATTCTGTTAGGGATAAAAAAAAAAACAAAACAACCCTCAGTCAGAAGGAAGTCTTCTGCCAGAAACTCTCCCTGTTATGGCAAGATCTTTTGCTTACCTTGGGAACTGACTGACCTTCTGTGGTTCCCAGAATTTTTACTGTGAGTCCAAAGCCTAAGGATTTCATATTACCATCTAAATAAATCTAATTTAATTGCTGGTTAATTAACTGTAAGGGAACACCTTAGTGGTGTGGAATGCTTAGTGCCATGTGTCACCTGGGCAACTAAATACAGCAGTCTTCTTTCTAGGCTGACACATCTGTCTGTGAGAATTATAAGACTTACAATTATATCCTTTTAAAGCACTTATAATGTATTAAGTTTTGCTGCATTCAGTGACCACTTTGGTTTTCTGGAAAGCACAATGACTTTGGGCTTTGCATTGTCAGGTCACTGCTCTCCCTCCTGCACTCAGCCCATCAGCCACATGAGAGTGACTCATTCTCTGCCAACCTCCTGTTGCTTGGGAGCTGTTTGCAACGTGAAAGAGTTGGTAAAATAGTGGGGAGGTGAGAGGAAAAGGGCTGGGAGGCAGAGTGTTCCTGGCTGCCTAAAAGGAACTCGTGAATGAGGGCATTATTTGACCACCTAATTGGGGAGAAATTCTTCTTTTTCCTCACAGGTACAAGACCCATGAATTTCCATGTTCTGCACTCTCTATTGTCAGCAGCATGTAGGAAAGTTAGTCATGTGTGTGGGCCTTTATTGTATGCATTTATTTACTTATCACCGTGGTCCCACTTTCTCTTTGAAAATACCACTTTGGTTACCAAGGGAACTGGGTACAGCCCCGCACGTTCTCCCTGTGCTCAGTGTGTCATCAGGTGTGCCATACCCGGGGCTCCCAGCAGCGTTCCAAGAACTGGGTGGCTGAGCCTGTAGTGCCAGCCCTGCCTTACATCATTGCCCCAGCAAGATGACTCAAGTGCAAAAGGATACAGCAGCCAAAAGGAGTAGTAATAAAAAAGTGATAGCTCTACCTATGCATCCAATCTTGCTGTAGGTAGGCTGGATTTACTGTGGATAGGTGGATTTCATTCCCAATGTTTAGTTGGGGTAGCTGTAGGGAGTTATTCAGCTTTTTTATGGAAACAAAATGCATTTGCTTCTAAACTCAAGTGTGTATCTGCATCCAAATTGCAATAGCAGGAGGTAATACTTTGTCCTTCAAGGGATGTAACACAGATGGAAAGACTGAGAGAGCCTGAAGAGTAGCTTTGGGGGCAGGGAATGTTAGCTATGGGAACGCTTCAGTCATCTGATTTCTTCTTTGTTTACATAAACAGGACTTGATGGTTGATTGTAACTGGGTTGCTTTGCCCCAATTATGATCCTCACCAGTTCTTCTCACTTGAATAACATATGGACAGTTCAAATTTTGATTGAGTCTTTGACCCTTAAAGTGTAACACGTTTAAACCTCAAACATTTCTTCTCAATCCTAATGACTTTTTTTGATTTCAAAAAGGAGATGAGGAACAAGTGGTTACTGTATTGTAAAAATAATTGACTCCCAAGTTTGAGATGAATGCTAAGCAAAATAGCCATACTCACTCAACAGACATGGAGGAGACAGGTTCTATTTATCTAGAGAACCCCAAAGGCTGTTTATAATGGTGCAACTCACAGGAGGTTTTCAGCAAAGTGTCTAAGCAATTTCACAAACAGCAAAAGGCAGTCTCTTGAGGGTAACAAGACTAAAAGACAGGACCAGGATAAACCGGTCTTTACTGAATTAGTAGGTGTTTATGGATTTATTTGGGGTGAAAGAAAGCAAAATTGAAGTTCAGTTTCTGGACGACAGCATTTTGCAAATAGACAGGTGTGCACAACATTGATTTAAATAGCTCAAATACATTAGAAAATCAGATGTCACGCCTCAGCACTGCTCCACAGGGTAAGCCTGGGAGCTTCTGAAATCACACAGAGGGTTCTGTAAATGTGATCTAAACATAGGTCTTTATGTAAAGCAAAGATGGACAATAAAAATATCAGAGTTTTCAGGGAAAGGCAGATGGTCAGACAAAGGTGGAGGCACAGCCTAAAGAGAAGCCATAGGGCTCTCAGTGATCCCATGAGCACGGGGAGTTTAGGGGAGGTGACAGTGATGATACAGACCAATCTTACTTTACATGTTTGTATAATTTTATGTTGGTATTTAATGAATTTACATCTACCACGTGATTTATTTGGTGAAATATTCTCAAAGATCTTCTTTTAAAAGTGGTTTTGTTGTATTGAAAATGTTCTAGTGTTTTTTGGGTTTTGTTTTTTGTTTTCTTTTTCATTCAATGAGAACTTGAAATGAGAAGTTTCCCTTTATTGTTTTAATGTGTTTGATTGGTTAAATGGAGTCTGGTTTAATTAATTGATGGATATTGAAACTGGGGACAAAACACATTTTGTGTGAATCATAACACTGTGGGAAGGTGGAGCACCTGTGGTAGGGACAGGGGCACTTGTAAATGGTAGCTGTGTTTCAAGGAAGCTCTTCCAGAACTGAGTGTGACATTTTGTGAGGACTAAGGAGGAAAGTTTGGCTTTCTGTGCGGATATTTTTGCTGTCCTCTAACACTTACACATCAGTGTGACTGCTGTTTAAGTAATGAATAGGTGGGATAAAGCATTCAATGCAGTTCTCTTGGCCCAGTAGAGAAGATTTACGCTTAATAAGCCTTCTGATAATTAAACTTTAATAGAACTAAGGATGCTAATTACCCTATAAAGTTTAGTTGTGATGAAACAGCCCCTGAGTAGCAATGGCATATATATATAGCAAGGCTACAAAAACATTTCCCTGCTGATGGAAATGTGACTTTCAGCTGTTTTGTTGCTGCTGTCTCTTCTTTATTAAAAAAAGAAAAAGAGCATGTTAATAGTTGATTTCCTTCTAAAGTGCAACAAGAGAGCTGGGAAATAATTTACAGGCAAACGGAAAGCCCCCAAGCCACCTAGGTTTTAATTTGAGTTACTTAAAAGACAGGCACAGAAAACCTCCTTGACCCAAAAAATATTACTTAAAAGCAGGAAAAGCATATCAATCTTACCATTCCTTTGAGAGTCTTCATTGCTTCTGTGTAGCAGAGTTAACTTTTAACAGACTACACCAGCAACAAATTAGAGCAGTTTCTTCTGCACCAGCACATGAGTCAGTGAGTAGGGGATGGCTGAGTCAAACTCTACCCTGATCTTTCCCTCCCACTCCCTGCCCAGCTGCTGCATGTTTACTCCGTAGGGTATACCCCATGAAACTGGAAGCCTACCCAGAAAGTCAGAAACAGTGGATGCTCTTTCTCCTCTGCACGAGAAACACAGGCCACGTCTCACCAAAACGTACCACATCAGCATGAACATCAAGTCCAGCAGCTCCTGTTCAGAAACAGAGACCTGGCTGAAAGCTGGCCCTTTCTACTCAGCTGTGCCCTTAGGGATTGCTCTGGAGGCTGGAAAGAGAGGTTTGTGAATCTGGAATATCTGGCAGACCAGGATGTTTAACATCACGAGGCTTGTTCAAACGTACTGTGCCTTTAGAGTCCTGAATTGCTGAAACATTTCTGTAGCAACATGGCTGGTATTTCTCTCTTTGCCCTACAGTTTGTTTTTAAGACAGATTGTATTTCTTCTTTGTCTTCCAAGAAGAGGGAAATGGCAGCAATCATACCCAACTGCATTTTCAGTGTATTTATTGTTCTATTCTTGATATGTTTCAGACATACCTTACTAAGACACTTTGTTCTGTTAGGATTCCTCTCTCCCACAGCCTGGTATAGTTTGGTGATTTCTGCTTTAACCCAGTCTTGTGTGTATGCAATCAGTTTTTTCTTTCCCTAATTTCATATTGGTAACTTAGCATAAGAAACATAAAGGCTTTGTGTTACTCAGGGTTTGATTTCTCTGCTGAATCTCTCCTTTGTTTGGTTTGGTTTGTTGAACTTTTGTCATTGTTGGGGTTTTTTTGTTTGTATGTTCTTATGCCAATAAAAGCACTCTCCTAATTATAAACTAAAATTCTTTTAATGAAGTTTTGTAGGGAGAAAAATGCATCTCTTCCTGTGATGGTCAGTCTTTGTGTTATTTTTCCAGGTGTGTAAGCTCAATGTGCAGAACTGGAGAAAAGTTGCTACCAATGCACCTTGCAGAGTCAAGAGCTCTCAGGGATGCAATTGAAAACCTCATCAGCTCAGGGAGACTGCATTGAGATAAAAACACTTGGGGCTAATGGAGCATAAGGAACTTTTGTAAAAGAAAATTCTAGCAATTTTGTAGCAGTAGGTTCGTTTACTACACTAGGTTCAATCTATATTGAACTGACTTGAAAGAGTAGTCTCTTAAGACAAAATCAGATCACAGAACTGATCTTTGTGCCAGTTTTATTGCCTTTAGCCCACATCCTAACCTGGATACTCAAGGTTAACAGGTTGAAAAGCATCCAAAAAAATCAAAAAGGGTAAAAAATGAAGCTTGTATTCTTTCAGCCAATGAAATGAAATTACTAGAAGAGCCTTAAACCTGCCAATTATGAAATCTTGTAAGAAGTAATAGAAGGTGCAGTCAATACTACCTAGGAACTAGAGATACCCTTCCTTTTAAAAATTGGCTTTTAGTGCACTACAGTGTTTTAGTACTTTTTTTGTGTAGACATTTCACTGAAGATATTTTTTGGTTATTAACTATTGTGAATATTTCACAGAAAGGATTTCCCACATTTTTGTTAAACTAATTTCTATCCGAAAGCATCCTGATGCCAATTACGAATTTAAACAAGCAAAATTTAGAAAACAGTAAATTTCATTTGTCTCTTTTTACAATATAAATATAAATATTAGAAAGTTTTTTATGATTACTTACACCTGTGTTTGCTTTCATTCTCTAATCAAAATAAATCTCAATTTAGTATAAAGATTAGTTAGTTTCAAATCAGCAAATACAGAGAATTAACCCTTTTCACAGGGTGTTTAAGTATATAGATTTGCACTCCTTGTAGCTTTGAAAAAATACCTGTAATTTGATCTGAGATTACCCAGATCTGTTTGTCAGGGGCCAAGTCCTCTGTGATCTGGCACTGGGTGAGCAGAGGTGCTGTGGGGCTGCCCCACAAGTGAACCATCCCCAGGGGGTGCTCAGCAACATGGAGCTCTTCCTTCCCTCTTGCAGTTTTTCCCAGAGAGGCTGAATTTGCTCCTCTGCCCCATGGGAAGAGTTGGGGAACCCTCTTCACTGCCCCTGCTTTTGGAGAGGCAAGTTCTATGGTGTAAAAATTAACCCCCATATCGCAGTGTGTTAGAGCTGGGATTTGGTTAGTCTGGGTCTACACAGCCCCTGATGGTGGCTTAAGGAGCAGCCAGAACTCTTTTCAGTAGGGCACAGAGGTTACAGGTTCTAATGGTGACCTGGCTCTCTGCCTCATTCATTCCAGACAGTTTGTTAAACCTTTCTTTTGTCCAGTTAAAGGTGAAGATGGGACTGGTCAGCTGGGATCGAAAGGCATGGTAGGACTGGTTTGTACGAGCAGGTGCTTTTTTGAAGTGGTGATCACTTACCAGGAGGGCATGTTAGATGGTTGGCTTCTGTAACGGAGCTCTGAGGTTTTAATTTGTGAATATAAAATGGGAGCACCAACACCCTGAGTCATCTAACCCTTAATCATCCTTCCAGCAAATCCCCGGACTACTCTGCAAAGCATGAGCAGTGGTTAGCACATGAAGCAAGATCTTTGCGTTGAGCTGACTTTATCTTAAGCCACAGACTTTGCAAAAGATGACAGCAAGGGGAAGGAAGGATCTAAAAAAATCTGTAGTGTTGATATTTCAGAGAAGGAATCCTGCCTCATGTTACTTTTCCGACTAACAAACCCCACCTGAGTCACCACAAGTGGTTGTTGTGAAGGTTACAATTTAGAGAAATTATAGGAATAATGAAACTCTTTCTGGTAAATTCTTATTTTTGTGACAAAACTAATCTGGCTGGGCTAATCGGAATGATTTAGAATTCAGGTGTTTGTGGCCTTGAAAGCAATACTCATTTGGCTTGAATAGAAGATACTGGAGAAGGTAAATCAGCCAGTCATTCCTAACTTAACAAATGTTGATCAGACTAAAGATGATGTCTCAAGGTTCCTCTGTTTTTCCTTTGTGTGCATATTTAGCACACCAGATGGTTAATGCAGTCATAATAAACTGGTGGGAATATTTAATTAAATGTGTTCCCAGGACATTAAACGTAGAATATTATTCTTTGGCTGGTGATCAGAGTAAATATTTGGTAATAGGGGAGAGTCCTTGTAGAATATTGTTGGTAGGACATGAAAATCGTATTTGGGGAATAGAAATGTGTTCAAAGCAGAACTTTCTTCACAAAATCAAGACATCTCAAATGCTAATTCCTTTTGTATGTGGGGTTTTTTTTCTACCACAGATTCATTATTACTCATTACTACCCAATTATTACAAATAGCATGAGAAATCATTTGAAATTTGACAGTCATAGAATGGAATGAGCCTAAGTTTAAGTCTGTAGCCATTTACTCATCAGTAGTCACATTTTTACTGAACACTGAGGTGCTCAGATAGAACACTGAAAAGCACGGTGAAGAACATCTCTGTTCAAGCAGTGATGCTTCCCTTGTGGTGAAGGAAGCCTCTTTGCTCTTGGGGGGAGATAATTCCGTTCCCTCTGTGAGATCTCAGAGGCCTTAAAACATCTTTCTGTAGTCTGAAAATCCCTCCAGCCCCAGTACGCAAATGTCCACTAGCCCAGCAGTGATACTCCCCTGTTAATTTTCTTCTCAGCCTAACTAGTTTTATGGTATCATGGCTTTCTTTACTCCTATTGAACAGCTTTTTTTTGTTGCCCTGTGAAAGTGAGATAAGTAGAATGGAAACAAGGATAAATTCAGCCTATTAAAATAGTCTAGTTAATAACTGAATGGGGGAAGATGAGTTAGAAATCTGAAATACCTAAAATTAGTGGGCAACTGAACTAAAAAGCAAATTACCTTACTGTCTCACAACTGGGAGATCATGCTCTCTAGGCAGGGTTCTTTCAAAGAATCCTCTCACTTTACAGGCAGAGAACATAATTATCTATTTCTAAGAAGGCTGAGAACCTAATTCTGAAGAACATTTACTTTTATGAGGTGTTAGAAGTTTCTCTAAACCTTTCCTGACAGAATTAGTGTGTGGTTTTGAAAGGGTAACAGGACCTGCCATTTGACACTCTCCCATTTCACTATGGGAAAACCAATAAATTTGGTAGGATGGATAGCTAATGTCTCTTGATTTGCAGACACAAACACGACTGTCCACACACAACTGTGGTAGGCGCATGCTATTGTTAATTTGTACAGTTAAGCACTCAAGTCTGGGAGGCCCAGAATCCCAAGGAGTTTAAATATCCAAGGTACTGATTTATTTGAGAGATGGCAAGTGAACAGGCAAGTATAGAATTCTAGTTAGCCCAGTTTGGTTAGATTGGATTTTGTTAGTACTGTGCCAAACCTCACATGGCCCAGCTGGTTGTTAAGAAAGCTTTTTTGCCAGTGCTGGCTAAACTGACTGTGCTGGTTTAAAAGCAAACTGGCAGGAGAAATGGACCTACCACGAGAGATATTGTAAGTCAGAATTACAGTTT
>JAWWEW010000012.1:24521387-24555408 GCA_035583185.1 Anabacerthia variegaticeps | reverse complement strand
GATGGGGGTAGAATACACAGCTTTAATCACTCCCACACAGTGATAACTGGTCCCACCTACTGAACTAGGACACTGACATACTACAGAAATAAAATGCCATGTGGTAGAATCCGATTAACAGGAAACTGGGAACTAGCAAAATCTTTCAGAATGCAGCAGACTCTTAAGTATCATCAGTAAATTTGCAAATTATCAGTGGAAAACTTGTTTTAGCTGTTACTGCACAGGAATAAACAAAGCAAGGTCAAAACTAACAGCAACCCCCCAGGGCTATAGAGCTCCTCTATTTCCTTAGAGAGCCTCCCTGCCTCAGAGCTTTCCAGCGCATCTCAATTCACAGATGGAAACTCTCAGCACCAGGGATAATGTGAGAGGGGTTTGTTTCTGCAGCTCTCTTAGGTCCAGGGTCCTCACTGACATCCTTAGTCACTCAAGAAATGTATGAATTTGCATTTGTAGATGATTTTAACAATTGTTTTAGAGTTAAATCTCAAGAGTACAGAGCTATGGAAGTGTTCTGATTTATTTTATAGTCAAATGGGGTTTATGGTGTAATTTTCAAATGCCTTTGAAACCACAGACTGTCAAACTCCACTTACACAGTGAAGCCCAGATGGGTAGATGCCTTTTGAAGGGGTCCACATGGAAGAACAGTGTTTTAAATATACATAAATTACAACAGTAAATATTTACTACAAAAATAAGATACCTGAAGAGTGAAAAAAAAAATAAAAGCAGAAGATAAGCAGTGAAATTTTGTTTTCTTTGAACA
The DNA here is from genome assembly GCA_035583185.1 of Anabacerthia variegaticeps. Lineage (NCBI taxonomy): Eukaryota > Metazoa > Chordata > Aves > Passeriformes > Furnariidae > Anabacerthia > Anabacerthia variegaticeps. The sequence goes on along the minus strand of JAWWEW010000012.1, from coordinate 24,554,636 downwards.
ACAGGGAAAGGGTTTGAGGAAAGAGGAATCACACTGGGGCTCGTAGAAAATTGCCTCCTTTTCACTTTTTGTAGGGATCATTAGTCAAATCTGCTGCTGCACGTTCACTGCCCCTCCCCTGAGCTTTGCCAGCTGACACCAGCTAGAGCTGTCTGATGTAATTCTCACTTTCCCCGTGCTATAAGCCTCAGCTGTGTTTCTCACACATGGCTAGAAAATAACTCCTGCTATTAGAAATAGGTTGTGAGCTTTCTCTCGAGTCAGTAGTTGAAGAAGAGAGGAGCAGAAGGGTGGCAACAAAGAGGGCTGGGCTGCTTTGCCACAGGCTTTGTGTGCCACGGAGCAAGTCACTTAATCTCCCTGTACCTGTTTCCCAGCCATATGTAGGGATAATAGCTTTTCCTTAGCTTATTGCAGTGTTGTTAGGATAAAGACTTTGAAGGGATTAGGTCCTGTAGCTGGAGGCTTTAAAAAGCACTTTGGATAAAAGAAGATGCTGAAAGCAGCCAGAGAGGTCCTAATGTAAACTGTACCAAAGCCACAGTGGTGTCCTGGCGTCCTCCTGGTGTTTGTATCAGACACCTCCCTTCCCTAGCCTGACTAAGAAAATAGTTTCTCCTGTGCAGCTCACACGTATGAACAAAAATGAAAGTATGTGTCAGGCAGTCTCCCAAAATATTAGACACACAAATCATCCTTAATGTCCTTTCAGCCAGTGCTGAAATGCACAACAGTAACACTGGATATCTCCAATTCTATCTTAATTAGAGTTGCAGCTCCCTTTAACTGTCAGAGCCAAGTAGTAAATTGCTTCCAAAATATCCAGGTGAGATGACAAATCTCTTAGTCATGATTTTGACCTACTAGTTTCAGGCCCAGCTAGAAGAACTGAGGATGTCTGAGTCAGCTGAGACCATTTTGCTGCATCACTAGGATAGTCCCTAAATATTTCTTCCAAGGTGGCTGCGTAGATACACAGATCCAGCCCCTGCTTTCAGTCAGATTGCTCATGTGCTAACTGAAGGAAAGTCAGGTGTGGTGGGGAGCTTCCCAAAATTGTGCCCAGACCATGAGAAATTATATTTTAAAGTTGTGATGCTTCTTGTATTTCAAAAGGAAGCTTCTCCAACGTAGTGCTGATGTTTTGCATAGACTTCTTTGAATAATGCTTTTCAAAAATTATAAGCTGATAGAGCATGGCACAGAGGCAATAACTGAAGAATTGTGTAAACTTAGGAAGAAGGATGTAAATGCAGGTTGGACTTGCATTCTGGAATTTTTGCACCAAGATATTGCATGCCTGTGCTTTCAAGTGATGTGGACCTTCAGTTCCCTTCTTTACTAGAAAACTCTCAGTGGATGCTGTGTGGGCCTGGAGCCATGTAAGGACACTCTTTTGGAGAGGGAGGCTCTTCTGCCTGTGGCTGCTCATTGCTCTGACCCACGAGCCACGGGTGAGGCAGCTGCTGTTCCTGTGTGAGGAGAGCACAAAAACAAAATGTTTGGAAAGCGTAGCTCTGCACTGCAGGCAGCACCCAGCTCTGGTTACTCTTGAATTAGATTTTATGTAATTAATTAAGATGAGTATGTTAATTACAAGCTCGCTGTGCCTTAGCATAAAGATTGTCATCTCTCTTTGGTAGTTACAGTAACTCCTGCTGGATGATCAGAGCGGTTGTACAAACACACTGTTCTTCCCATCCATCCCTCCCTTATGCAGGAAATGCCCCAGGAAATGCGACTGAAACCATGTTAGATGGCAGCAAGGATGCTGGAAAGGAACAAACTAGAAAGTGTCTACTGTATGTCAAATCATTTAAGGAAAGATTGGAAGGGGCAAAAAAAGGTGACAATTACTGGGCAGAAAAGGTACATAGCAGAACTTTTGAGTTATCTCCTAGCTTTGACCAAGAACACCTCTGTTTTTATAAGCTATGCTTACAGCAAACACATGTGGCAGGGAAAAACACTTCTCACCTGTCCCAGAGTCTCTAGAACTCAAGAGAGAAGCTCTCTACTTTTGTAGTAGTGACACAAAGTTTCCATTGAAGAAATTATGCCTGTTTTGATTGGGAAAATCCCTATTTACTTCCTTAACTGCAAAGTTTTACAATTTCAATTTTAGCTCAGGAACTCCCTTTGAAGTTGTTGATGCTCCAGGGAGATCTTGTTTTGCATTGTGTGAGTATGATATACATTATAGTCAGATTTTGATCCTTTGTGACAACTCAGAATAAATCCTGTTGGGGTGCTGGCCCATGGCCATTGATGGAGTGGTTCCATTGCAGGTGGCAGCAGCATCTGGGTTTTTTTTAAATGTTTTTAATAGCGGCTGTGAGGTCCTCAAAGGATGAGCAAGCTCCATTTCTTTTCTTTCCACTAAAGCTTGACAATGACATTCTGACCCAGAGTTAAAAAGCGTAAGTAACTCTGCAAAGAGCTGCACCATCTCTGGGAGCCTCTGAGGGTCCGTGCCATCCGCTGGGATCTCAGCCCTCAGGCAACACTGTCAAACTGAATTTTGCTGCTTAAGGTACCCTTGGGGAACTAACTTTAGTGCCCTTCAGCACTTTGACAGTGTATTAATGAGGCCATAATTCCAGCAGCATTAATCAGACCCCAGGATGTAAAAGGGAATGATTCACAGAGAAACACTGTGTTCTCTCAGTCTGTCACTGTGGGAAGGCATTGGTAATGCATGAGTGGGATTTGTGATATTTTTCAGTTCACATCTTAGGGATTTCCTCTGCAGCTTCAGGAAGGGTTTTATTTCTCTGCAGGAACAAGTGACAGGGGTCCCTTGAGAGAAGAGGTAAGGTTTCACAGGTTAAAGTGTGGGGGTGAAGAATGACTGGCTAAGGTTAAGGGACCCTTTTCAGGCCAGCAGGGTGATTTGTCTGCACCAACTCATACTCTGAGACAGACCAGATTTTAAGGTTCTTGGATTTTAAGGAACCCTTGTTTTGTCTTACATTTTACAGCAAGCTGGGAAAAGCCAGTGTTGATGCTTAAGAAAAGAGCAGGAGATCAGCGGTCTGTCCACAGCAGTGCTGCAAATATTTGCCCAGGGTCTGTGGCATATGCTCGAGTCTGGCCAGCTGCTCTGGTGGCATTTGGTGACCACTGGTGGGGTGGTTAAGCATAGGGTGGTGAATGCCAGAGATGACTAACCCCATGCTCTGTGCAATTCTCACCCCCGCTTCCTCCTCTGTTTCTTTCTCTTCTCCTTTTGTTTGTCTTTTCTTGGTGCACTTCCAGCCAAATGCAGAGGAGTAGGGGAGTGCTTTACTCAGCACAATGAGAAGGAACACAGGGATGAAGCCCTGGCCCCTGTTGAATTAACACAAAATGCCCAGAGCAGAGTGTGTTCCCTTAGTTCTGCCTTGCTAGTCAGGTCTGTGGTCAGTCTGGCCATTGGCCTAACTTAGGCTAGATAGTCTGAATTGTTTGCTGTTTGAAAAGTCAGCATGGGAAGGGGAAAAGTTTTACATAGTCCTATCAAGAAACATTGTAAAAACTGATTGTGGTATGAGGAGTGGAACAGGAAGGTTGTGATCCAGGAATGGAAAACACGGGTTGAAACAATAGAAAGTTCTTTCAAGACATAGGTACTTTTTACCTGTTCCAGGAAAGGAGTAGGGAACCAGTAAAGATGGTCTCAGTCACTTATGCTCTCTGGTTTTGATCTAGGTCTGCTCCAGCTCCTACCCAAGGTCCCACCAGTGCTGGGGCTGCAGGGCCTCCTCCCGCTACCAATGTGTCAAGCAACAAAAGGCTGCAGCAGACACAAGCCCAGGTGGACGAGGTAAGTGGCTCCAAGTGATTGCTGCTCACCACAAGGGTGTTGCTGTGGTTATTTCTTTTCTTTAAGATGCTTTCCTCCGTGATCCAGCGACACCTGCTCATCTGAAGGCAGTGGATCTGGGAAATGAGGTTTATCAAAAGATGACATTTATGAGGAGGCAGACAGTACAAGTGAGATTCTGAGCATAAACATCCTTGTACCAGGAACAGTTCTGCAGAATAAACGTGGGCATTGGTGCCAGTTTGGGAATTCCTACCAGTCAGTCAGGTTAGGACAAAATATCATAGTGGAACCAGCTCTTTTAATGTGTTCCTGTGTTCCCAAAAGTTAGACACTAATCTCACAGACTGTTTCACAGAGACAGACCTTTCACCTCTCACAGATAGATTAAAGCCATGAGAATTGTGCAGCTGAGGGCTGTGTTCATTAGCCAGAGCTCTATTGATTAATCACCACAATTTATCCCTAAGGAAAGGCACCCACACATGATGTCATAACAGCATCTTTAACAAATCCCCACTCCTTTTGTTGGTCTTGGAGGACCATCTGGCTGTTCCAGCTTGGATCCTTAAATTCCTGGCACTCTTGGCTGCAATGCCAGTGTCCATCTAACTGCTGTGGTGATGGGACACGTGAGCATCCCCCTGCTCTTGGGTGCAGTCCCTGAGCATACCAGCAGTACAGGAGCAGCTGCAACATCCTTGCCCACCTGCTGTGCAGATTTGTGTGCTGGGTAATAAGGAAAGAATTTTGTTGGACCCCTGCAAAGACTTCAGTAACTAATTGCTTACTGTCCATGGGGAAGTGACCAGGGCTTGTGGGATTCTTTAATGCAAATTTAATAAAATACGTATTAAACCCCCACATATTTATGTGCATAAAGGCCTCTATTTTCAAAGGCTTCATGTATGCTTTAAAGATAGTAGAGAGGACCTGACAATATCCAGCTCAAATGCATTTCTTAAGATTAATTAAATACACCTGTTAAAATGTCCTTTGTGGTTTTGAGAACTTTTTCTTTGCTGAAGATCTGAAACAGGGGCTTTCTGGCCTTTGCATTGCTGATGCTCTGAGCTGTTCACAAGAACAATCCTCTGGCTGCAGAAAGGTCTAGACTGGGTTCTCTCATAATCACTGATTTTCACATCACACTAACTTCATTGATCTTAGTGGAGTGTCTCTTCCAGTGGGGAAAGGAATATTACATTTCAGCTTTTGTCTTGGGTCAGAATAATGAAATAAACTTCTTGTCCTGAACATATTACATCATGCTGGCGCTGTAATGGCTTATGTGAGAGACAGCAAAAGTAATTGTCCCTAAAAGATGAAAAATAATTGCTATGTATTGCCTTAAACTGAGTGATGCCTGTCAGATACATTGGGGTCTTCAAGCAGATCAGTGGAGATGGCTCCTGCTTTGTGTTTTAGATACTCTGCCTTCTGAGACTCTTCACTCAGACTCATGCAAACTTGTCTTCTTGTGAAACATGATGACATAATTTTGGCAGGAACTCTTACCCAGTATGAGGGGACAATGAGTAGCCCTTGGGTTTGAGGATTATGTGGGTGACATTCAGGATCCATGCATTTTTTGCCTGCCATTTGAGAGGAAAGCTGCAGTTGGTACAGGTTTTGAGCTGACAACACATGGTCAGCAGATCCTCAAAAATCACAGTCTAAGAGCAGCCAGGAGAGAAGAAGGCCACTGGACTTTCAGTCCCATGGAGTCACTGGGGTGAAGCTGGTTTATAATAGCGGAGGATCCCATCTGCAGGTGTTCCTTTGCCCTTCCTCCTGGATCTTTCCTGCTTTTTCCCTCCGTGCCTTGCGGGGAAGTGATCTGTAGGTGGCACCAGACACCACGGAGGAGCGTGGCACACCCAGCCTGGGGCCGCAGCACCATCGCCGCTGCGCTTCAGGGAATATTCTTGCTCTTAGCAAAACCACGGACATTTGGAATGCTATACCAATGCTGATATAGTATTTCGGCTATATCCATGCTGGGTTTTCCCCTCTGGTTCCTCTAGACATCTTCTAAGGCCCAGATCATGGGTTTAGTCTGGACAAACATTTATTTATTTGACAAAAATGCAGTGTCATCTGGACAAGCATTCACTGCCGTCAGGTTTGACTCAATAAATCGTTCCGGACAAATTACATTGAGAGAATGGGTAGCAAATAGTACAGTATTTTGTTTCAGCATTTTCAAATAGTTTAAAATTTTCACTGCACATCATTGTATCAAGATAAATTCAGCAAAATACCACTTGAGAAATTAATACAATTTTAAAAAAAATTTGATATGAAGTTAAATGTCTGGAAGGTTTTGGTTTGGAAAAGCAAATAAGAAAATTTGGAATTACCAAAACACTTGATTTTGTTTTAGGTTTGGTAGAAAAGTGAGAAAAAACTTTTGAGTTTTGGAACAGCATTTAACCCTCTGCCAGTCCTTTCGAAGTGTCTTTCACTAGCACTTTTCATCTCCCTATATTTGAATAATGCATCTTTTTAATTCTGGATTTTTGTAGGTAATAGTTAAATTATATTAAATACAAATAACATGGAATTCCTTATTAGCGAATATGAGAAGTAATAGAGCAGCAGCCTTATCCACTGTTAGAATGATTGGACACAACTTTACTGAGACTGTAATACTGTCTACCATTTGCATTAGTGATGAATTTCTAAAGGATTTCCATGTAAGAATCACTGGCTTGCTAGAATAGGATTTTCATCTAACCCAGTGGATAAAATATTGTGTACTGGCTGTGCACGCTTTGTTTGCTGAGGCTGTGCAATGAGGTGCCACGAACTCCATGTTATACTTCAGGATGAACTTTCTCAGGTAAAATGTTTTCCTCCTCCATTTTCAAGCAGGACTTCAAATTATGGCTAAGAAATCATCTTGCCTGAGAAAGATCTGCAGAATGAGTAAATTCCTTGGTGTGGAAATGCATACAGTTCCTTTAGAGTGACCTTTGTCTAGCCAATTTCTCTAGTTCAGGTAAGGAAGATATAAAATATATAAGGAAAATAATGGTTTGTTCTTAGTGAAGTCAACCAAATTGTAGTATAGAGATACTGGTCTCCATCAGGATTTTGTATCTACAGCTGTTGGCTAAAAGAAATCAAAAACTTTAATGAAGCTGACTCCATTTTTTCATGATGTCTCTTTATATTTTACAGTTCAGGGTATCTGAGCAGTGTAGCCATGCTCACCTTTGCCCACTGTGTCTGTTCCCATAGCCATGGCTTTGAGGTGCTGTCCAGGGAATTCCACCACAAATCACAATGATAAATGGCTGGGTTTGCTGTGATGTGTGATGTTCCAGGGAGTGAACACACGGGTGACCAGCAGCTTTCCTCTGTGTGCAATCTCACATGAGGCTGTGCCCTTGCAGGTGGTCGACATCATGAGAATGAACGTGGACAAGGTGCTAGAAAGAGACCAGAAGCTCTCGGAGCTTGACAACCGGGCAGATGCATTGCAAGCAGGGGCCTCGCAGTTTGAAACCAGTGCGGCGAAACTGAAGAGAAAATACTGGTGGAAAAATTGCAAGGTAAGGTATATAAATTCTTGTGGAGAATCACTTCATGGCAGGAGTTACTTCCACTTGCATTTAATGGGACTTTGCCTGCAGGATGCCATCTCTGAGTCATCTCTTTCTGTCAAGGGCAAAAAGAGATGCCTTGCCCTCTAGGCTCCATAAGTCAAGCAACTTTGATCTTTGCCATAACCTATAATTTATGCAGTATATAAAATGTAGATACAAATTTTAATGCTTCAGTCAGTGCCTGCAGATAGGGATGGGATGTCAATTCATGTTCCCTGTGTGAATCACAAAATCTGAGCAGGTGCAGTGAATTCTCATAGTTGGAGAAAAGAAGCTTTGTCCTTGTGGGGGATCATCAACCTCTTGATCTTCCTTTGGGATGGTAAACAAAAAATAAACCCCCAGAAACTTGGTTCCACAAACTGCTGTGAGAAGTGAGGAAAATTACAGTGTTTTATAAAGAGTGGCCCATTAGGATATAGCAGAACTTTCATCAACCAGCTGCCTTCTCTGCTGTTTTCAAAATCTCATCCTTTCCCAAGAGCAGAGGGAATCTTGCTCTCCTTTGCTTTTACAGACCTCCTCCAGTATTTGTGTTTTCTGGACCCAGAAACTTCAGCTCCTCTTACTCATTCAAGATCCCACATCCTTGATTCTTTCTGCGCATGCACCACCAACATGAACATTGTGACAAAATTTCAGCTCCATTTCCGTTTCTCTTCAATCTTTGCTGCTGACTATTCATGTCCACCCAAAAAAAACCTCTTCCCAAGGGAGAATCCCACATGTATCCCTCACCAGTCCATTGTCTGCTTTGTCTTTTCAATCCACAGTGCTATGAACTGTAAAACAACACAAAATATTCTGGGTAAACTACATGCACAAACACTCCAGAAAGAAAATTCAACTGGGCAGTTCCTCTGGGCCTCTTCTGGCTGCTGCCCAGTTGATAGGCCTAAAAGTGCAGGAAGCAGGCCTTCTGGGAACTACAGATTTTGAGTTAGGTTCACCCGAGTGAATGCAGTCACACAATTTCCTACGCTACACTAGACCTTTAATCCTGCTCTCAGTCTCTTTCCTCCTTGTCCCTTCTTGCTTTACTCGGATAAACACAATCTGCCTGTCCTTCCTCTGGCTCCCAAGCTCTGGAAGGAAGGGGAAGTAATAAAAAAAATCTCCTGCAAGCCAATGTCTGGCTCTGTCATCCAGACATGTGTTAGGAGGAATGGAAGCCTTGATTTGCCATGCCCAGGTTTGTCATTTTTCAGTCTTTCCATTCTCACTGGGGTAATAATGGCAGCTGGACTGCAGCATCTCTGGTGGCCTCGTTAGCACTCCACGAGTCTCACGTGGGGCATCTACCTCACACAGCTCGGTGCTGGTGTGGGCTGTGCCCAGCTGCCTCTGCAGGTCCTGTGGGAGCAGACTTCTGCTTTGCACTGAGTTATTCCCAGGGAACATGCTGGAAACCATGCTGGCTAGCATGGGCTTCCTCTCCCAACTGCACAAGTACACAAAGCAGCACCAGGAGCTGGGAGGTCCAGCTGCCTCTTTACTGACCTCAGGAACACGGTGAAGGGTCATCAAGTTACTCTGGTATAAAGTGGTACACAGCCAGGTGTGAATCCAGCCACTTAGATCACCTTTGGAGTTGTTTTACTTTGGAAATTTGCTTTTTCTTTACTGCTGGAAATGGATAAAGTTGGTCACTGTGTCTTTAGCTGATGGGCAAGAACTGACTATCTTTGAGCACCGTTGCTGGTGCTCAGCTGTTCATAAAACAGACACTACATTTGGGCCTTAATGAGTCTCTTGGAGTGAGTCTTTTCAAGAACTAAAGTATGAGGAATGAGTCACTAAGTAAAAGCAAAAAAAATTGAGGGGTTAATGTCTTTCATGTGAAAACCTAACTTTCTCTTTTTCTTCCCTATAACTTTCTTTTTATAGATGATGATCATCCTTGGTGTAGTATGCGCAGTCATTCTCATTATAATTATAAGTGAGTAATTCATTTTCTCTTTCATTTATGATCTCAGTAGCTTGTGACTTAAGAAGTGCTGCTATATTAAAACCCAAATCAAAACAAAAAATGGATATAAAATATTTAAACTGATAAATTTGTGAATTTTCCTGTCCAGTATCATGCTTTTATAGTGAGAATTACTGCAAACTCTGGACACATATAGGCAGAATTTGTTGACATTTAATGTTTTTTACATTAGAGTGTTACATAACTTTCCCTAGGACTAAAGACTCTTCCTTTTAATGTTTTATATAAATTTTTATGCAGTCTCAGAGATCTTCCTTTCATTACAATGAGTGCCACAGTCCTCGTGCTTTCTACTGAAAACAGTGATGTTTGAATTACCTCATGCCTATAAAAAGAGGGTGAAGGCCCACAGGCAAACAGGCATCTGATGAATTTTTTAAAAGCATGTAGGTGCCTAGTTCCCACCAAATCAGCTGAAATTTGAGATGTTAGTGCTTCTGAAGATCCCTTTGTATCTTGAATGCCTAAATGTTGTTAAAAGGTGGCCCTAAGTTCTTATTGATTTCTTTTCTCAGAAGATATCCCACACATTTGTTACAGGAAAGTCAGCTATGAATGAATAATAGCAGTCATGCTGGTTGGGACCCAGGGACCTTGTAATGACAGTAATTGAACATTTCATTTATGTAACCTCTGTTAGCAACAGCTGTTATGTGACATAACTGTAATATGGCATTAACTCCTAAAAGGAAGATTTCTTGAATTAGACAATCCAGCTAGTAACCCAGAAGAGATTCACCATCATTGTGGATGTGAGTTAATTCCTAGCTCTCAAATTACACGTCCTGTATTCAGCATGTTTCCATTTTCCTCTGTTGCTTCTATAAAGGAGGCTTGCAGAATCACCTGTAAACATGACTAAATGGAATGAGATACATGTGACACTTTATTAGTCTTATGAATGCTGGCACCAGAGTGACCCAGAATAATTCTAGGGTTTCGTAACACTGATACAGCCAGAATGGGAAATGGTTAGATATTAATTAACTATATTAACTGGGTACTCAAGGGAACTGGCTTCAAGAGAAAGACGGGCCTTCACTCTGCAGTCTAGTGCAGCAACTTGGAAAGACAGATGTGCAGCCACTGAACTAACTGCTGTGTATATACTCATCATGGAGCACTGTATTGTAACAAGAAAGTAAAAAACAGTCAAGATAACTCATAATTTCTCCTTACAGAAGTTAAAGCTGCAATCATATATAAGTAATAACATAGTTTCCCTCCTGGTTTTAAATGTTGCATGCCTGTCCTGCTAAGTTAAGAAAGAACAGGTTTGGCATGAGTCAGGTTGGCTTTAGGGTATTTAATCACATATGTGAGGGTTACGCCATTAAACCCAGGTCATGGCTCACCATAGTGAGATCTAATGCAAGGTCAGTGAGATTTAAATATGTCTGGACCTCAAGTTCTTTTTTCAGTCTATTTGATTCTTCAGTAACAGTGCCTAAAGGCTGCAGTTTCAGGAAGGACCCTGTATTGAACTCTGTGCTGTATTTATTTAAAGTATCTTTCAAGTATATGTTTAAATCCTATAGACATCAAACATCCAAGGGCTGCCAGAGACAAGGCCTGCCTGACTTTTCAAGTCCCTGATTTGGATGGGAACAAGATCATGCCCTCCCATGCAGGGCTGGCTATAGGTGCAGATAAACTGAGCCATTCCTCACAGCAACAAACTGGCCCAAGCCAGGCTTCCTACCATCCTGGCAGTGGGGCCCAGCTCACTGCCTGCTGAAGGAAGGAATACTACACATGGGATTGCAGGCACTGCTGGAGCTGAGCAAGGCAGCTAAAATCACTGCCTGTCTTTGCCCTCTCTATCTTTGGAGCCACAGTCTCCTCTGCTTTCCACTCCAAACTCCTTTTGACATGGGACTGGCATCCCTGTTTCCCCTGGGAAGGAATACTGTGTGCAAGATGTGTCTTGCTCTTTCAACTAAGATGTACTAAAGATGTTTGATAATCACACACTTCTGTAAGATAAACCATGACAATAACTCTATCATAACTGCTAGTTTTTGTCTTTCTTTTTTTTTTAATCTTTCTTTCCTTCTGCTTTGTTTCCCAGTTTATTTCTCCACTTGAAAAAGCAAAGAAGGAAGACTTGGCACAACTTTGTTCATATCAACTGACGATATCAGTGTTCCTTTGTTGAACTCCGCTTTTTAATTCCCGGTGTCTTGGGATTTTTGCTTGTAATAACCCATAAGCATTCAGTGTGGTGTATTTTGGAATTCTGTTGTTTCCACAAGAAACTGTACCAGCTAAATACTGCCAAGTAGTTCCATACACTGTCTTATCACTGTGTCTTAAAATGTGTAAGCACTGACCTTCAGAAACTGTAGTATATGAAAAGCATCCTAAAACATCTCAGAATCAGAGAATGCAGCTATGGGGAAGCTCCTGCTTAAAGGGACACTGTCAGGTGGATTGGACCCAAACCTAAGGTTGCAGCAAACCCTAGGGCCAAAATTCTTAATCTGAGCACCTAAAGTTGGATGGCAAAATCCATTGTCAGATGTAACTTTTTGAGGTAGTATCTGCTACTCCCATTGAAGAGAGTGATACCTGCAAATATTCATGTAAGTTACCATATTTCAACTTAGCCATCCAAACACAGATTTTTTGAGAGTAGTTGTAGTATCCAAGTCTAAAAACTTTGCCTGCAGAAAATAAATTAGACTAGTTCTTCTATGGATTTAAATTTTTCCTTATGAAAAACACCTTATGGTGTTCTGAACAACCAAAATGGCCTCAATATGAAAACCAGAAAGAAAACTGTATGACAACTAAAAAGCATTAGCTAGCACAACCTTGGAAAAGCCAGGGGAAATGCAAAAATGGTAATACAAGCATCATAAAGGACTAAGACACAGTCTCCTGCTAAAAACTCAAGGCACTGTTTGTAAGGCTTCATGGGACTCGCTGGAATGCCAATCCTCAATAGTTAGGCCCTAACTTAAAGCACATGAACAGCTTTGGTGATGTTTGTGGCTTCCCAGCACAGTTGTAGGAAGCTACCACTGCACCAGTTTGCAGAAATGGTCCCCACTGTGAGGATCATTCAAAATTCAGGAAGAAGAAAGTATGAGGGCATAGTGGAGAGAGGCTGAGAAAAGGAAGGTGCCTAGCAAAGCTTTCCTGGAGAAGAGGAAGGCAGAGAAACAGTGTTCAAAGTAGTGGTGTTAATAGGCTTTTAAAAAATTGATTTTAATGTGTGTGTGTGTATAGTTCATAAACTAGTGTCATCTTTGTAAAGTGTTCAGCTGAGAAACCTATCATACTCAATTAGTTTAACATTTAATGTAATTAAAAGAAATTATATATTGTGGCTTAAGAGAAAGTTCTTGTATGCTTTTGTGAATTTCTTGGTTTCTTATCTTTTTTAAACACTAAATAGTTTCATCATAGTTAATCAAACTAAAAATTAATTATCAAATTTTGAGCCAGTAAATGCAGAAAGAGTCTTTTTAGGATAACTCCTTCAGAATTTCTAAAAAGAATTCATATAATTAAAAAAAAACCATTACTTGGTGGGTTGGGGTGTTTTTGTCTCAAATTTAATTAGAGAATAGAAATGGTGATAATAGTAATGTCAATATTTGCAGCTTGGAGTCTTTCTCTTGACATGGTTTTAGATTAAAAAAACAGGGATGCAGAGCAGTTCATTGGAATGAATCTGTATACAAATTGTGTTTAAGCAGAATTCTGCAGAGAGAATAAGTAATGATCAATTGAAAGCTCTCAGTTGCATTTTCCCCTATATATTTATTACTTCATAGTCACATGTACTGTCTGAATGAAAGTGAACGTTCCGAGTTACTGCTGTGCCACTGGTATGCCCTGTTCACTTCAGTCCTTCAGCTGGGTGAGTACATAAACAATTCTGAAATCCTCATGGGACACACAGAAAATTTGGCTGTCATGAAGGGCCTGGCTCCAGGAGGTGACACAGCTGAGTGCTGTGTACAATTGAGCCTACACTGGAAAATAAAGAATAAGACATCCAACTTCAGGACCTCTTTTAAACTACTGAAATAATTGGATAACTTATACGAAAGAATTATCTCTTAAGAGTGAGACCCTGCCACCCATACCCATGTTGAGCATGGTTTAATCCTCACAGGGCTTCTCTACTGAAAGGGCTCATGAGATGAAGATAGTTTTCACTGGAGATAGTACAATCAGTAAGATTATATGCTGATTTAGAGCCTTAATGTAGACATTCCTTCTCCTGTGAGACACTGAACTGACTACTGAGATGACAGGGCTGCAAATACACATCCAGAGTTTGAATCCTCTTGCTACAAAGATGTAAAGTTCCCAAATGAAGCTGCAGTGAAAGTGCTGTAAGGATGCAAAGCTTACATTGTCCTAGCTAATGTAGCTCAGGTAAGTTAATAAAGTCGAAGCTTTATGAGAGTAGAGAAGGGAAACTGCTGGTTGTGGAATGTGGACTCATTCTCTCTCAAAACTATAACTAATAGGGATGAATGCTAAATGTTAGCGAGAATTTGCAAGGAAGAGTTCAGTCAAGAAATCTACCCTCTAGTGGGTTGTAATATGTTTGTGAAGAGACTGTTTCCTCCTGTGTGCTAATGAAATATGCTAAATTAATATGTTTAACTCTTTTAAGTTGTTTGCACATAGTGTGCTCATGAATGCTCAATGTTTGCTACTAATTGTGCTGTGGTGGCTGGTTGTAATTGGTAAGATAAGCCACGCAACCTTTTTAGTTCAGCCCAGTCATCATGAGCAAGTGTGTCCTTCCCAGATCCAGAGACCCAGAGCTGAACTGCTCCTGCAGAGGGTTAAACTTTCACCAAGGAGCATACGGTAACATAGGACTGTTCGGGGTCATAGGTTGTGCAACAGCATCACATACATGTAGACTGATGCAGAGGACAATCTATATGAACACAGCTGGAGATCTTATTTGTGTTCAAGCCAGGATTGATCGTTTTCCACTCACTGCCTCTACATTTTAAATGTCTGTGCAGTTACAACTGCCTACCTGTAACAGTAAATTTCCCATGAAAAGTTTAACTCGTTGTTCAGTCAGCACTGAGATTAGAATTTCAATTACTGGGTAGAATTTCAACTGCTGCCCTTCATCACTAAATACTGCCTAGGCTCTCACCTTGGGCTGCTAAAAAGTCACAAAAGGGCTTCCTTTTAGTGACTCCCCAGCAAACCCTCAGAAGACTTCAAGGCCATTGCTTTCTGACTGCCACCCTGGGGAGCAAACTGAAGACTTTTCTGGCTGGAAGCAAAGCTTTGGATAGCTTTAGCCAAAGTTACACATTGTTTCAGATTTGCATATTCCATCCTTATAAGAAGCACTTACTCTTCCTCTGCTTTCTGGGTTACAGTTGTACATCTGGGATACTGTGCAGGATGACACAGCACGGTGGAAAGGAGCTGGTCAGTGCCTGTACCACGGCTGCTGTTTGGCTTGCCAATGATACTCCATCAGCTTCTGAGCTTGGAGATGTGCTATTTGCATCCACCCTGCACAGTCTAGTGAGGTCCTGCTTGGGCATTACACTTTCTAAGTTAGCTTACCTTGCAGCACCATAGATGTGGCTTTATTCCTAAAAACATTATTACACAGAACTTGGCAGGAGAACTGAGTGTGGAAGCCCAAACGAGATACTTGACCTGATTTTCACTTGACAACATTATGTAACAGCACAGTCAATCCAGCACAGTCCAATCTAATCCAACACTATTAGCAGGAGGATGTGGGAATCTGATAAAGATTCTGGCTGTAACTTAGGGTCTGTAAGGCAAAAAGTGATTTAGAAATAAAGTCAGTTGGGTTTTTAAAGCTGACACTTTTATTCTATTAGAATCTGCATGAGGTTAGTCCCTGGAAGAGTCCAGATAAGTAAAATAATAGTTGGGGTTTTCTTCTCTTTAAACAGTGATCTGCAATAAGTGATTTAAACACTCACAATCATGGAAGAACAGGACAGTACTAGCTGTGCAAGCAATGAATTAGAACAGCCACAATCTGCTTTGTTTTTGTCTGAGTAGCAAGACTTTTTGAAATTCTACCATCCCTGTGTCTCATTTCCATCACTGCTCCTCTGACAGGGCTTCACATAACTTTATGAACAGCTGGACTACTTCTTGTCTGAATACAATAGATTTTAGCTCTTAAGAGCAAGTTCCTGACTTGACATCTGTATTAGAGCATTCCTGCAAAATGATGATGTCTACTTCTCAGAAGTGCATCTACTCTGGAAGACTCAAATTTCAGGAACTTTTAGGAGCTCAGATGTTACCCAACTCTTTCATGCTTTTACAGAGTGAATTTTTCTCTATTCCATGGGAGGTTATCCACACAGTGGGAATATGTATAATCTATTGTTTTTTTATGACAGCACCTTGATTGCACGTTAGTGGAAGACCTTCACATTTGTGAACTAGAGAGCACTTGGTTATGATCCAGGATTTAGATGTCAACGCTGCTTCTCCTGCCCTTTAAACAGGGAAGAGGGATCAACCAGTAGCCATATAAGGCACTGGGCTCCCTCCCAATGTACACGGTGAGTACTGGGGAAAGGCCTCAAAGAGATCAAAGTCTCTTTGATCTGGATTTGTGGCTTGACCTGAACTTTAGCCCTGTAACAGATCATAACCTTTGGGCCCACTATGTAGTCAGAAGACTGAGATGCTCTTCCAGTCAATTCTTCCTCTCACCTGATTTAGGACCCTCTTGCTAGACAAGATAGATTTGAGCATATATTTCTTCATGCAAGAGAAAGCACAAGCACCCTCAA
Organism: Anabacerthia variegaticeps; assembly: GCA_035583185.1. NCBI lineage: Eukaryota > Metazoa > Chordata > Aves > Passeriformes > Furnariidae > Anabacerthia > Anabacerthia variegaticeps. The sequence continues at coordinate 24,538,436 of JAWWEW010000012.1, read as the reverse complement.
ATTACCTTCTTTAAAAGCAAAACCAAAAAGGCTGAAGAAAGTAGTTTGAAAAAAATTAATTGAAGCTAGAGAAATGATTGACTAAAGGTTTCTCAAATGGAAATAACCAAACCAGAACACCACAACAACTGTTCCTTCTTTCTGCATCTGGTCTCCTTCAGAAATACTTCTCTATTCCATTTCAGGAAAGGATTTTGCTTTCCTTTGCAGCTAATTTTCCTTCCTTAGTTCATTAATGTATGTCTCAATTGACGTGCTCAGTAGCTTTTTTTCTCCATTGAGAGCCATAAGACTGTCTGCCTTTAAACACATGCATGAAAAGAGATCTGAGCCACCCAAGGAGTTTACCTTTCTTCCTGGTGCATTGACATTTAAAAGCTACATCTTAGAATAAAGCAGAAAAACTGTGGCAGTCTGGTTACATGCAGTTTTGGTGGAGTAAACACTTGATTATTCAACAATGAGTCATTCCTGCAGTAACCTCATTCTGTCATGACTGTATCACATCTGCTACCTCTCCAAAGCAAAAATCATAACCTGTACTGGTTTAAAACATGAATACAGCCTCGTGGTTCATACGTAACACTCTATTCAACCAAAGAAGCCATGTGCTATAAGTTTAAAAGGGCAGAGTACTTGTTCTCAAAGAGAAAATATCATAGAAAACGACAAAGACAATTAGGAAAAAAAAACCCTTCTCCATTCTTTAGCTCTTTTCACAGTGTCTGGTTTCTCCATTAGTCGTCAAGTGTCTCTTTGTTCTTTTAGAAAGCATTCGTGGTTTTGGAGTGTCGTGTATTTGGAACATGGTATATTGGGGCCAGGATTTTTTGCCCTCTGAGCTGACTCCCTCCCTTCTTCCATGTTCTTGTTGTTGAGCTCAGTCAGAGCGCAGGTAGGCCTTGGGTGGAGCTGAACCTCCTCCCCATAATGCCCTGCTGTCCTCAAACCAGCCTTCACTCTCTGGACCAGAATACTGAAGGCAGAATATGGCTCCTGAGTCTTAATTTGGTTCAAAATTAAGTGGTATAAAGGAAGGTTCCTGGCTGTGAGACAACAGCATTTTTGCTACATGTATTTAACATTTCTTGTAATTTCATCAATTTTGTTAGAAAGAAAGGAAACAGCAAGTAAGAATAGTGTGGTAATCATGATATAGTACACTGGGAAATGGTCTAACTGAAATACAGCCAAGATTCAGTAAACTACTTTTATAAGTGGCTCTACCTAAGAGAACCTTTTGTATGTTAAAATTAAGCAGTGATCATCTATTGAAGTAAATCTAACTACTTAAAATGAACTGTGACAGATGGTAAAGGGTTTTTTCTTGAAAATGTAGAAGATATGTGCAGGAAGGATGATCTGACATTTTTTGCAGAGAATGCCATTTTGCTTAGAGAGCCATTTGGGGTATCCAAAGACATGCTGCTCTTGTGTTGAGTCAAACAGGACTTTCAAGCACTTGGAGCAGTAAAGATACACACTGAGTGCCCACTTTGTTCCATAGCAGTTTGGTCTCTGTAATGGAATCTTTTTGACAGAGCATGATTATTTTGCTTACCCTTGTTCCACTCTGGTATCTATCCATGCCCACCAATAAATGGATTAAGCAGAGGACAGAAAATCAGTTTACTGAATGCATTACATTCCTGTCATATGTATTTGAACACACAGTGGTGAGATTTTTGTAAGGAAAAGTTTAAATGAATTAAATCAGTTTCTCCTCCTGATACATTCCAAATTTGTTTAAAGAAAGAGCAAATAATGGCAGCTGCAATTATTTTCTTTGTAAGATCAATGATTGAGACACTGCATGTAAAGGAGCTACAAATTCACAGATGGACAATGCAAAACTTTTTTTTCAGAAGGCTAGCTATTAATATTTATAGTATTTACCTGAAAGTTTGCAACAATTTCTTTATCAGTGAAAGTAGTCTGGGCTGGAATGGAAAATTCAGGGGTCAGTGTGTCTACCATGCCACTAGCAAGCTACTAAATAATGCAAGTTCAGCCTTTCGTGAAGCTTAAAGGGAAAAAATATTCTGAATAAAAGTAGAAATGTATGGTAAAGATCATGGGCATAGTTTAACTATTACTATTTAACTATTAATTAGTTTAACTATTACTTATTTAACTATTATTTAAGCAATTAGCAGCTAAACAAATAGTCAAATAATTAGCTTCCAAAGCCTAACTAGAGACAAAAGAGTATTTTTTCTCATTAGAAACACTAACTTCAATCCGTATTACATTTCCTTTTCCCCCAAACAATCAAATGCTAATGTTGCTATGACACACTCACAGGTCTGCACAATAAAATGTTACAGATAGCCCACTACTTGTCATGAGAAACATCATTATTTTGTCTTGTAAATGAAAAGTCCTCCATCCCCCGACCACATACGTGGTAAAATATTAGTCATATTACATTTAGCAGCATCACTGAAAGATTAGAAATTAGTGCCTCCTACTCCCAAGCGGGACTTGAAAACATGCTTTGTCTGTTGCAAAAATACACTCTGAGGGGGAAAACACCAACTGTTGTGGAGGTTACATTTTTATTTGACGACTCCTTTTTTCCTCGCCCTTTCCAAAAGAAGTGCTTATATACATACACAGCCATTTGCCTTGTGGGTGATATGTTCCCTTTCCAAGTATGAAAGAGATTAAAGGGAGCCAGTGTATACTGTAAGCAACCTTTAGTTTGTTTTGCAGCAGCAGAAGTTTTCTAAGTGGCAATATATGAACTCTTATTACAAACTTGTTATACTTATTGCAGGAAATGAGTTCATAGCCAGCTAATTAGTATTTTCCTTAATGACTTATGCTTGAGTCTTGACACAGAAGAGCAGCCTCTGGAGGTGCTATGTCATCAATTCAGCACTGTAGTGTTTCACACTCACCAGCCTCGAGTGAGGAGCAAGGCATGCCCTGTTCTGGAGGTGACTTCCACATGTGTTTAAGCATATAGTGACTTTCCATTCTCTGTTTAACACAGTAAAAAAAACACCCTTATTTATCCTTACTAGATCCAGGCCTGATATGGAATCAGTGCTGTGTCCTAATTCAGATGAGAAGTCGTTCCACTGAATGATAGAGAAATGAGGTAGAAAAGGACCCGCAGGGTTTGCCTAGTCCCACGTCCTGCTCAAAGCAGGGCTGCCTTTGAGGTTAGATCAGGTTGCACAGGGTCTGTCTTGATAAGTTTTGAAAATCTCCGAGGTTGGTGATTCCACAGCAAATTTTGCCATTGGATATGTTTTCCGCCCTCCAAGTGGTGATAAAAGTGCAGTATCCACTCTCATAAGTGCAGGTGGTTTATAGTTTTGCCTTTTTTTGTTGTTGTGCACTGAACCAAGTCAAATTCAGACCTAGTGGGAGTAAATGCAACCCCATTTTTCAAAGCACTTCCACTGACATCAAGAACTTTTCTTTGTTTCTCACTGGCATTGGACTGAGCCAGATCTGATCATGCTGAGGATATCAGTACGTTCTCTCCCCTCTGTGTATGTGAAGCCTGCTTCTCTGACACTGAAGCCGAGAACAGGCATAGGATCAGACTCAGGACATTTGGTAAAGTCTTGTTCTGTACTGTCTGAGGTCAGTGACAAAACCTTGATTGGCTACTAAGTTACTAGACTGACACCAAAGAAAGAAGGTTTACTGAGATTACTCTTCCTCCTCACAAGTCCCCTCGGCAATGCCACCCCTCTTTCAAATGCTGATGGAATGGCAATGCAAAACAAAAACCTTTCTTCTACCTCTTTCCTTGTAATTTTTCGAGCTTTACTTCCTGTAATAGGGATAGCCTGAAATCAGTTCTCAGTTGCCCTTTTAAAAACCCAAACTCCAGACCAAATCTCTAACTGCATTCTTTTAAAGGCCACACAGTAGTGCTAAGCTATGTAGTAATGCGCTCAGGAAGGACCTGAAGTCTGTGCTGAGAACACCATCTCTCACCTCACAGACTTGGGTGTACTGATCAAGGAGTTGTGATTCGTGCCTCTTCAGAAAACATTCCATTTGCATCTTATTGGAGCTATCTGGGAAGGAAAAATACATTGTGGAGACCAGGAAATTTCTTAAAGTGCTTTACCTGGAGGTCAGTGGAATTTCATTTATAAATGATGAATGCATGCATTTTGATGCTAAAATTGTGATGACTTACAACGTTTGATATTACTGTACTTTTCTGTGGACAGTGATTTTTTTGAAGTGGTGAACATATTTTCCAAGAATATCATAGACATTTGTAACGTGTGCGTTTGTGCCAATAAACCTTGTTTTAAGAAGTTGGTTTTTGTATCATTCTGTTCCCAAAATATACAGATTAAGAACAGTTAAGCAGCTTCAGCTTTCATTCCCTCTCTGTGTGAAGTGCTAGAGACTTCTGGAAATGAAGATTTGGTAATTCACACTGAGTTTTTATATGTTTGATCTAATGGAAAAGAAAACATGCACTTCTGTTGTATAAACAATAGTGAACCTGGTACAAAAATGTACAGCCATCAAGGAGTCACGAAGAGGAGCAGATGAAAGAATGTGTTTAGTGCCTTTAACTTTATTCTCAACTTTCTCAACGATAACATGCGTTTTCCTTTTAACAGGGCACAACTAACTCAGGTAGCTCAATGCCATGAAATACTGTCAGTTCACCCATTCGGTGTATAATGGATACATTTTTTAGATTAAGAAAGAAGGTTTTTCAGTGAGAGGAATACAGACTGTCTTGCAGGGTTATCTTCTTCTTTAACTTGAAGCAGCTGATGCTGGCCACTTGTGTATGGATTAATGGGGCATGGCAACTGTTGCCATGGTTATTCCTAATGACTAATTAAACCCTTTGAAGGGACAAGAGTTGGAAGCTGCTTTTCTCCTCCTCCTGGCGTCTGCACCTACATTTTAAAACACAAAAGCATCACAGTAACTCCCGGGTAGCTGTGCACCTTCATGTATATGGGGCATTATTCAACAGCTCTTCTAATTTTGTTGCAAATGATCTCAGATCACATAAAAGGCACAGGATCGTCTCTCCCTGCCCAAACACACAAAACCCAGATAATATCAAGATGCCTTCTTGTATGACAGTGCTTTATTAGCAAAACTATTGATTCTTCCTTGATAGTGCACCTGGCAATAAACTGGGGACACTTTAAGCCTATAAGGAGGAGCTGGGACAAAGCAATCACCGATTTCATACAGTGCATATTCTGACCTGTGTGAAATAGCAAATAAGGAGGGAGTGAGAGAGTGAATTAGTCTGACTGGTGCATGGGAACATGACACTGAAAAACACAGGAAACTGAAAAAAGCCAAAATCAGGCTTATTAAGGGAACACAATGGGCTAATGCTCCATTAGCACTCTTACAGTCAGGTTGCAAAGTCAGCTCAGTTTTATTGAAACAAAACATCTCAATTTCTGACTTCAGCTAGCAAAGAATTCTAGCAAATGATAAAACCAAGTGAAAATGAAATTATGTATAAAGTAATGGAGATAATAAAATGGATGTTGCACAATCAGTAAGATTATATGAAAAATTAATATATTTTTCATTCTGATCAGATAGATTTGCATATTTCATGGAGCAAAAGAAAGAACTGCTTCTTAGAGGCTATTAAATTATGTGGGGTGAAGAGCTCTGGGACTTGTATATACTCTGGAAAGTCAATAGAAGATAGTTCAGAGACAAAACATCCTTGACTGCCTATATAGATTGCTCTGTGAGCTGATGTACCTGGAGGTAAGTGAGTGAATAAGACATTTTTAAGTGCTCCTGACAATTCTGAAATTAAAAAAAAATCTCACATGACTCAAGATGGTCAAAACTACAACCTGAGAAGAAAAGCTGGTTAATCTTGAGAATGCTAGAGCTCTATATGAGAGAGCAAGGCAGTAGTGTAGAGCCGAAGCATCTCTTTATTGCTTTCCCAGGTGATTCAAATCTAGGGGAATATAACTTTGTAACACCACCTGTGGTTTGGGCAGCTACCATGAAAATGTAGTACCACCATTGATAGACGTATTAAATACATTTTACTATGGGAATTTCCTGGCAACAAACACACTGAGTTATTGCACTTTCAAGGCAGCTTTTAGAATGATTCTGCAGAAATAATACCCTTGCCTTCTCTCTTATCATCTGAACAGCCTAATTATAATTTAACACCTGTTAGCTGTATCAGTAGCATTGCTGCATTTTGGTGGTGCTGTGCCCATTAAGGGCTTCCCTTGGATATGTGTAGATTTATCAGCTCTCACGATGGATATTGAAGAGGTTTCTGATGCCATTAAGACAAGGCCATCTTACAGGTGTCTGGATTTTATGAAAAATGGTCTTTGGGTACTTAGGTCATTAATACATGATTAAGTGCAGTCTGAACACTTCTTCAGTCTTGTACAACACATCATACTTGCATGATGTGTGTCTGAAAAGGAGAGGAAGCAAAATGGTACAAAAGGGAGCCCTTCAACATATAACCTATCCCCTCCTATTCGACCCAGACATGAGGGAGGAGTTAAAACTCAGTCCACCCAAACTAGCAGCTTCTATTCCTGATAGTTTTCTCTGTGCAGAACATGGCAGAATCTTCAGGAGCTTCCAGCTGAGATTTATGGAACCACTCTGTAAATTAGAATATGCTGACAAGGGTGGGCACATCACTATATGCCTGCAATGCTAGAAAGAGGGTTGTTTTTTAAACTTTGTTTTCCCATGGATAAATTTATTTATCCCATAGATAAATATTAAAAAGAAATAGTCTTGCTTTTAAAAAGGTCTTAATGCTGTCCAGCAGTGCAGCCCCCTGCCTGCTGCAGTACCCCAAAGTGAGCCTGTGCTGGGCTTGGGAGGCTTCCAGTCAGCCAGGCTGTGGCCACGCCATGGTGCCCAGCCTGGGGAGTGTCACACAGGGGCCGTGGTGCAGCAGCTGTCACTGGGCTGTGACAGCGTGGGTGCTGTCAGTCACCACTTACCCTTCTAGTGAATTTATTTGACAAATGATGCCAACATAGATTAACAGGGTCAGACTCCATCTCAAATGCAAATTAAATTTGGTCACTAATTGTCAGATTAAACCGCACTGTCCATCCCTTGGGTTAGCCATTCTGCTGTAACTGGCATTCATTTTGGTAGTTTTTCAGACCTCTTTTTCATCTCCTGTACATCAGTTACTTCAGCCCAGGCTTCAAATTTCTCAAGTGTTTTCAAACTTGACAGCACTTTTCTTTGTGAGTTTGGCATTGTCTCATTCTTCCTCTCTGTTTCATCCCTCCTGTTCTCTGTTTCATGATGCTGAATGAAATACTGTTCTCCCTCTTGTCTACAGGATCTATTACATCTTCAGTAATTTCATTTAACTCTTAAGTTCCCCACTTGGTCTGTGGAAAAAAGTAATTGGAAGATTTGTGCCTAACCACCATGGCTGCACACTTTGACTAAGACATCAAGGTATTTGCATTATCCTGATGCATCCAGGGCTTCTTCCTACACATTGACATTCTCTGATTTGGTGTTGCTCAGATTGACTGATTATGTTGTCTCATTTGCCATTAAAATCTTTCAACACTTGTTTAAAAACAAGTATATAATATAAATGCACATTGTCTTAAAATGAAAGGCTTTAAGTTTTGGATGTGTTTTAAGTCTGTCTTGACCTCTTGCAAGTATCAGAAAACACTGCATGAACGTGGAGAAGTACCTGTTGATCCCTTCATGGAACATCTCCTAAATCAGGAGCCAACATGAAGCATGTTGCCTGCAGCTGTCTGTACAGCAGCTCCCTGTGTCATGTGCAGCATGGGAATGACCTCACCAGCTGAATAGAGCTACTGAACCAGTTACAGATGTAGTCTGACAGTCACAGAACAAACATGACTCATTTAAGAACATTCCTTACCTTCTTTTTTAATAACTGGTTTCTCCAAAGTCAGTAAACTAGAACTGAAGGGAGAACAAAGAGTTCTTCAGCCAGCTCTGCACAGTGTTCTCACACAGCCCTTGCTCCGCTGCAGGAGCACGTTTGAAACAATGCTCCCACCACAATTACATCTTCTCTGATGGTGTCCAAGCTCTCACAATGTCATCACCTCCAGCAGCAGATACTGACATGCCACTACTAGCAGTAGTGATGCCAATACAAACAAATGAACTGTTCTGTCCTGAATTTAAAACCAAAAAGCTTTAAAAATATTAAATGTTGGTGTGCTGCAGAGACCATCATCCATGATTATGATAATAACAGTGTTGAGATGAGAAAAAGGTTCTGAAAATAAGGAGATTTGTGTCTAGTTTGACCATCAAGGCTTGGTCGTGTAAATTTACACACAGGAGTGCTCAACTTTCCCACTCAGTTTTCTTAACAAGGGGCTAAGAAATTAATCCTGCTATACCTTTGTTTTTTCATCTTGTGGTATATCAATGATCACTTAGGTAAAGCTCTTTTTGACAAAATAGATAATAGAAATTATATCGGGGTAAATTCTGAAAATTAGAACTTTATTTGTAGAATATTTTTGGTATTATAATATCTTAACTCCACTGACGCCATTGACAACAACAAAAAAATCTTGATTATATAAGTGGAACTGAGGCTTCATCTCAGATGAAGCTACTACAGCACTCAAATAGCAACATAATTTCTTGCATGTGCAATACACTAGTCATACTGGGTCTTTTCCTATTGCTTCAATATGATTGTAGTGGACTGATACTACAGAACTAACTTGCTGTGGCATCCTAAATTGGAAACAGTGGAGTCCATTCACTTCAATAGCAGTGACTCTGTCTGGAGAGCACAGGACAATTTTCAAATATTTTTAGTTTGTGGTCTTCTGATACAACCCATTGTACTGCAATCCAATATGTGGCTGGGAGAAAAGTTTTTTCAAATAGATTTGGTTTCTGTAACTGGTATTTGCATTAGCTCAGTATGGATTGCAAGATCTTCCATCTCAACATTTGAGGTGACATGTAATGGCCCCATGACGTGGGTAGTGCCATGTCTGTGGTCTGGAGCACTGATTTGTATTTCTGAGGGACCTGAGTCCAGGCTCTAATGCTCAAGTTTGCAGTGAGGTAATAGCTTACAGCTAGTGACACAACATACTTGAATTGCATTTTACAGCTTGAGGAGATGTTGTCTCCGTAGAAAGTCAGTGTATTACAAGAAAAGTTGATTCACTGGTTATTAGGTTCCAGTGAAGTATAAATTCTGTCATTTTAAAACCATTCCCTTTTTTGGTTTGCTTTCTGAAGTGCCTTGAAGAGTAGCACATGCATCCTCTCTGATAAGCCTACACAGCTGAAGTAGATTAGCCCAGTCTTTAAATACAAGCTGTTAAGTTTAGTCATAACACATGTTGCTTTTATCACTCTTCTTTACCATGAGTTAGGTAATGCTTGAGAGGGAATCCCAGATAGGACTGTATGCCAAACTAACATAGTAAAGGTAAAAAGCTTTTCTGCAGAGGGAAATAAGCCTCCTTCTGGTAGTCACCTGATGGGGGGAAACACCTAAGAAAATACTTCAGCAAATTTGTAAGGCACCACCAGCAGATCCCAGTGGCAAGGACTGCAGTGTAGGCTGGGCTGCCCCAGGGTTGGGTGCTCCCAGCTGCAAGAAGGCTCTATCAGAACGAGCTAATGATTGAGCACTACTGACTTGGCTCCCTGAGTGGGTTTTGCATCCACTCTGAGCTCTAGACCAGTCCAGGGAGCTTCCCCTATTTAAAGCTGGCTCGAATATGCCTTTGTAGGCTGTCCCTACTATGCAAACATATTCTAAGGCTGCCACAAGTTACTGTTTTTCCCTGCACTGTATTAATTTTAAAAAGAACAAGAATGCTGTTAGTGCATGTGATGAATAAGTCTCCCTAACCAAGCACTGTTTTCTTCAGCAGTAAATGAAGCCAGAGAAAGCTACCAGCATTGTTACCAACAATAGCTGGTCAGTAATGTACAGTGAAAGAGCAGGGCTGGGGAAACAAATGATAATTGTAAATTACTCATATCAGTCAAAGGGCTGAAAGGCAGCTGGATATGTTTTTCAGACCCACTAGAAAGAAAGAGACCCTTACTTAGTTTTCTACCCAGAACCCAAGGAAACCATGAGCCCTAGAACATTTATATAAATGCCTACAGGAGGCATACCTCATGGCTCTGCTTTTTTGGCAAGGTAAGATTTCTTTCAGTCTTTTTTTTTTTTTTTTTGTTCTTACTACCCCTTTTTTTTCTCAGATATAGTTCCTTTGCCGTCTTGTAGCACAGTGCTTTAAGGTGATAGCACTTTCCTCTAATGAGGAACAATTAGGTAATATAACTTAAGATTCCTGCTTCGTTATTATGTCCTTTAATAATGTTTCTCCTTTAAGGAATGTAAGGGTTTGTTTTGGTGTTTTTTTCTATTCACTGGCTTAAATTACTTGTTAATTTTTTTCTTTACTGTGTAGTTACACAAGAGAAGCATTAAACTTCAGAGTTCTACTACTGCTAATGGAGTATCACATGTTACAAATGGATAGAATATGTCTCATTATGGCAATGAGTCCTATGGATTTTTGTGTAATAAAGGCTCATGTGATCACTTTGGTTTTGTCTGCTTGTTTGTCTCTCCCCATTCACATGGCAATTTAAAATTTATTGGCAGGTATCTACAAATGTGACAGATAGGAAGAAGTCCCAAGGATATTTCAGCCACATAATTTTCAAGAAGTTTTACACCTGATAAACTAGCTGAATGAGGAAAGTCTCCCCAGAGCAGCACTGAGGAAAGGGCTGTAGTTAAGCTTGTACCAATTAAGCACCAGATAATCCACAAGATGGGAAAGATTTCTGCCCTCTTTATTTCAGTTACTGTCTTCTTTTGATCGAATTGCCAAAGCTGTTTATGCGAAAGGGATTTATCCAAACAGAATTTTTACCAATCCTTCACTTTTTGGTTCTATATATCAATGACTGTGTCCAAAATAAGCTGTTCTTTCTTTTTTTTTTTTTTTTTAATTTATTAGAATTAAACCAAAATAATTTCTTATTGCTTATCAGAAACCTCTATTTACTTGCACAACCTGTAAAATTTTATTTACTGAAGTCTCTTGAATTGACTTCATCTACAAGGGGCTTCAGCAGTGGATGAAAGGCTTATTAAAATCCCTACTTTGTTTTTGGTAGTGTGGCATCCTGAAGCAAACAGCCAGTCGGCGGACACCCCCTCCTGGAAACAAACCCAAGCTTCCGTTGACTTCAGTAGCAGCAACGTTCAGTTCACAACAGCTCAAGTGTGAACTAACGCCGGAAAACTAATTGACGCAGAGCAGTAATAGGAAACTCAATGTGAAAATGAAGTGTTTTTAATTAAGAGACACTCTCCAAAATTATACAGAAAGACACTTTCCCATTTAAAATTTGGCTCTTCCTTCCTCAACTTCCTCACTGATCTATAATTAGTATTCTTAGTAGAAGGAATGCCTGATTGTCTGGCTTAAGTTAGGTCTGTGACTGTGATGAGGAGGGCTGTAGGTGTGTTGGAACAGATTCTAGCTAGTTTCCTAAGTAGCATTCAATTTCTTACAAATGTTTCTGTTATAATCTCTTAATATTACAATGTTTCTTAAACATTATAACAGAATAAGGAAGAAGGGTGCCTCTAGATCCCTAGTAGCTCAGAGTGGCAGCATGACTCTCTCACACAGTGATTGGGAGTCTACCTGTGAACAAGTACAGCTTCCATCCCATGCCAAGACCTAATCCAACATTTTATGTAATTACTATTTAATGAAAATTGCATAAATGCTCACTGGTGGGGAAGTCAGTACCCAGATCTTGTCTTTCTGTCCTTACTCTGTTTTTAAAGGAAGGTCTGTCTCTCACTTTTGTTTTTGTAGGAGATTGGTAACACTTCACTCTATGCAAGTGAGTCCACAAGGAGATCATAAATGCAATGGAGGTCAGTAAACTACTCTGGTCAGCAAATGTGGAGTTTAAACCAACACCAAGAGCGAGCATTAGGAACCAGTGGTTGTGGGGAGTGAAGGGTTGGGATACACTGTGTTACAGGCCCAGCACCATATCACAGGTCTGGCTGCTAAGGAATGTTGGGGTGTCTGCTGAGAAATTCAGGTGTCTCAAGGACATCTGCTATGTATGGCCATATTTAATCCAGAAAGTAGTGTGCCTCAGGTATCAAAAGCTGTGGAAATTTTTTTCTGCTGTCTCACTGCCTTTAAAAGAGCCTTCCCATGCCCTGTCCATGCCACACCTGGATTTGGGAGTGCACTTTCTCACCAATGGATCAGATTCAGCTGCTTCCAGGCAGGAAACTAACTCAGGAAGCTTTCTGAGAGATTAACAAATTGAATGGGCTCACCGAGGGGCCAAATAAGTAGCAAAGGAGGCAAAAGCAATGGTCAAGACCACATAACCACGAGTCCTTGGTGGTGGGGATGGGATGAAAAGCAGTGCCACCAACCCCTTGATGAAAGCCAAATGTTAGATCAGCTCAGAGACCCTGTGAAAGCTGTCTCTGGCATGTGAGTCTGGATGGTTCTGAATGGCGAACTCCAGCCTGATGCAGTGGCTTTCTTTCAGGGCTGAAGAGTAACAGAGTAGGCAGGAATGAGGATCCACTTTCCTGCTTGGCATCTCATTAGCTCTCTTATGCTAGTCTAATGACATGCAAATTTCATTTTAAGTGCCTAACTCTGTAATTTGATGTTCCTATTGGTCTTGGATCCTCGCTCCAACCCAAAATGTGTTCTGTGATTCTGTTTTAGTTTGGCTTTTGTGCTCCCACAGCTGTGATGTAATCCAACCAAAAACTTCTCTCATGGGATATTTTCAGTTAAATCAGCTTTCCAACTTAGTTGATGGTACAGTTGCATAATCTCTGATTTTTAACGCAGTGGAGGTGGTAGGACTGTTCCTTTTGGTGGATGTGTAAGGTCTTTGATCACCTTAGGTAGACTGTGAAATCACAAACTATCACTCTCCAAATTATGCAGGAAGCTTAAAACCGCTTTCCAGCACTGTGGATTCAATTTCAAGATCTCTTCATTCAGCCTTCTGTGAGTCTGACTGCAGAAAATGAGTTGCTAATATACACTAGACAGCAGGATCTCAGATCTGGAATGCTCTGAACTGTTTGCCTCTAAAATCATATTAATGGGCTTGGGGATCTGCACATGCACTTACAGTGGTGAGATACACCCCTTCCATTTGTATCCTTCTAAAAGAACAATTCAGGGGTCCTTTATGTGTCACTTTTCAAGATACTGGGAACTTAAAATTACACTGCATTTGCCAACAGAAACTGGATTTAATAAAGATAATTAGAAAACAGTATGAATAGGGACAGAATGAAAAACTATATTCCCCAGAACTTGTTAGGAAAGGTTTTCTGTCTGGGGACAACCAGACTCTTCTGCAAAGGACTTTTGAGCTGGAGCACATTTCAGGAACTTGCTGTTTGAGTTGGAATCTTTATCGTGTTTCTTACCTTCCTTCACATTTTAATCAAAGAGTTTTCAAGACTTTATGATACTGCTATCTTTCTGTTATCGTTTGTTCCTACTCTATAATGCTTTCAGAAAAACCTGTCCATATATTCATTTGTAATGAGGAAAGTGGGTTTTTTCCTTCCCTCATCCTTTGTCTGTACAGAACTAACAGTGACGCCTTTTGCTCATTAGCAAAGAAAGCCTTTCCGGATCTTTGCAAGAATCAATGACTGTCAGCGTCACTGTAAATGGTGAGTAATTAGACTTAGGAAATGAAGAATTAGATGTGGACTCCAGCTGACAAAAATTGATTTTTTAAAAAATAATATAGAGTTCCATCAATGCTGTGGTATAACTTGGAACAGGTAACTCCTACAAGTGGATAGGGAATCATAGCTTCTTGAAAAAGAGAAGCCCTATTTCTTTAACAGTAGCAAATCCAAGCAAGCAATCCTCAGGTAGTTTATCAGGAAGTCTCAAATTAATTTTTTTTTTCATATTGAAAGGCTTGATTTCTCCCCCTCCCCCCAAAGAAAAAAATGTAGATACTGTCAATATGTTGCTGCTTATCAGAACTGAGTGAAATGCTTTTGTTAAGCAAAAATTCTGTCTTTTGAAATATGCTGGGGAAAGGTTCAGCATTTCGTACGCGTGGGGAATAAAGATCGGATAATGTAAGTGTGAGAAGCAGTGGCATTCCATAAAAAACCCCCACATAGACCGGCATTTGCCTGGCGAAACCGCATGAGGGAGCCGGGCAGCATTTAAAGCAGGACAGTGCCGCACCTCACCGGCCCCGAGCCGCTCTGGACGAGCGCCAGCGTGGGACCTGATATATTACACGGTGGAACAGACACACAGAAAGGGCTTGCCTGATGTATGAATGATTTATTCTCGCCATGCTCCAAGAGTTACAACTGAACACACACAAAAAATAAAGCTGGGAAAAAACCCCACAGCCTTTTTAATGGTTTTGTTATAATCTTTGTGCTCTTTAGAACCGTTTGTGTATGCATACACAAACATATTTTACTCATGCTGCTATTAAAACCGTAAAGTTATAGCTACTTACCAGACAGAGTGACCTTAAAAACAAAGCCATTTTTGTCCTGTAACACTTTGCAACTATTTTATTTTGCTTTGTTTCTTAGCAGATGAGGCATTGAATCAACGCTAATATTCACTCCTCTAGAAACCATGTGCCTGCCTTCTTGTTATTTCAGATTGGTGGTGTCTGAAATAACTTGAAACTATACACATAATCACAACTTCCAGGAAACTGGCACAATAAAAAGATTAGGACTGAACCGTTTCAATATGCACAGATTTTGAGTAACAGTACTTTCCGTGCTTTTAGTAAATAAATATAAAGGTGTAACTACCAAAAGGTGGCATGAATGTAATTTAAAAATGCTTCCCATAAGCTTGACCAAAATAACTGTTCAGTATCCCTTTAAAATAAGTAGAACTCAAGTAATGCCTCTGGTAGTTACTAGGATGGAAAAGGTACTGGCTATTTCTGGTGGTGGTGATTACTGTTCTCCTGCCAGAACTGGCATGCTCTGCTGCAGTGATGAATGTGTGTCCTGGAAACTCACTCAGCTCTAGCACAGTGCCATAGTGTGCATACCACCCTCCTCCGGTTTGCACTTTGACAGGGTGAGGGGAGTGGAGGCCTCAAAGTTTTGCCTTGTTTGAAGCGCCCTACTTCAAGTCTGCGGTAAGAAGTGTGTAGCCCTTAGCACGCAGCCAGAGGCGGATATTTTTGGCACATGACATGAAAAACAACATCCCATGGAAACCAACAGTCATTCTACATCCCTCCAAGCCTAAAGCAAAGAACTTATTTAAAAATAATGAAATTTTGGATGTGAAGGCCTAACAGCAACAAATTCACCAACTACACTGAGACTACCTAATTAGGATTAGTCTTCAAATTAGACTCCTCAGAGGAGCACACACTAAGAATGGTATCCTGGTAAGCTGACTTGTGCATCGCAACAAATCCAGTAGCAGAATCTGGTCCTAATGCTTCCGCTGCCCACCCCCTCTCCTCTCCAGCAGTTAAATACTGCACAGTCCTTTACTCACAGGCTGTTTCTGTAACAGGCACAGCTTAAATATCTATGTACCTAATGGACTTATCCTTAACACCACAGTGAGGGAGGGAGGCGGCATTAACCTCATTTTGCAGATAAACAGTGGAAGCCCTGATGGCTCCCCTGTGTTACATCCTATGGGGCACCTGCATATACACAGTGAGTGTAAAACACTGTTATGCCAGACTGAGGTACTGGCACCCAGACTGACAGAGTTTTGGCACATACTCTATTCCTTCTTGGCACAGCCATGTGCCATTATGGAGATGGAGGAAGTTCAACATATGGAGGAGTTATTAACTTCTCAGCTGCTGGTTGCTCTGCTCAGCCTTGGAAGACGTGGAGACTCAACAGAGCTGGGCTGTCCAGCAGTGGGTGATCTCACTGCTGACCTGTAGCAACCCAGACCCCGGGTCCTCTCTCACCACAGCGCAGGATGGATGGTGCAGGGGCCCGAGGGAAACCTGTGCGGTCAATGTACAATTTATTTTTTTCATTATTTTCTACTCTAAAATCGGAAATATCAATCCCTGAATATTTTACCTGAGCGGATGGGGGATTTTTTTTTTAATTTTTGTTTTAATAAATACAAAAAACTGGTTTTTAAGCATCTGGAATGGAAAGTAATCATATGGTAACCTGTACTGTATCAGGTAGTAGTTTTCCACAGAGAACAGCACATACCTTTAACACCTCGGAAACTCTCAGTTTAGCCATTGTTGCAGCTATTCAGACCGATGCCGGCCGGGGAGAGCTGCAGCCCTGCCCGCACTTTGCTTTGTGACCGCCGCCTCCCGAGCGACACGCGGGGCAGTTTCGACACTGCAGGGCGCGCTCCCAGCGCGGGCGGCGGCACCAGGAAACGGGTGCGGGTGCTGGCTGCCTTATGTAAGCGAACCGAGCCTGCCGGCAGGGCCGTCTCCGAGGGCTCCGGGTGCTGCCTCTGCCCGCTGCTTACTGCCCACTGTTCATTGCCCACTGCCTGCTGTCCATTGTCCACTGCCCACTGCCCACTCTCCATTGTTCATTGCCTACTGCTCACTGCCTTTTTATTGCCCACTGCCCTGAGGGCCCACTGCCCATTTCCCGCTGCCCATTTCCCATTATCCCACTGCCTATTTCTCGTTATCCCATTTCCCATTATCCCATTTCCCATTACCCCCTTTTCCCATCCCCTCTCTCCCGCCGCCCTGAGGGCCCCGCGCGCTCCCGCGGCCGCCAACGGTCACTCTCTCTCTCCCTCCCTCCCTGCGCGCGCGCGCCCGCGCGACACGTCACGTCACAGCGGGGCCGGGGGGCGGGGCCGCTCCCCCACAGGGCCGTCACGTGACCCGCGCCCCCCTCGGCCCTGCGGCCCAGCGGAGAGCGGGGGGGCGCGGCCCGGCGGAGCGGCGGGGGCGGCGGCCGGGCCGGGCCGGGAGGGGCGAGCAGCGCAGCGGCCGGCGGTGAGCGGCGCTCCG
>JAWWEW010000012.1:24419105-24521287 GCA_035583185.1 Anabacerthia variegaticeps | reverse complement strand
CGGCGGGCGGTGGAAACATGGTGCCACACGTGAGGCTTATGTAAAGTGAGCGGCGGGCGGCGCGGCCAATGGGAGCGCGGCGCGGCCCGGCCCCGCCCCCGCGCCCCGCTGGCGTCACGCGCGCGCGGCCAATGGGGGTGCGGGCGGGGCGGGCGCGCGCGGCCGGTCACGTTTCTGCCCGTATGAAGCGCGGGCCGGGGCGCGGCGCGGGCCGGACGGTGCGGGCGGTGAGTCGGGGCCGGCCGGGCGCGGGCACCGCGGGTACCGAGGGGTGCTGCGGGAGGGGGCGGCGGGCGCGAGGGGCTCCCCTCCTTCCTCCCTCCTTTCCTTCCTCCTGCTCCCCGTCCCCTCCCGCCCGCCGGGCCGAGGTTACATAACCCGCGCGGCGGGGCTTTCCCGTTGTCCGGGTGATGGGCGCACGGGTCGCCTCCCGTCCCGCGGGGTCCGGACCCTCACCCCGGCCCTGCGCGGCGGGGAAGTGCGGGGTCCGCGTTAGCCGAGCGGGGGGCGGCGGTGGCACCCTCACACCCTCCTGCCCGCCGGGACCGCAGCGAGGGAAGCACCCTGGGTGTCGGTCCCTGCCCCTGGGTGTCGGTCCGTGGGTGTCGGTCCGTGCCCGCAGCGGGGATCGGCGCGGCCCCTGCCCGGCTCGGACCGGGGCACGGGCACACCCACGCGGGGACGGCGCTGGGCTGGAGCCGGGCGCTCCAGGGGCCGGGCCAGGCGGTGGGGCCGGTCCGGGTCCCCCTCCCGGTCCTGGTCCCCATCCCGGGTCCCCCTCCCGGTCCTGGTCCCCATCCCGGTCCCCCCCGTGGCCGCGGGTGGGTGACACCGGGGCAGCACGCGTGTCCCGGAGCGAGCACAACACCGAGCCGTGCTATGGCAGGAATTGTGCGGCTCCGAGTGACACTCTCGGTGCTGCCGAGGTGCGAGAGCTACAGGTAGAGCAGGCAACAGGTGCTGTCCCTTCGGCTTTTTTTGCGCCGCCCGTGGCTGTAAGCACACTTTGTTCCTTGAGTCAGTGTGGCTGTGCTCACATTAGTTGCATGCTATTACACGCGTGATTACAAAACAGTTTATATAAGTACAGTTTCATGCAAATAGATGAGCAATATGGTAACAGTTAAGCTGACACTTCACATCTGACGTTCTGTAATAGGTTAGGAGAGGGTAGAGCACTTCTCAGTGTTCCACGGGAGCTTAAAATCCCACCAAGGTGTCAGGGTGAAGTCTCTGGTACTTGGAAACTGTAGCACTTTGCAGTGTATTCCAGTGAAACAGTAACTTGACTGAGGCAGTGCATTGAAGGATTTTGAAGAAACAAAATCACGAGGTCTGGAACAGACCTCTAAGATCATCCAGTCCAGCTGTTTCATCTTTATCTCCAGTCTAAGTCTACCCTCTTGCAGCTTGAAACTATTGCCCCTTGTCCTGTCACTACAGGCCCTGAATAAAAGTCTGTCTGCATCTTTCTTGTAAGCCTCAGTCTTTCTTTTCGAAATGTAAGACTCTGAGATTTAATGTCCTGTACATCTGAGATTGAATAACTACTACAATTAAAGGAAGAAAAGTGCAAATTCTGTTATGGTTCTAGCAGGAAGAGTATCTGTCAAGTGAAAAATAGAGTAAAAACCTGATTTAGTGTAGTGAGAAACCGTTTCAAGTTGCCAGTATTGTTTTGACCACAGCTTGATGGTTTGTAGGGGAGAGAGCCCACATTGTTGCCCTGTAACATCAAGTTCCTTCTTGCTTATGCTTGTATGTGTTTGCATGCTTTTTGGGATCTTTCTTTTTTCCGCTTTGTCTCTGAAACTTGTGTCATTTCTGCAAAGTGAGGCAGTTTCACTGGCAATCTGGACTGTGTCCTCACCTCATGCAGAGCTTGCTGCTAGTGGTTAGGACACTGTCCTGAGGTGTGGGGTCCTGATTCTGGACTGTGGAGGTTGCTTTCCTCCCTGGTGAGCGGAAAAGAGATGACCTTTGACCTAGAGTGGAAGAAAAAAGTAATACCCTTCAGGTTTTGGTAGGTTTTTGACCATTTCAAGTGTTTATTTCAAGGTAGAAGGGAAAATACTCTAGCTGGGTAGTTATCACAAGTGTCAGACACTGTGCAGTGAAGAAGTAAAGTGTAGTTTGGCTCAATGTAGTTCAGAAGTTAAAGCATGGAAAGTGGGATTTTGGCTTTTGTGCACTACTTCAGATTGAGCAAGTTTTCTGGTTTTATTTGCAATTCAAAGACTGCATGGTTTTGCTGGGCTTTTTGTTTATTTGTCAGTTGGTGGGACTTGTAGGCTCCCTCTCTTTGAATACTGTCAGTGAAAATCTAAGTAATCATCTTTTTTACAGCTTACTCTTACTCCTTTTGGATTTCCACAGAGAGGCATTAAAGAGACAGCATATTCTTGGCATATTACCTTCTCCACTTTTTCTTCCCCCAGTCATAAGATTAAAATATGGAACAACTCAGTTGATCAAGTAAACTTGCTTGAGCCTGTCCCTAAACAATACATTTTTATAGTAATAAGTAATAATTTTGAGTGAACCAAGATGTTGATGGAGCCAAAGTATGAGAATAGAGTGAAATGGGGAAAGTGATTGGCAGTAGATTTCTGGATGTTTCTTCTCCCTCAGACTTGGTTATGACCAGGAAGTGTTTGGCTTAGATACAGACTGATAAACCAGTTTTCTTTTTCCTGGCTCCTGGCCACACCCCACACCCTTATTTCTCTAACATCTTTACAGTATTAGAATATACTTTACTACAGAAAAATCTTTCTTTAACCCTTTAAATTCCGAGCACATGAGCAAGTTACTGTGGGATGAGGTGTATTTGGTGTGATTTAAAAGCAAGTATATTACCAGAAGCCAGTAGAACAAGTAAATTATCACTAGTCTAGATCAACTGTAATGTTTTCTATAGGGTTGCTATGGTTGGCCTATGTTAAAAGGGAACATCATGTTCTTAGCAAGGCCTTGTGTAATACTTGGCATGAGTGTCCTGTAGACACTGTATTATACTCATGACGTTACCACATCATAATTACTAGATGATCAGGTGTCTCTGAAAAGGAATTTTTGTCTCCAGTTCTGGTTGTATGGCCTAGAATTCCTCTGTGAGGATGGTGGATTACAGAGCTTTTTAACTGGATTGTTTTGCTGCATTCATACTTTCCACATTCCTGTAGTGCAAGTTTCAAACTCTTGAATATTCCTTCTGTTAACTTAGCTTGTCAAGCACTGAACAGCAAAGGGGTCAATTAATAACTGGATCATTCTTTGTGATACTCTTGTATTACTCCAAAGGACTTTGACTTGTACTTTTGGGTACAGATGAGGTTGAGTACAGAAAATGCTGGTCTTGAAAGTAATGCTACCGATGTTTTGTGTCCTGTGGAAAAGGTGTCTGTCCACTTTCCTGCTTTAACTGCTGCCTTGAACTTACTGACTGCCTTAGTGGGGGTCAGGCAGTTAAGGCAAACCTTTTACTTGTTAATTGTTGGTTAGTGAAGAAAAACTCTGCCTTCTGACACTTACAGGGTTTGGGGGTTTGGAGGGGAGTTGTGGAGAAGGTGTTTCTTTTCAGTTACAGGCAACATACTTTATTCTGTGAAGTATGTTGAAAGGATATGAGAAAAGAGAAGGTAGCAAGCAGTCAAACACACACTTCCTAGACTAATAGTTTTGTATCTGTTGCTGGGATTTCTTGTTGCCCCAGGCTACTTTTGTGAAATACAGTGTGGCAGAGAAGACCAAAATGAAGAAGGGTCAGATGATTTGGGTATGTGCAAAGCCTGTGGAGAGGCTCAGAAGGTGCTCTGTAGAGCACGCTCTGTTCAGGCTGCAGTGAGCCAGAGCCATATGTAGTAGGACGGCGCCCGAACACATGGGGATCCACATGCCCGAGCAGACGGCAGTGATCCGATGCGCCGGTAAGTGGCTTAGTAGATCACCGGGCACACTTATGCAGCCTGCTTGTACTCTGCCTGCCAGCAGCGCTGCAACACGGGCAGGGCAGGCTTCTCTGCTTCTCCGTTGTGTTTCTGAGGCTGCCCTTTAAGTGTGGATAGGGTCTTTTTGTCTGAGTGCCTGCACTGGGTTTGTGCCAGTACAGAATCCTCTTCCTTGGTCCTCTCTCCCTCTTGAGTTGTTGCTGAGGGACAGCACCAATATGCTCAGTTTCCTGCACGTTGCACAGGCAGTTCTGAAGTGCATGCTTTCCCTGCTTATCCACATATGTAAGAGAGGTTGTAGGAATTTGTGTGTGAAAGCAATTGTAAGGTCAAGAAGTTTTTGTACAGATGTTTTCAGCTGCTGCTGAAGTAGCATGTGGTAGTCCTGGAGGAACCTTCTCATTTCACTGACTTTTTTTTGGTAGTTTGATTTGGACAAGTTTGCTTATAGAAGTTACATAATAACAGGGTATGATTTTCCTTTCTTCTTCATTTTCTCCCGATAGAAAGGAAAATTTCTTTAGGGGTACTAAAGGGGTAGAGACTCAATTTGCTGTTTCCACGACCAGTGGACTGAAATACAGAGAGCATGTGTTTTGGAGCAAGGAGATTCTGCAGATTGTGTGAGCACTCTGCAGGTGTTTGGTACAAATGTTGATAATGAAAAGGTGTGATGGTGGGAAAGAGCTCATTTGTACTCCAAAATGTCTGGGAAAGACTTTAGATTTGCTTCCACCTGTTTTTGAGCATATGAGGATAACTCTTAATGCTTGCTTTTTTTTTTTTTCTTACAGATAAAATATTTAGAGATAGTTAGAGATTTCCTTGTACAGATGGCTTTTTAAAGTAGAACTGGCTTTTTAGAAGTAGATCCAAAGCTGCATTGCCTTTCTAACGTCCTGTCCTAAAACAGAGGCAATTCACTGTGCCTCTGCAATGGCACCTGTAACTTTTCATAATTGAAGCTTAGGGAAGCAAGATGAAGTGGTGAGGATGTCCAGTACTTCTCTCTTTTTTTGTTGGTTTTGCTGCCTATTCTCTGTATTCCTTGCAGCTTTTGTACCTTAGTACAGTTTTTGTGCTTGACCTTATTACAGGTACTTTTATGTTTCTGCTTAGTTTAATTTTACAAAGATCTTCATTATATAAAGCACTTACTCGATTTCAATTACACTGCTACCATGGGCTCTTCTGTGACTTGAGCTCCTATTTCAGCACTAATATGCCAAACTCCTAGGACAAGGACATCATGTTTGTTAGGTTGCCGCACCTCTTGCAGTGTATTATTGATGTGATGGGGACTAGAATTTGTTCGGCACAGAGTCTTCCAGAATGAGACTTTCATTCTGACTGGAATCTTTAACAGGGTGTGAACTGCACAAATGTCTAAGGAGCAGCATTAGCCTGGAACTTTTGTAAATGTAATACCTCATGGTGAAATCCTGTCCTTTTCTTTAAGGGAGGCGAGCAGTAGATATGCAAGTAAACTGCTTAATGAGGATGTCAACAGCTATTAAAGTTGAAATATGGTGTTGAGATACTTTTGATCTTGTTTCACCTATAATAAAGGCAAAATATATGACTGCACAGTGGGGTGTGATAATTTTTCCTTCCCTTCTGTGACAACACTTGACAATCTCAAATGTATCATTTTTGGTACCTTTTTTATTTCCCCCCCCCCAAAAAAGACAAGAGCAGACATGTGCAACTATCAGAGTTCTGAATATTGATGTGCTTAATAGTTTCTCCAGTTCTACTCAGGAAGAGAATAGCATTTTCTGGTTACAAAAGAAAATGAAATTTATTTTTTTTTAAATTCACACTGAGTGTAAGTAATTTAGTTACCTATAAGAAAGTACCTATTGTAAGACTGGAAGGAAGGATTTTTAATAATTAGCATGGGGCAGGTGAAGGAGACCATGTTGAGTGTCTTCGCAAGATGTCTTGGCACAGACTGCAATTTTTATTTTTACTTTTTTAATGGCAAATATGCAACTTGATGGCAGTTAAACTTAGCTCTGGGCCTTGGCTTATTATTCAAGGTGAAGAAATAAACTTGAGAGAGTCAGTTTCTGTTGACTCTTGGGAATGATCAGTCCAGGTCCACTATGGAATCGTGGGCATGAGTCATGGCCTTAACATAAGAAGCCCCAATCCCTTTTACCTGAAAGGGTAAAATAAGCTTTGTTCATGGTATGGCAGAAATGAGAACAGCTCCTGGCAGATGATGGAGGGACAGTTCTGACTGCTTTTTTGAGGAAAGGGGAGATTTCTGTGCTACTTGGCTTCTTACAGTCTTTCACTTGACAAGTGCAACAGAGTGTCCTGCTATTCATAGTCAAACTGAGTTGCCTTGATCCTCTTACCTTAGGCCAACTTTTCACTGTGAGTTACTGCACAGGGAGAACAAGCAGCTTTAGAAACAGCAAAACCAATTTAAATCTGGAAGGAAATTAAATCATAGTAGTGCCATGGGTGCTTCAGGAATACAAGTGACTGGTGACATAAGCTTAGGTCCATTTAGGAAGCACCACTTGAGGACTGAGGGATTTATTTTTTTCCTATGTGGCCCTCTGAGGGCCTAAGAAAGCTCCTTTCTGTGGTGCTTTTTCTTTTTTTAAAAAAATATAGATATGAGTAGAAGCATAAGTTATAGTTAAAGAGGTGTTCTTAAAGCTTTTGCTTGAAGAATGCATACTTGTGTTTTGGAATTTGAAACTAATCTTGGTTATGATGTCAATACTTTCAGTTGAATTAGCTTTCAGAAGCTTTTCATCCACCAGAATTTGTATTTTGGTGGTGAAATGTTTTAAGAATAATCTACAGAAGAAGAAATGAAACTTGAATGTTATCCCAAATTTTATACCAGATAATATGAATTCTTCAGCTTGGATGCTCTCAGCATTTTGAAATACACTGTGTTAATATCTGTATTATCTAAACAATGTTCTAACAATAAATGAAGATCATGGAGATGGAATTTTGGAAGGTTTCTTATGTTTATAAAGGGATCAGAATTCAGTGGATAGTTACTCTGTGTGTTACTCAAGGAACCAATTTAGAAGTTGGGATACAGTAATAAATATTTTTATCAATAAAATTTCTTGCATTTCCTCTCATTTTGTATTTGTAGTCTTTATAACTGTTCTTCATCTGTGGAATACATATTTTACACAGTTGGACTTTTACTGCATTATTAAATGGACTTGATTTATCATTCGTAATAAACTTTTATCTTGCTCACAAAACTTACTCTCTTTTTCTTCTTTTTATAGGAATATATTGGTGACACTTTCGATTTTGGAAAGATCGTGATTAGCACATTTGTTAAGGTGAGTGTTTTATGCTGTCCCTAAGAAGGCAGTCTGTAATATCAGTAGTTTCATAGTGAGTCTAAACTGCATTTTTTTTGGATGTTTTTTTATTGTTACTCTTTTCTGTGTTTCCTTTGAGCTGTAATGTCAGACTGCTGAAAAATAGAGATCCTCAGGGCATTAAATTTTTAAAGACCTGTACAAATCATGAAATTATGTGTCTTCTCTAAATCTGTATGAAACTGAAATGTAGTGTGATTATCAGTATCAAGCACTGCATCTGTATTGTTTGCTGTGCAGAAGTTTATTAATAACTTCCAGTGCTTTGGTTGCTCTTGCAGGTGTTAAAGAACTTTGAATGATGAGAAGAAAACAAAGTAGCTACTGTTACTCAGATAATCAGGGTGATAGCTCAGGAGAAGGGAAAATATTAGGCTTTGAAGCTTTGATTTAGAGAAGCAGGTCCTAGCTTCCAACAGTATTTTTTGGTCAGTTGTGCTCTGCTTTGAAAATGAAGAAAAGTGGCCTGTTATTGGAGAAAAAAAAGGAAACATATGAGGGCTTAAAGGAGAATGGTAGAAGCATGTAATGTATGATGAAAAGAAAATTTATCCTGTGGTTTTGTTATATGTGGTCTGATGATGGGACAGTATTGGCCCATGACAGGAAAGAGCTGGTGTGGACAGGACTGTAATATTGCAATACAGATGAAATTTTAACTGAGATTTTGAGGATTAACACTATAATGTCTGCTTAATCTAAATGATTGGGAAAAAAACCAAACAAAACCAAACTGTTTTTCTGTAGCTCCAAAATGTGATCTGAACTAGTTCTAAAAGCTGACATTTTCTTTTTAATCCTCCAGGTGTGACTTCAGTTCTCTCCAGAAAGTGAACTTGGTTCAGCTTGGTTTGCATCAGGTGTAATACAGGTGTGTTCCCTAAAGCAGGTTGTTCACTCCTTTCTAATATTTGAAGTCTTCTGTGCTTAGAATAGATACGTGTCAGTATTGAAGGAAATGTCACCAGTTCTGTATTATTTGTGAACTGAACAAATTAGACTTTCTTCTGTGGAAAAGATCTTATTTGAGATGCCATCCATAGATGAAGTCAGTTCTTTGGGACTTGGGCGTACTCAGTCACCTGCACATTTCCTCTGTGAAATTAAAGAAAAAAGGATTAGATTTTACCACCTCTAATTCTGTTCATACTCTTTAAATACAAGTCATTCAAACCAGGCATTTTGTTTCAGATAAAAATCCTTTTGGTGTAGATTTGTCTTCCTCTCAGTTAAATTGTAGAAAGGCTTATCATGAGAATTTTAAGTAGTTTAGGAGGACTGTTTTTTCGTAATGTCTTCCTAAATGTGCTAAGTAGATGAAGCCAATATAAGACACAATTAAAATGGTACATGCTGCTACTGTGATTATCCTCTTCAGACTTAGACATCGTTAAACCTTTTTTACTTTTTTTAACCCATGAAGATTTTACAGGGAGTTGAGTTAGTGAGGGAATTGGAAGAGCTGCCTTTAAACAGAGATTTAACTAGTGATTAAAGACATTCCACATTTTCAGTGTCCAAGCTAAAAATTGTGAAACTTGGAAGTAATTCCAAGTACAGCGATTTCTAACACATCTTGTGGTCAGAAGTAGAAAGTTTGTAATTTAAATCCTGTTTTATCAGTTTATGATAAAAACAGAAGCAAAACATTTGAAGAACCAATATATACAGGTTTGTATCATAATATGAGTACTTCAGAACTCCTATTGGCTTTGCAATGATATGCGGAATGAAATGTTGTGAATAAATTCTTCCTTAAATCTGGCCAACACAAATGTACTTTTAAGAGTTAGTAGACATGCAGCATGTTAAATTAAGGCATGTTAACATGGGCTGCCTTCCAAAGTGGTTAGCTTGGGATTTGAACACTGTTCCAGATTTTTGTTCCAAACACTTCTTCTGCATATTCAAATGAAACACTTAAAATGATGTAACTGTTTGCCTCACAAGTGTTGATCTTCTGAACTTATGGTTTTTATTCTACTATTTTTTTGTGCTACATGGCAGTGGCATGTACCAACAGACTTGATTTCCCAGATTTAATAGAAAATCTTTCAGTTTTTTGGTTTTCCATCAAAATTCCCAGTGTCTCTCTTGAGAAACTGTTTTTATTAGGAAGAATAATGTTGTTAATGGGCTTTTTTTAGTCCAGCCTTCTGACCATAAAGAAACACTTTTTTACTGTGAGGGTGAGTGAGCACTGGAACAGATTCCAGGCTCTGGAATATCCGTCCTTGGAGATATTCAGAAATCTTCTGGAGCTGGTCCTGGTCAGCCTGCTCTAGATAACTCTGCCTCAACAGGGAATTGGACAGGATACCTCCAGGGATCCCTTTTGTCCTCAATCATTATGTGAATTGAAATTTTGCATCTGCCTTGTAAAATCCTCAGTGCCCATACCAAGCCTGCAGCACTGTAGATGAGTTAGGTCAGGTGGGAAAATGGTATTGTAGCCAAACTTGGAGCTCCTGCTGACCACACCGGGCATTTGGCTATGTCAGCCCATGCAGACTGTGTGCATAGTGTGATACCACACTGATTGTGAATCCTAAGGGTTGTTTTATCCAGCCTAGAAGATTCTGATGTTTTAAAACACAAGATCTTATTTTAGACTAGAAGTGTTTAAAATGCAAATTTGTGTCTTTTTCCTCTGCTGTGTGACAGTTTCATGTTTAACCAACATTTATCTGCATAGGCTTGACATAACTGTTGAACATCTCTCTGGTATCTGTTTGAAGAGGACACTGTTGGGGGGCCCAGGTATTTCTTTTATATTTTATAGTTATAGAGGTGTCCGGACTCTGTAATGGTCAAAGATTTCCAGTAGAAGAGGATGAGACAAGAATTAAATGCATGTGGGAGACTCTGGACCTAGGCACCTCATGCTTTTGATGCTAGCTGGGAGGGAGCTTGATAAACACTGTTACCAACTTTTCATATTAAAACCAGGTAAGAAACACAAGTAATTGTTATGATTCATGCTAGTAGAATGATACTTCCCCTCCTGCTCCTCTAGAGCTTATGCAGAAAATATATTGTTCTGTGCTTTATCTTAAAACTGGGATTGCAGTCATATGTATATTCATTCAGAACAATTTTTTGGTTATGAACTGGCAGTTACCTTATTTGAAGCTAAACCATTTTTAGTCTAAAACCTTATTCTTCAATTCAGGTTTGAGTTTCTTCCCTCAGCGCACAACCTGATTGGAAGCATCCTTACTGTGGCTGTAAGAGCCCTAATCTGATGCTGACTGCTTCCTCTATAGGTGCTGCTATGAATTTGGGTGGCACTTGGATGGCTCTGGGGCAGGGCTCTGTCTTGATCAGTTCCTCTGTTGTAAAGTGGCAGCTGTAAGCACTGGTTAATGAGGATGACCTTTAGAAAGACGTTTCTAACTTTTATTTACATGAGAGACTTGTGTTCAGGATTCTCTTGAACTGAAAGGTGAATCCTTATCAACAAATTGTGAAATGAACACTGAAATTCAGATCTTGTGAAAGCACTTGTGATCCACTAGATGTTGTTGACAATTTTATTGACAGAATTAGAAAATTGAGTTATACCTCAAAAGAGAAAGGGCAAAACTTGGTTACGATTACTTGAAGTGAGATAAGAAATCTAGTAAAAAAGAAAGGGCTTTTTGTAGTAAAAGGGTACTGCAGGGAATTACTGAGCATCTTTGTTACTGTTTCTTATAATGAAGCCTGAGAGTACTTCCATCTTTTTGCTTTTCCCCCTTCCTAGAAAATGTCTCAGTGAAGGTATTCTGTTAATTGTTCTCTTTTGATAGAAGAACTATGTTGTTGGCAAAGTTGTGCAGTTGAACGAGTCACTTATTGGATTGTTGCTTGTTTTTCGACAATTTCTCATAACGTTTTGCTACTAGCAAGCATTTAATTATTGTCTAATTGCACAGGGACAATGCATTCATTGTAGATGTTAATTTTCAGTTATCTTTAAAATGGCATGATATGATTAAACTCTTGCTAGTTATTTGTCATATAAAAGAGAGAACTTTTACAAAGCAAAACTTCTGCAAAGCAAAAATCCAGAAGACATGTGGAAACCCTTCTTGTTGATAAGATCTTCAGTAAAATTTAATCCTGACCATTAGGAATATCTCCTATAGGTGATAGTACAGTTACAAGTACCTGAATATTCACATGGCTGTAGTCATAAACTGTGGTGTGCCCCTTGCTTCATTGGGAATATTGGTAAGTTCATAGTAGTTTCAAATTTAGACACAAATCTTAAGGTGTTTTCCTCTGACTCAGTTCTTGAATTGGATAGTTTTGACTCTGGACTGTCAGATTCTTATTCTTTAAATGCCAATACTAAGCATGATTTTTTTTTTTTAAAGAAATCTGGGAAAATCTGTTATCTGTATATAATCAGATCTCTGCTGAAACAAGATTTTTGTGTTTAAATACTGTAGTTTTAAAAGAAATTCACCTCCTTGGTGTTCTACAGCCCTCCTTGAGGACTTTTTTCAGAAACAGATGGTCAATTATTTCTTCCAGCATTTGTCCATACATATTTTGGTGTGTTTTTCTGGGGTTGTTAAAAGTTCAGGCTGTTTGCTTTGTCTTACTGCAGGATAAAGGAGCTACTGTAGCTAATGAATAACCAGAAGACATTTGCTGGACATCTAACCTGGCATATCAATGCCTACATTTGTCTTTAGTGCTCAGTGGAATTATGTTGCCTTTTTCATACACTGCATCAGGACCTTAAAGAGCTCTGCTCTTTGCCAGAGGGACTTTGGAAGGCTTGCTCTATCTATACAAACAGAATGGTTATTTTGTGAGCCAGTTGCCTTAAAATCAAGCTTAACTGGTGCCAATTTGACATTTAAAACTTCTTATTTACAGAATCAAAATAGACAACCTCCCTTAAAAGTTTAGAAAGATGGAGCAGAAAATAAAGAAAAAACTGGTTTAATATACTTGCCTCAAGATCAAACCTTAAAGAGCTTTTTCTGTTTCCATGTTCAGATGCTTACTGAACTTAGCATGGGATGTAATTGCCTTCTCCAGACTGGGAAGGCACGCAAGCTTTTGCCTTTCCAGTCTTGTTTGGTTAGTGATTGGGAATTTATTCAAGCATATGAGTGGGATGAATATGTGCAATTTATTATGTCATTTTGGCTGAGATTAGGTTCAAAGTTAATTAATCTCTTTGTGATGTCTGACTGTCTGTGCTCCTGAAGTGCTTGCGTGTGCATGCAGATGTTCCACTTAAGGTCTTTCTCTGCCTGGGAGTGAAGTCTAGCCAGCTGCATCATTCTTGTCTAAATTGCAGGCACAGAGCATGGTGTAGGGTTATTGCCAGGCTGTTCTTCCTCACAGTTACTCCAATCTCTCCTTAGTAAATCTCTCCAAAGTTACAGCATATATTAACATTGCTACTTTGGGGGAATCCTGGCCTTTTTATTATTATAGAAAGTCTTGTTTTAGAAACACTCCTTTCTTTCCCCAGAAGCTCTTGCAAATTTATCATAATATTTTTCTCGTCCCTTCCTATTTACTCTTCCTGTATTCCTTGCTCTGGTATGTGCCTCTGGCACTGAGGCTTTTGAGATTTTGAAACAGAAGAAATTGTGTGCAAGACTGACTTTCAGTGATGTTAATCTTTTGGTCCTGCCTAAGAGCACCATTCCACCTCAAGGAGTTGAGCCAGTTCTTTTTCAAAGATACCTTTCAAGAGGTCAGACTTGTATCTTCTCCATTACTCAGCTACTGATTTTTGTTTCTGGCATGATAGTCCTTGGGATCCAAATCACAGTCATTGTAATGTAGTTGTGTAGGAACTGCATTGACAGTTTGTGTGGGCAAAGCTGCAGAAGCTCTGACTCGTTGGTAGTTAGAGGCAGAAGTAACAAGAGAAGTGTTTCCTGACATAGATTTCTGCCAGGTATCAAGAGGAAGAGAATTGACACAGTATCTTCTAAGAGTCAGTATATATTTCTTTTCTGCTGATGATTGTCCTAATTTGAACTCATCATTTAAAATAAAAATATTTTTTAAAACCCTGAAAGCTTTGCTGTCATTGACTCAGTCAACTCTTGTTGAAGGTGACACAGGAATTTCCTCAAAAGCTGTTGGACAGTTTATATATATATATATTGGGAAGAATTCTCTCCCACCTAAGGAAAGACTAGCGAAGTTTCCTACGTGTACCTGGCAGAAGCTGGCTGAGGTTTCAGGGAAGGAAGGGAGGAGATGAGACAATAGATGATATTTAGAGGTGGAAAAAATTACTCATCAGTAGTTTAACAGCTCAGAATTTCAAACTGTAAGACTCTACATGCTAGCTAGGGCACATTTTCATTGCCTCTTAAATGTCCAAAGATTACAGGAAAGACTTTGGGAAAATAATTTTCCAGGAAAAGGTTGTGTCAAAAAAATATTTGCAGGCAATTCTTGAGGCTGGAACTGCTACAGCCTATGTCATACTCTCTGGCTTTGGAATTCAGGAGAAGAGGTTTCTTGTGCTTAAAGACTAAAATACAAAATATTTATGTCCAGAATAGGAAAGCTGTGGTGCAGTCATTGTTCTTTCCACAGATAGCACAATTTTATTGATATATGTGTTACTGTGATGCTAATTATCTTTAGAGATTTGGGGCTGTGGTAAGAGTGTGTCTTCTAGTTCATGCTCGTAAATCTCTCAATAGTGATTTACATAGTTTTCTTTATAGGATTAAATATAGCAGCCCAAAGTTGTTGTTTTTTCTTTTTTTTTTTTATTTTAAGAGATCTTTTCTCCCGTCTCTACAGAAAGCATATAACATAGTTTACTAGCAGGTAGTGTTGTTTTAGTTATGGCAGTATATTTTTCTCTTGTGTCTGAAGCTCTTTCCACGTAGCATTTTGTCAGGAAAGCAGGAGGGAACTCCAGCCCAGGGCACAGAATACAGTGTGAGAAATGTTAGCTCTTGCCTTAAATTTGTCAGACCTCCTTTAAGGTGATTCTATGGCTGCCTTTATTCCACAAGCCTCATTTGAATCATGATGGGGTTAATTTGTGTAATTTTAGTGTGCATAAAGCATTTATTTGAAGTGGACAAAAATGCTGTAGATGATCTCCAAGGTTACCTGTAACCCTCACAGAGAAGGTAAAAAGGCACTCTACTGCTAACTGAGTAGTTTGCTGGAGTACCTCTACCAACTGAATCCTCCATAGAAGTTTAGGACCTCAATGCCCTCTGACAAATAATAGGACAGATGACACATGGGAAGTGGCTTCTCGAGGGTGGCCTCAGTTATTTAACCAGGGAGATGCTCTTATTTGCACAGTACTCGAAGAAGTGGTAAGAGCAGCTGCTGGGGGAGAATGGAATAACACATTATCAAATGCTCCTTCCCTTTGCAGTAACAGGAGGTTTGCCTCATGTGCTGGCCATGCAGCTGTTCCCTGTGCCACGTTTGCTCTCCTGAGCCCTTTGGTGTTTTGGGTCAGTGTCCCACTAAACCAGCCATGGTTATCCCAGTGTGGTTGAGTCCAGGCTGTGCTACTGCAGCCAGGGGAATGGGCACCACTGACCTCTAAGCACTGAGGCCCACGGGGAGCCTGCGTGGCCACAGTGGACTCTAACCAAGCACGGAACTTCCCTCAGATGGCCAGATAAGGAAGGCAAGTGAAAGTGTGAGCTCCCCCTGGCAGGGAGACTAAATTGGAGGTGAACTGTCCGGTCTAGTTAATCATTGGCCACCAGACTATGTGCCATTGTGACATAATACTAGAATTTCATGTAAGAGTAAATAGCCTTTTATTGCAAGTTCCAGTTATGTAATTTTTAGGACAGAAGTGGTTAACTTAGTCCGGAAAAAACTGTTAAAGCTACCAAAGTGTAATTTACTGCCTGGATAGTACAATACAACAGCATAACAGGATGTTATTTTCTCTGGATTGGGGTACCTGCAATAAATATGTGCAGAAGTGAAATGTCAGTATGTTTTACTCTAACCAAAGGGTTTTTTTTATTATTACCTCTGTTGAAGTACCAGTGAATAAACTTGTAAAGAAAAAAAAAGCTATTTCTATTTTTATACCATTACTGATAGCTTAAATGAATGTCCTTAAACTACACTTCCTCCTTCCTCTTTCAAATGAAAGCAGGTACCTTGCTTATTACTTTGGCCAAACAGGGAGATGAGTAATATTTTCTGTAAAAACTCAAAATAAATTTAAAATGTCTGAAAAGACATCAGGGGCGTAAGAAAGGAGTTTCCATGTGGTTTTGTTTTAGGGGGAGTTGAATTGTAGTGTGTTTTAAATTAGTATTGTGAGTGTTTTCTGTTACAGTCTTTCTAAAAGTATAAATATTTATTTATTTGTGTTTAAAAGGAAGCTGCTGCACTTAATACTAACAAAACTTAGTTATGATTTTTTGTTGTTGTTGACTTTGTTACTCCAGTCGGAGGTCTATTAGTCAACAAGTGTAATCTTGAATATTTTAAAGGAACAAAGAGGAAGGAACAAACATGGTTCTGTTGTCTAGAAAAGCCTTTTTTCCCCTGATGATGAGTTACATAGTTCAGAGAATCTTAGTTCATAGTTTTGCTGTATTGTTGTTCTCTGTGGGTTGCTGACATAGATGAGGATGTGAGTCAGATTAAATATGATTATTTTATTCATAAAATTGAACTGCTCTCTAGTACTTCTCTTTTGATGGTACTTCAGTATTAGTTGATTCTTGATTTGCCTCCATATGCACTCTGATTTTTAAGCCTGGTGCACTAGGATTTGCTTTAAAAGCAGGGATTTTTTGTTTTATTTTAACCTTACTTTTCTAAACAATTCTTATCACGCCCCCCAAGTTAGTGGTAACCAGTAGATAAATCTCAGGGTTATATGTGTCTTGGAATTTTTGTTGTTGATAAATAGCTGAGTTTGTGTGCTTAGTTTCCCTGGTCCTGCTGTGTGATCTGTCTCCCTGCCTGCATGGCTCTTGTACAAAGAAAGAAATGAAGAACTGGTCAAAATGACAGAACTGATCTTAAAAGAACTAAGCCAAGACTATGTATATAAAAAAAAAACCAGCATAAAGTAAGAAAAAAATCCAAGTGACCTCCAACTAAGTAAGCAATGGTCTGATGTCTGAATGTAATTTTTTTGTTTATGAAGGTAAACTGGAAGTCAGCAGAATGATTTCACTGAAGTAATAACAGTTTTTGTTCAAATCCAGGTGATAAAATTGCCAAGTATAAAGTAGAAAAATGGAAAACGTGAATATGCAAACTTTTAAGGAGTTTTTCTGGTTTATTCAACTTCCTTTTTTTGTGGAGGTTTTTACTAAAAAATAAATACCTATCCCGTGGTAAAACATGGTGAGATTTGCAATTTATCTTAAACTGTTCACCATTCAAATGCCGAATATGTTAACCAAAACTATCACTTTTTTACTTTCTACAGTCAGAGAGTATTCCAATCTGTCAGCAAGGCAAACAAGAAAATAATCTTTTTTCTTCCTTCCCTTCCTCCTCAGATTTGTGCATCTGTACTTCCAAACAGAGTTTGCACAGAGGGAAAATTCTGAATATGGCTTGATTTGCTCTTGATGTTGGCAGTGTTTCTAATGAGTGTCCCACGGACTCTATCAAGTTCAGGGGGTTCTACTCCAGTGCTGGGGAGCAGAACCCTGAGCAGCAGCCTGGTATCAGTGGACACATTTCTCTGTCATCCTCTTTAAAAGACCAACAGAAAATGAGTGACTATCCTGGACTTCCAAATAACCATAGCCAGATGATTGCTGAAGATTCAGAAATTCAGCCAAAGCCTGAACACTCTCATGCAGTTCTTCAGGAAGATATTGAAATGAGCAGTGGATCCAGTGGAAATGACTCCAGTGGAAACGACTTCAGTGGAAATGACACAAATGAAAACTATTCAAGTGGGCATGATTCTCATGGCCATGAATCTGATGAAAATGGGAAAGATTCAGCAATGCTCATGGAGTCTTCAGACTGTCACAAAAGGTAGTAGCTAATCATAAAATACATTTCACCTTTTTTTGTTTTCTTTTTTTTTTACTAATGACTTTTCGAAGTTGAGTTGTCTAGTTAAATTGTACTCTCATGTGATATAAATTGTGCAATATATATTCATAAAGAGAAGGTCTCTGGTGTTCTGCATGGCCAGATTCATTTGCGTCTTTCTTCTCATCATTGTGTGTTTAATTGGTCTTAGTTTTATGTTTTCTTGCAAGCTAACTTCTATAATTGTATAAAAAACCCTGTCACTTTAGTCTTGTGTATTAGGATGTATTAGGATGCAGCTGTTCCATTTTAATCTTTTAAAGAATAGCTTCCTGTACAGAGCAAAGCCACAGTAAGAACCACCCTCTTAGCTGTCCTGCAAGGACCAGGGAGTTGGACTTGGTGATCCATGTGGGTCCCTTCCAACTCAAGTTACTATGTTTCTTAGACAAATGTTTAACAGCTATAGATTCCATTTGTTCCACCACGCAGAAGCTTTTAAAGTTTGGATTTTAGGGGTTTTTTCCCCAGGTAGCCAGTCATTAATAGGAAAATATAAAGCTAAAATGAACTAAAAGCTGTTTGTCTGGTTTACTAATATTAATATTTTTCAATCTTTCCTTATTCTAGTTCAAGCTCAAATGCATTTAGTTTGATGATTGCAAACTCTGAACACAATCAGTCCAGCAGTGGATGCAGGTAAATTAATGGGCATATATTTTTCAGTACTTTGCATGTACACTAAATGCTGAGAACTAAATAGTGTGGTATTTTGGGGTTTGGTTTTGTTTTGCCTAAACCTGGAGGACTACACAAGAAATCCTGTCTTTGACTCTCTCCCTGTCCATAATCACTAGCATGTCCTATTAACCACTTGATTGCATTAGAGCTTTTTGTTACTGTTCCATGAAAGTTGTGTGATAACCTCTCTAGTCATCTTACTTTGTTTTGATTTGGTAGCTTAACTCTGTAATTTTTATTTTTTTGGGTCCCTTTGAGTATTGCTTCAGCTCTAGTGGGATTTTTTTGTAGCTTTTCTTAAAATGTTCTGCTCTTCAGAATTTAGTCTGAACCTGTTACTGTATTAACATCAGAATTCACCCACCGAGTTGGATTATGCTCTGAGGTCCAGCAGCTGTATCATCTGCCTCTGCTGTGTTCCATTTGCTAGCACTCAAGCCTCCAGTGTGTAAGAGAAACCAACAGAGCTGCAGGAATCCTCCTCTATGAACTCTGCTTCTCACCCTGCGAGCCCCGAAGGCTCAAATGCAGACACTTGAGTTCCCTACTGTGCTTGTTTTTTTAAGTCAGCTGATCAGGAGACCAGAACCTGATCCTGAGCAAATCAAGGATATCTGGCTATAGCAAACTGATGTTAAGACCCCTCTCCACACCTACCTACCTGAAAGTATTTCTACCAGATGCAGTCCAGAGAAAAGTGGTAAATTAAAATTACTTCTCTGCACTGTTTGGTGCTTGAGGAACTTACTTAATGTGTCTGCCTTGCAGGCACCTGGAGATCTTGTTCCGTGCTCTGTTTTCAATTGGAGATTGTGATCTGGACTTCATATTGCTTAGTATGAAAGACAGAGTGACACAAAGACATTTCTTAATCTTCCTTTCCCTTTAATTTGATTTTCTTCACGGCAAGATTTTGAGGGGGGGTGGGGGATTGCTTATTACAGTTTTTCAGATGTCTCTTTATTTTAAATTTCATTAATAGCTCTCTGCTCAGAAATAATTAGGAATCCAGATGATACAGTGTTTTCCTCAGCCATCAGGCACAGTGCTAGAGAGTTACAGAGCAGAATCTGATCATCTTTTGAGAAATGGGAGACTGAAGATACCTAGAGAATGATCTTTAAAGGGAAGACTAAAGTAGTCTGATAAGCTGCACGCTTAATCTTTGATTCAGACTGCTGGGGCTTTGGATTCAATATTGGTGCCAACCAGCAACTCTAGTTTAGTATCTGTAGGTACTTTTCCAGTTTGTTGTTCACAAAAAGCAAAATGAAAAGCTCCTGCTTTTATAGAACTCGTTTATTCTGTCCTCTGCAAGTCACACCTTCCTTGTGTGCCTACTGTGCCTGATGCTACTGCTCTCTGGGAAAACATTTTTGAGTTGTGTAACTTATTTTCCAAGGAGGCCCATCTTCTGCACTCGTGGCTGCTAATTTGGAAAGGTTTCTTTTCTTGCAAAAGAGCCTGGCCATTCTCATGAAGCAGGCTCAGAGAGTACAAACCAGCTGTATGCTCAGTTGCTTCATAATCTTTTCCTTCTTTCTTTTCCCCTACTGGCAGCATAGAGGGCTCTTCTGTGAACAAAGCCCTGTTTGATTGCATCAGTCCAAACTGTCAAGCCACATTGTAGATGTGATTTTAATATACAGCATGAACATAATGTTTCCCAAGGGAGTACTATACTCTTTTGTGTGATCCCTTGCCATTATTTCCTGGTACAAAATGACCACTGAAGAAATGAATGCTGCATTCCTCATAGTACATTGTGGTGTAAGCAAGAACAATGTGTATTCTCTAGGACAAGTCATTTTCCGAGCACTTTTGATGAAATACACCCAACACCTGTTAGGTGACTGATTTATCTTTTTCAAACTCTTAAAACCTCCCAGAGAAATGTTCAGAAATCTTCTTGAAAATTACTTGGGAGCTGAAGTCACTTTATTGGCCACTTCAGTCAGGGCAATTCAGTTGCCAAGACTTGTTTCTGCAGTGGTGCATAGGGTAACTTAGAGATTACCAACCATGACAATCAGATGGTAAGAAAAAAATCTTGCTTTTGATGGAAAAGAATTTATTTTCAGGAATGTTTCAGAACTGCTCTATAATCCTCTTGATCATTGTGAATGATTAGCTTTTGAAATCTACTCCAATGTGAAAGACAAGGTGATTTTTCATTTTAACTCTTTCCTACCCATCTGCCACCCACATCTGTGATCCTCCCTCTCCCTTCCCTCACCTCCTTTTCTCTTCCTTTTTGATTGTGTCAGCACATCTTAATAATGGGGAAAGATACCAGGAGCTGTAAGGGAAAGTGATAACCCCCTGACATTGGCACTCATAATCTTTGTAGTTTGACCTTCTACACTGAGACAGCCCTTCTGAACATGCACCTGAGAAATGTGAATGTAGCTTCTGTCTCCAGCCTCCTCTGATTCTTTACCTTACATACTTAGTCAGATTTCCTTATCTTATTTAATGTATTGCCATGCTTAACTGGGATACGTTGTTCAAAGGATTTCTCCATTTGTTTTGTTAACTTGATGCTCTCCCACTGCCATTCCCTTTTCAGGGACCTTTCTTAAGAGAACCTGCTCGAACAGGAGGTGAAGACTTGAATGGACCTCCTGCTTCTCCTTTGAAGTCCATGAACATTTCTGAATTTGATTTTGAAAGGAACTAAGGAAAATACCACTAAAAAGGGAGGAGGGAGACTGGCAAAGAAAAAATAAAAAAAGAAATTCTCTGGTGCTTGGGTATATGTACTGTTGCACATACAGAGTACATTTTACAATCACATTCCAGGTGGTGGTAAATCTTTCATTTTAAATGATTCTAAGTAATGTAAGAATTTTTTGTAAGTTCTGAAAGTTGATACTGAGTACTGAAAAAGTTAATGAGGCTAGCTGTACAAATTTATGTATATGACAAGTGTCAGAGTTCATTTGGGCTTCCAAGAGGATGTTGTGTCACTTCAAGCACTCAAGTGATGTTTTATTTTTTGTTTTTAATCTTACAGTAGCGAGCAGTCCACTAAAGCCAAAACACAAAAGGAATTGCTGAAAACATTACAAGAGCTGAAAGCTCACCTTCCTTCTGAGAAGAGAGTTAAAGGCAAATCTAGTGTCCTGACAACATTGAAATATGCCCTTAAAAGCATTAAACAAGTTAAAGGTAATCAAGTATGATACTGCCTACATAATGCCAATGTGGATAAAATGAAAATTTAAAATAGGAATTTAAATAAACTTGGCTTTAGGCAGAAAACTGCATTATGTCTGAAAACCTCTGTGAACGGATGTTTTCATGGTGTTCCTGTTTGTTGACTGTGTTATCTTTTGTTCCTTTGGGAATTAAAGCAGCTCTTTAGATGCTTGATAATTTACTGATGTTTTGTTGAGTTACAAAATTAATTTGAAAACAATTTGCAATTTCACACTGTTTGAACTGTCAAACAGACCAAAATATGTGGTCATTCATATATGGGTATATTAAGATGCATAAATTTGTTTGAGTTACTGATGAAGAAGCTCCACCAAGGAATAAACTGGGTTTGGAATAGCACCTCGATTTCCCAACTGCCCATTCTGTCTTTATTCCAAAAAATATTCTAGATATTTACTGCTTCCAGGATGAGTGTTTGTGGATAATTCTGACTGTATGTTGTTTGTTATTCTCGTGTAGCCAATGAGGAATATTACCAATTGTTGATGATTAATGAATCCCAGCCTGCTGGTCTCAATGTGTCATCTTACACGGTGGAAGAGGTTGAGACTATAACCTCAGAATACATCATGAAAAATGCGGTGAGTGTGGTGAGCCAGGGCTACAGTGTGCATTGAAATGTTTGCTACAACTGCAATTCTCAGCATTCCTTCTTTTTATCAGCTAGGACTTGGTAGCCAGCTCACTAAGTTGGAGAAGCTGGTTTTTGCCTTGCAGGGGATGTTGAGTAGAAACTCTGAGCCTTTGCCTGGAGATGGTGGTATGACACATCTCAGTATCCAAGTGATATAATGCGCTATGAGACATCATTATTTTTCATTTGAGAAGACCTGCTAGAGTTGCAGAGTAACTTCTTCCAAATTTTAGTCAAGGCACACAGTGAATCACTTCAGCTTATTCTTAGAACCAGGAGTTATTTGATGTTTCATCAGTTTTGTGTCAGTGTGACTGAAGAGTGACCAAAGTGGTGGAATCACTGTGAGTTGTCCTTTTCTGTGGTATTTATTTAGTCTTTACAAGAGGTCCAGGCTTCCTGTGGGATCTGGTGCTACTGTGTTCTCGTAGAGATGAGAACAGCTATGATGATCACTGTAGTTTTAGCAATAAAATTATAGTCTGAATGACTTTTAAAACTATTTTATTTCCATACTACTAGTATTTTAAGGATAAGTTATGGAGGCTTCTAAAAATAATTGTATCTAAACTTGTTAGACAACCTTCCACTATCTTTTTCTTAATTGAAAGCTCTGCTTGCATGTATGAAGTTCTGAAATCTACGAAACAAAGACATCATGGGGGATGTTCTGTAGCGTGAAGTAGGTGGGTTTTGTTGTATCTATGAATAGTAATGGCTGCCCACAAGGTAAAATAAATAGGAGCTGTAGAGGACAGCTGAGAATTTCAGCCAATTATCATAAACATTGTTCAATTAACCTGAAGCATCTGAGTTTGTGCAACCAGTGTTGTGATGACAGCTCTTGAGTCTGTGTATAGTGTTGGTGGCTGGAGCACTAAAGGTTGTGACGCAGGAAGCTCTTCTACGTCGAGGAGAGGAACAATATGAAACAATACAAGTGGAGAGTGTGAGACATCCTTTCCACCTGCACACTCATGCTTTCCCAAGTGGCTTAGAGCACTTGGTTCAGTTTGCAGTGGGTGGATCAGCTCGCATAAACAGCTTTTCACAAACAGCCATGCCTGTAGCAAACACAGGGAAAATGTGCAGTTATAGAGCTGGAAGTTCATTAATTCTTAATTTGTAAATTCATTCTGCATCATAACATTTTAGACAATGATATTTAGGGCTCGTAACCTGGTAAATAGTAGTGTATTATTGTATAGCTGGAAAGTGTCCTGGCTGTATCTACTTGATAAGCAGATTAATTTTATTTCATTACAGGTGTTCAACAATGTCCTTTAATTTTTATTTTGAGCTTATTAATGTTTTTGTGTCTTAAATGTTTATATATATATAAATACTGTATTGAAGAATGTTTCAAACTGTCTAAATGACTTGAGATTTTTGGTTTTAGGATATGTTTGCTGTAGCTGTTTCTTTGATTACTGGGAAAATTTTGTACATCTCTGATCAAGCTGCTTCTATTCTCCGCTGTAAGAAGGGTTATTTTAAAAATGCCAAATTTGTGGAGTTCTTGGCACCTCAGGATGTCAGTGTGTTCTACACTTCTACTACCCCATACAGATTACCATCGTGGAACATTTGCAACAGAGCTGGTGAGTGGTGCCAACAGCAGATATTTCTCTGACTTTCAGTCATGCAAATGTCAACACTTAAACTGGTTTTGAATGTCCTCCCATCCTTCCCCACCACTTTTTGAGGATGTAACATAGATGCATTATTAGAACGTCTCTGAACAATATTAGATGTATAACACACTTTTATAAATCAGCAAGGCTTGTCTGTTAAAAGTCTTCCAAATGTCTTTGTTTATTGGTTCTTATGTGTCTTTCAGCATGAAAATAAAGTAGGAATTCATGCTGAATAGTAGGTTTACTTTGCACTTCTACTAGCAATCAAATGGCCACAGTTTTCTTCACACTTTCTCTTCTTAATGTATGAGAGGGGACAATACCTTGTCTTGTTCTTTTTGAATGGGTATGATTTGAATACTGGGCACCTTGATTACAGTGTAGGAAAAGGTATGTCAGCTACTGCCACTGTGCATTCCCCAAGTGTAATTATATCTCTCTTCTTTCAGCCTTGGAAAAATGATGTTAGGGGAGCTAATGAGGGTTTAGACATCTCAGAGCACTTGATATTTGTTTGTGGGAGGATTGTTTCACTCGTGTAGCTACAACTGTTAGTAATTGAGAAATATCTGACAACTATTTTAACCAAACACTTGAGATTCAAAGTCTGCTCTAAATGTTTGCAATTCCAATCCATTGCATACCAAGTCTGTGAAGTTAAGCCAGGGTGTAAACCATATTTAATCTGAAATAAACATATGCGAAGTAATGCATACATGAAGCAGATTGAAAGGGATCTTGTGAGGTCTCTTGTCCAACCTCTGGCCCAAAACAGGGTCACTGGTAAATGCTGACCATGTAATCCTGCTTACATATACTCAGTTATACAGGTTTCATGGTTTTGGTTGGGTTTTTTTTAAACCTTTTCTGCAGTTTTATTAAAAAATGCAGTAAGTGCAACTGTGCACACTGACTTGATAAGCAAGCAGCTGTGATTCACACAGCAGCCTCAGAATCTGAGTAGTGTTCATGTTTAGTTCCTTACAGAGTACACGTGGAGACAGCAGGGGACTTTAAAGTTTTTTAAAAAATTCAACCTTAATCACTGAAGGAAAAATTAATGTATTAAACATAATAATCTTGGAGTAATTAGTAACTTGTTGTGAAATGTATTTAAAATTTCTAGAGTCTTCCACCCAGGATTGCATGGAGGAGAAATCTTTTTTCTGTCGCATCAGGTAAGACAACAGTATTATAAAGCTTAGTGTTACACCATGAAACCATGCATTACACAAGTATTTGACTTCTACAAGAACCATATGGCATGTGAATTTCATGCTTTTCCATAATGTGATCATAAAGCAAAACATGCACATCCTCTGGCTGATTAACTGTGGAAGCCACAGAGAAAACTACAGAGTGATTTCGGCAAGTTGCGTCTTGAAGTTAATCAATGAGAATATTGACCTTTGGGCCATAAAGGAAGCTGATATGGTATCTCCTCCTGCTGGGGAAAGCCTTCCCTTCATGTTACTAGAACTGTTCTGCTCTGCACCTGCAGAGTCTCTTTCATTCTAGGAAAATAATGTCTCACATTTATCACAGTTATCCCCTGGAAAGATGCACGAGGGTAACTTGACTTGTCTCTTTTACAGTTACTAGAGGACAGTTCTTTGGCTTTGCTTTCCTTCCTTCTTTTCCTGCCCCCTCTCCTCTTCAGCTGGTTTTATTTAGGAAAAACTGGCAGCTTATTCCATGTTCTTTCTTGTGCAATTCAATTTCTTAATGCTTATTGCCTCTCTGGCAACATTTCCAAAAACAAAAATAGTGGATCCTATTACATAATACTTCTGGAGTAAATAAATACTTATTACTGAGGTACAAGTGAACTTTAAATGAATTAGAGGTAATCACTGCTCTGGAGTGTTGGATTGAAGGGACTGGACAAGTACTGCTGGTGTTATTGGAGGTTTTTTTTTTGTCCAACTAACATTGGTTTCAAGAGCTTTAATGTTATAAAACTGTGCTGTATAAACTTATTACAGCTGATTTTTCTTTGGTCACTGTGTAAATGGTTGTTATTTTCATTACTATGTTTGCATTCTTAAGTAAACAACTTGCATTGTTAAGTAAACAACTTATTATATATTATTATATTGAGTCTTCACTCTTATTAAATTGGAATAAATATTGATTAAAAGATGATCATTATGTTAACTGAGAGGATATAGCAGTCTTAATAAAACTATAAGTTCATCCCTCTGAAGGGTATAATTTCACAAATCAAGATTATTGGATCAACAAATAACTATTGTACAAGTTGGAATTTTCATTTTCTATCAAATTTCCACTCCATGCAGTTGTGGATCTTTTTATTTCGGGCAGCAGAGGGAACAATGTATTCTTTATTGCAGTTGGTATGCAAAGGATGCCATTGGAATTAGATTGTCTTCTACCAGAAAAAAAAAAATCAAGTGAAGATCTTGGATGCTATTCTAGGAGCTAACATGCAGTTCTTGTGACATTAGGGAATTACAATGGATAAATTAATATCTTCTTTAGCATAAGATGAATCTGTTGAAATAATTAACTCTCTTTAATTATTAGTGCGGGAAAGGAGCGTGAAAATGAGATTTGCTACCACCCGTTCCGGATGACTCCTTACCTTATCAAAGTGCAAGATCCAGAAATAGCAGAAGACCAGCTTTGCTGTGTGTTGCTTGCAGAAAAAGTACATTCTGGTTATGAAGGTAATCCTTTGAATGGACAATGATTAGTTTGGTTTCCTAAAAGTAAGAACTGTTCAAGATCTGTTGCAGTGAAAAGTAGTTGTTTCTATTCTCTGGCCTTGCTGAGAGGCTGTGAGCTAAGAAGCTGCTTTGCTATGTGTTCTTGGACAGAATTTTGGACTTTGGAGCTTGAAGTATTATATATACAAAACCCCCCCTCGTTAATCTGCTTGTATTTTTCTCCCAGCACCCAGAATTCCTCCTGACAAAAGGATTTTTACAACTACACACACCCCGACCTGTTTGTTCCAGGATGTAGATGAAAGGTAACTTCCTAAAAATGGTTTTCAATTTACAGATAATGATTTACGGTACATCCTCCTGTTTTCCCTAAGCTTGAGAATGCATTATCACTGGTATTTAAGTGGAAAATTGTTTGCCTGCTAACAACTTGTTCTTCTACTTTGCTTCCATCTGGGACAAATCTGGACATAAATTTAATGAGTGAACCAATGGTCAGAATAATTCCTGTGCCGACAATTACTACCTGTATAAAATTTTTAGTGTGGGTTTTGTTTTAAAAGTTTGATCCAAATAATATGCTGCTGTCACTTTCTGCTGGCTCAGGTGCAACTAGAGATGTGTTTTTACATGCAACATTAGATCTTTAAAAAACAAAAAGTATACAAAACTGCTCAAATTCTATTGGCTGAAGATACTCCTTGAGAGTCAGGAGTGTGCTTGGCTGAGGAGGAGATGGGAATCTCAGGTTTTCAAGGACAGGGAGGGTTGAAGTTTGAAATATATTTTGAAGACCTGTATTGACAAGAGAATT
This sequence comes from Anabacerthia variegaticeps, assembly GCA_035583185.1. Lineage (NCBI taxonomy): Eukaryota > Metazoa > Chordata > Aves > Passeriformes > Furnariidae > Anabacerthia > Anabacerthia variegaticeps. The sequence continues at coordinate 24,494,244 of JAWWEW010000012.1, read as the reverse complement.
CACTTGTTCCTGAGTTGAAAACGCAAGCTATCTTTTTCTTTTCCTCCTTGCTTACTTGATATTTAATTCATGATGGATTCTGATTTTTGTGCTGTATGTGGGACCTTATGTTGATTTTTTTTTTTTCCCCTTTAGTGAAAACTAAGTTGACTACAATAGTAACATCTGACTTCTGAGATTCTCCCCTTCTCCTGTTTTTAAGCATTCTAAGAATGCTTAAATTTTCTTCGTACGTCAGGCTGAGGAGGATTTCTTCAGGCAGAATAGGAGTAGAATGGACAATGTTGAGTTGCTGTCGTATCTTTTGGGTAGAAATGTTTCTGAAGGCATATGCCATTCTTGGCAAAACCTTTACATGCAGCAGAAATGAGAGAAGGATTGAGGGAAAAGAGGTTATTGGGATGTTTGACTAAGCTGGAGTCAAGATAAAAAAAATACTGTTTGACTTTTGAGACAGTTTATCTGTAGAGAGGTCAGGCATGTCAGTATTAGTGCAGTGCATGAGGTTTTATTTATTAAACAAGAATTGCAAAAGGTAGCTATTGGAGATAACTACTGTAAAAGAAGATAATGGCTAATCAGTGAAGATAAATTTAGACTTTTAGATACAGCTGGTTGTGGCTAACTTGTGCAGACACTGTGGCCAAGTATGAGAGTTCCTGTAGGATAGAAAGCAATGTAATGCTGACAAACTGTTTTTCCATGGTACAATTTATACAGCCTCTCTAAACAGCATAAGTTCACAAAAGAACTACTTAGTCCACTGTAGTTCTGTCCTCTTCATGGATTTTTTTCCCCTCCCTCATTCCCACACAAGCTCCAAGCCAACTGCAACTTTGCAGAGTGGGTTTATCTTTCCAGACAGGCTGATGGCACAGTGTAAAGCTTCCCTTCCTCCATGGATCCCCAGGTCACTTACTTCCAATAGTCACTTGAGAGAAAGCAAGTTGGCTGAATGGGGAGCTTTGTCCTTATTCTTGGACTTGAGTGGAGCAAGTGCAGTAAATACCTTCCTTCTGGCTACTATGGAAGTTAGTCTGGTGCTACCACTTGTTCTCAAATACCATTTTTTAACACTTCCAGTGAGGGTTGATTACATCTTGGTCTTGGTCTGATAGTAGGACTTTGTGTCGTTTATTTTTGTTCTTGTGACTTGTGTGTTTCATTTTGCTTTTAATTATTGAGCTCCTAAGAGCACTGGCAGCCAGATAAATGTTTACCACAATATGCATATGCAGTTTATTACTCTTAAGCTCTCCAGGGTTTGGTGTAATACACAAAGCAACAGATTCTTAGAGACAGCTGAGTCTAATATTTAAAAATGTGCAACTGAGCACCTGCTGTTGACTCAGAATTGTTCATAATATAACACTGAAACTGTTGTCTGACTTGCATAAAATAGAGTTAATTTCCGTAATCAGTATGTGTTCATGGGTTGGAAAAATCCTTATTTATCTGAACTCTGCAAGTGGGTCTCTGCACAGAACAGGTTAAGTAAAAATAAATATTTTCCTGAAGTTAAATGGATCATTCCTACATATATATATTTGTCTTTGAAATGTGTTTCATACTTCATGTGTATAATGGGTGTAAGCAGTTTTGTGGAGTGATCTTCATAAATTAATTTAAAGCAGCTTTGTATCCAACTTACAATATAAAGAGATTTCTTATTCATGTTGTTTTGACACTTTAAATGTCATTCTATAAAACACAAACTAAGCTTGCTGCCTCTCCTCATCAGCCGTTCTTATGCTGCATGTGCATTGGCATTCATACAATGAGTTTATGAACTTAAACTCTGAATGTGTTGTTCATTATGAGGAAATATAATGATGCTGAGGCATCAGTCTCAAATGCAGCATTATACGATCACAGACAGGCGGGTTGGAGGGGACTGCTGGAGGTCTTCATTCCTTTTGCTTGAAGGTTAGGACAGCTGTGACCTTGCCTCAGTAATGCCTGAAAACCTTCAGGGACAGAGATTACACAATCTCTCTGGGAAACTGTTCCTGCCTTGCACTGCTCAGTGAAAAAACTTTTCCTGACGTCCAGCATAAGCTTTCCAGACTCCAGTCTGGGACCACTGCCCACAGTTTTATTGTCTGGCACCACCAAGAAAACTTAACTTCATTTTTGTAATTGCTCTTTCCAGCAGTTGTGGAAAGCTCTGGGATCGTCCCTTAGTCTGTTTTTCATCAGAACAGGCAAGCCCAACTCTGTGTCACATTCTGGATCCCTGACTTTTCCATTGATATGTATAAAGATACATAGGGGATTTTTTTTTAATTAGAAGTGATTCAATTTGCATCTTCCTTTATAACTTGGTTAATAAGTAACAGTTTGATAAAATTTGATCTCCTGTAGGATAGGTGCTCTCTCAACACAAACAAGTGTGGTGTTTGCCACGCTTTTCATTGAGCAGGTGGCAAAGAATAGGAACCATCCAAACAAAACCTTCCTACAGTGTTACTTGGTGAAGTCGTGCGGAGTTGACTGGTATTTTAAAGTCCTCTAGTGACACAACTTTACTCATGTGCTCTGAACTTGGCAGCACTTTTAAATGTCAATGTGTCACAGTGATATGATTTGGTATGAGTTTCATGCCAGTTTCAGCTTGGTTGCTTTAGTTCATCTGCAAGCTTCCAAGAATCATTATTTAACTAATTACTACAATACTAAGGCATTAGTTGCTACGCTCATTTTCCCCTGAATATCTCAGCCTCTTTGCCAGAAGGGTAGGTTTGATGTTTTGGGGAACTGGTGTCATTCCAGTGGGGTGCTGGAGTGCAGTGTAGAAGGCATTTGTTACACGATGCTTTTGAGTTCCTGCATGACACGGATCCCCTGTCTGTGGTGCACTAGGGCTGAGTTCTTCATTAAAGCTACTCACATATCCAAGTATCTTCCTACCCCTGGGGTACAGCCTGGCATCTGGCACCTTGAACATTACTGAGTAGTGTTGATTCAGTGCATTTTAATTTTTCTCCCCAAGAATATTTTCCGTGGTTAACCTTCAGGGTAAGGTGCAAAGTGACATTTGGGAATTTTCACTCTTTCTCCTTAATATGAATGCTTGAAGAGATCAATAAAAATTATTTCATCACATAAATTAGTCGTTCACATCACTAGTCATTGATGATGTGCAGGAATTCAGTAAGATTGCTTTTAATTCTCTAGTTAATAAGCTTGTTTCCTTGTACCTCCTTTGAGCTGAACTCTTAACCTGCCTGTGAGAAAGTTGTCTTGAGTCCTACTCAACTCCCCTGTTGCTAGTTCAGCCATGGTAATCCTGTGATCCTTAGCCTTGGCTCACAGCCGAGGGATTGGGGTACTATTTACCTTCATGAGAGTTTTACAAGATTAAACTTTATTAATGCTCTTTTAAAATTAGGGTAAGTATTTATCCTCTAAAGTTAGGCAGCAAAGAAAATACAGAAGGGCTGTAGCAGACTCTGTGACTTGGTCTGACCACCACCCCACAAACAAACAAAATCCCCCTTGTTCAAAGCATATTCCTGTTATTAAGTTGGCACTGCTTTTTCACCATATTTAAACTTAAAATTACTTATTCTCTTTGTAAGAAAAACAGCAGAGAAAACTTGTAATGGAAATACTTTAAAGATTCAATATAACTTTATTCCACTTGATTTTAATTATTTTTTCTTTGTTTTTCTTTCCCCAGAGCAGTACCTCTGCTGGGATACCTACCTCAGGACTTAATAGGAACGCCAGTCTTGGTGCATCTTCACCCAAATGACAGACCCCTAATGCTAGCAATTCACAAGAAAAGTATGTAGTCCATTATTGTGGCAGAAATATAATTTGTTTCTAAAAGTTAATAAGAATGACAACAAGTAGGAGGGAAAAATGAATTGTGTCTGATTTTTTTTTTTCTGCAATTTGATTCTTAATGCAAATCCATGAAAATGAGAAATCACTCGATTTTGTATTCTATATGAAGCATATGTATCTGCTGCAAACAAGTTGACTGTAAATGAATATTTCACACATAAAGAAAATTTTTTTGAGAATGGTGTGATAGAAATTGCCATACCTTAAATGGTAGTCTTTCATAAAGAAGAAAATAAGAGTCATTCTGGCAGTGTTAATTTGTCAAAATTTGAAACGGTAAAGCTGTTTCTTCAGCCTCCTTTACCTTCTTGTATTCCAAAAGTGATTTTCTGGACCATAGTCCAGTAAATTATGAAGGTTTCCTTATTCTGGTAGCCCAGCATTTCTAAATGTATTGATGTATCTGGTATTTGTTACTTCAAATAGCATCTTTCTCCTTTGCAACTCATTGTAAAACCCTGAATCATGTAGTAGAATTGTGCAAATATTAACCTGCAATTTCTTTTTGCATCCTTCCTTGCAGTTCTTCAGTATGGAGGACAGCCTTTTGACTACTCCCCAATCAGGTTTTGCACTAGGAATGGAGATTATATCACCATGGACACCAGCTGGTCCAGTTTCATCAACCCCTGGAGTCGAAAAGTTTCTTTTATTATTGGAAGACACAAAGTTAGGACGTAAGTCAATAAACTGTTGGGACTTGTAGTTGGGTTTTTTTCTTGTATTTTCCCTTCCCTCAGATTTATCTAGAGATCCTTAAAAATAGAAGGGAACAGAATAAGTGTTGGATTCTGTTTAGTGTATACAGATGGTAAATTGAAGTTGTGGCCTCCCTGTGGTTGAAGCCTTTGCATTTGCAATGAGCTGTTATATGTTTGGTTTATGCAGGGGTCCCTTGAACGAAGATGTCTTTGCTGCTCCCAACTACACAGAGGACAGAATCCTCCATCCCAGTGTCCAGGAAATCACGGAGCAAATATATCGGCTCTTACTGCAGGTAATGTTACCCTTTTCATTCCCACTGAAGGAAGGGTATTTATCTCTCAGTGACGGTTTGTTTAGCTGTCTGCTACTGTTCTGGAATTTTTGGCTACAATCCTGGAAATTACTTGCACTCATGATTACCAGACAAGACTTATTGAAGTATGTTAAAGCTCCAGTTGGTATCTTAAGGATTTCGTGCAGCTATGGAGTCCTCACAAAAGACAAACAAACCAACCAAACAAATCCAACTCTGAAAAAACAAACAATAAAAAACCCAACGTAAAATAAAACTTTTTTTTCTCACATGGAATTTACTGGTGTGCTGAGGTACATGTGTGTATTTATATATTTATTTTGTTGTTGTTACCAGCCTGTACACAACAGTGGATCCAGTGGCTATGGAAGTCTGGGTAGCAATGGCTCACATGAGCACTTAATGAGTGTGGCATCCTCCAGTGACAGCACAGGAAATAATAATGAAGATACTCATAAGGATAAACCAGTAGGTTTGAGTTTTTCTCATTCAAGTATTTGGCAGAAAACAGATTAGTCAAAGTGGGGATTTTTAACTTTTAGATTAACCCATCCAAATTAGGGATGGAAGAAAGTATAAAGAAAGTGTCATCTTAACATGGGAAAAACCTTTCTGTCTAAGGGAATAAACATTCCTGATGTAGATGAAGTCTCAGGGTACTGAAGCACAGTTATAGGCATGAAAGTCAGGGTTTATAAAGAATTTAAGCCTGTACACTGTGTTTACTTAATCTAAAGTCTGTTATATGTTATATACTGTGTTTCCAGGAAAAGTAGCTGGATATTTGAAAGCAGTTTCTTTTGGGAGGAGAAAGTCTGTAATTACTGTTTTCCCAAATGAAACTAAGAAGCTTAAATGCAGTAATACCTGCATAATCAAGTGATAGCTTGACCCTGATTGCTTTTAATGTTGCAAAATGCACCATATAATATAGAAGGAAATAGATGAAATTAAATGGAATGGAATAAAATAATTTTTTAGTTTGTGCTTAAAATTTTCCTGTACTTTGCATTCACTTCTGAAAGCCAAAATTTTTATTTACTAAGCTATACTTCTTATAGGCTAATTCTCCCAAATCTGATTTGTGCTTCTGTGATCAGACTTTGCAGATTCCTGCTCTTGCCAAAGTGATCACTTTCTTGGCTTTCAGTTCTTAAACACTGGTGGCATAAGCAGATGAAGTCTCTGGATTTTCTGTTTAACAGATAAATTATTCCATTTTGGAGCTATGCAGAAGAGTAGTGGTCCGGGAGATCTTGGTTTTGAGGGAAATACATACCTGGCTATTTCCACTGATAGTAAAGCCTGTTACAGTACAGTTCTCTAACATCCTGTGGGTACTTGGTCAGACTTCTAGCACAAAAAATTCTCATTCTTAGCAGTAATCCTTTTTTACCAAGTGACAGTTTTTTCTGGAGTCAAACTAATTGCAAGACAGAGATTAACCAAGGTTAGATTTGGTCTGTTCATATGAAAATTTTGTAATGGCTGTTTTATGTCAAAATTCTGTAATAACTGTTCCTAACAAACTGCTTTCAGGAGGTTTGTCAATATGCCCGTAAGGTCAAAAATAAAGGACAGCACATTTTCACTGACAATAAGGCAAAACCGGACTATAAGAAAGAGTCTTTGGCAGGTAAGACATGAGTAGGTTAATTACAGTCTCTTGTGCTGGTGCCTTATATAATATGACAGTGGGATCTTTTTTTAGTTCAGTTCTAATCAATAGACAGCATTTTTCTCAATTAAAATGATACTGTCCTGTGTCTCCAGTGTGTTCAGGAGAATACTGTGTTTGGCTATATGTGAACTGATAGTGGTATAGCACTGAGGGCATGTCCTAAAGCTGTAGTTTTGAATACCTTAATTGGGCACTGGAGTTGTTCTCATACTGAGTATGTTTCAACTCTGATGATATCTAGTCTGTTGTAGCCATAGTGTCTATTCCCCTTGGATCCATTAGTTGGACCTAACTAAACTTTACACCTCCAAGGATCCATAAGGAGAGGAAAATATTTTACACAATGTTCATCTGTTAGTGTGCAAACGTCTTGCTTTACAGTGGTTAATTTGTGGCCTGTTAAGAAATATGAAGAACTGAACATTTTTACTGCTGCTTTTAGGGGAATTTCCAAGGATTTAATTGCATAATAGCAGTATCTCTTTTCACAGAAAAACAAAATACTCCTGGGACTCAGGTGAAAGATGTAGGGGCAAAGGATACTGCAGTAACAGCTACTCCTAAGAACGTGACTACTGAAGAGTTGGCTTGGAAAGAACAACCTGTATATTCCTATCAACAGATCAGCTGTTTGGACAGTGTTATCAGGTAAGTGACCAGTGTGTAAATTACTCTTGACCTCTAGACTTAATATTTCTAGATCTAATATTGTTAAATCATTGTATTTTAGGTATTTGGAGAGTTGTAATGTGCCTGGTACAGCAAAAAGAAAATGTGAACCTTCAACAAGTGTTGCATCATTGGGTTCTGGAGTTCATGAACAAAAAGCAGCTGACAATGCTATACAGCCCTTGGGAGGTATCTCTACATCACAGCTTTTTCTGGATTGATTTTTGCTGGCAGTCAGTTGGGTGTTACTCTTTGCAGAATAATGCCAAGTGTAGCTTAGGCATGATCTCATAGCTGCTTTCTCAGCATTCAGTGCTGGTGATCTTTTCTCATTAAAATCTTCCCTGCAATTAGAATACCGAGTAGTTGATTGAGTATCTGGATTGTAGATGCAATGAACTTATTTGTACTGTACAAAATACAGCAGGATTTTGAGTTTTAGGATTTGACATAGCCCTTTGTCTGTATGGAAAGCTAAAATAAAGAATGTAACTGGTTAGTACAAGAATTGTGAGATTAATAAAGAACTAAATGCAAACGAGAGATTTGCTCATTTGGCCTTGTCATTATATGAGGCCAAAGGAAAAGTGTCTACAGTGTGTCTCAAAAATTGGTCTTGGGAATGATCTTGGCTGCATTTCCTTTTGATCAGCTTCAAAAAAAAAGCTCTAATGCAGCTTTCAGAATGAAATTAGAAGCTCTCAGCATACATAGGAACAAAGTGTCCTGCAGAAGGAATTGAAATGCTGTAATTTGGAGTCTCTGCAGTTCTTGCTGGCAAGAGATGATGTGGGTCACTAGTTCTTTGTTGCACTGATGTCTGAGAATTATGAAGTCACCAGCATAATCTAGTCAGGAAAAAGGCAAACTTTAGTTCTTAAATGTGTCAGTGAAGTATTCCTATGAGAGGGGAATGTTTAATACTGTTTTATGAGGCACTGGTATGACCTCTGCTGGATTATTGTGTGTAGCTTTCAGGGAGAGAATTCTAAACAGGTGGGTGCTCCGAGCAAAACTGTCAGGGTAACCAGCTAATGACAGAGATCAGTGTACAACACTCTGGAAGCTGGGTGGAAGTAACTCTTAGGCTGGAAGAGGCTAGAAAATTTCTTCCAAAATTGTACCATGAAAGAACAATTAGGACCAGGAAAGAGCAAAATGTCCTTCATTGAAAAGGTCTGGTTTGGCTGTATGTGAGGGTGGAGAATTGGATTTGTTGCAGAGTAGTTGTTCTGTTCTTAAAATGTTCTTGGTGGAATGTAGAAAATAAAATGCTCATTTTCTGTCTTGTCAAGCACAGTTTGGCCTTTACTGTTTTGCAGCCCTAGCAGCATGTAACTTGAATTTTCTCTCGTTTATGTTCAGCAAACTTCACCTTTACTTCTTTAATAGATCCTGCTGTGTTGAAGGCATCTGGTAAATCAAGTGGACCCCCAGTTGTTGGTGCTCATTTAACATCTTTGGCTTTACCTGGCAAGCCTGAAAGTGTTGTGTCTCTCACAAGTCAGTGCAGCTACAGTAGTACCATTGTTCATGTTGGAGACAAAAAAACACAACCTGAACTAGGTATGGTTTTTTGCTAATAATTTTTCTTCCAAATGACAATTGCTAGAAGGTTGCTTGTGACTTACATCTTATTACAGCTGAAATGTCCCTAGGGAAATGGAGTAAGTAGGGATGGAATTTGTATCTTAAACTTGCAGCAAAATTATTACACAATCGTAGTAGCTTAAAAATGCATATCCAGAGCTTTTGATTGCTTCATCTTGATGTATTTTTCCTTCTGTTTCTGTAGAAATGATAGAAGATGGTCCAAGTGGAGCAGAAATCTTAGATGGCCAACCTCTTGCCCCTCCATCCAGCTCTGCACATATAAATCAAGAAAAGGAGCCTTTTAAAAAACTGGGGCTTACAAAGGAAGTCCTTGCAGTGCATACACAAAAAGAGGAGCAGAGCTTCTTGAATAAGTTTAAAGAAATCAAGAGATTTAATATTTTTCAGTCACACTGCAATTACTACTTACAAGATAAACCAAAAGGACGTCCTGGTGAACGTGGTATGGCAAGAGTTTTCACTCTAAGACTTGTATTTATGTAGGAAGTGAATCCTCTTGGGAGGGCATTTCCATTTTTAGTTGTGTTGTGGGGTCACTGTGAACAGTGACAGCTGCATGACATTTTCGAAGTCCACAGAAAAATTCTTGCTAGAAGATTGAGAGTGGGATATAACTTCTAGTGTAATTAGGGATGTTTTAATAACTAATGCTTTGATTTTTATCTGTTCTCTGAACTATTACTGCCATGCATCTACTTTCAAGGGACAAAAAACATGCTTTAGCATGTTTATTTTACTCTATCTATGCTTGTATTCCCTTGCTTTTCTTTTCCTTCTGTCTTTCCATCTGTCTTTTTTCAGGTTTGTGGTTTTGTTTTGTTTTGTTTTCAGCTCCTTTGTTTTCTAGTTTTCCCCATTCCACCATGGCGAAACAATCTGGTAATTGTTTGGTTGCCTTCAAGTTATTAATGTGATCTGTGGGATGGAAATGGCAGAGACTAGTACTAGTAGTGAGATTGTTTTGTTTATTAGGCCTCGGAACTCTGGATGGCATTTTCAAAAATGCTTGATACTGATCTGAATTTTGTTCCCATTTCAGTTTTGACTTGTCTTGGAGCAGAAGTCAGACACCGCTAAGCAATTTTCCCAGATTTTTATCTTTAATTTTCTTATTTAGATAGTTATACAGCTCCTGTATAACTATTTTGTTTTAAACCTTTATTATAACTATTATTTTTTTTGCAGGTGGCCGTGGACAAAGAAATGCCACTTCTGGAACGGATCAGCCTTGGAAGAAAAGTGGAAAGAACAGGAAATCAAAGCGCATTAAGCCCCAGGAGTCTTCAGACAGTACAACTTCTGGAGCCAAATTCCCCCATCGTTTTCCTCTTCAGGGCCTGAACACCACTGCTTGGTCACCCTCGGAGACTTCCCAAGCGAGCTACTCAGCAATGTCTTTTCCCACTGTTATGCCTGCCTATTCCCTTCCTGTTTTTCCAGCAGCAGGGACTGTGCCACCACCTCCTGAAACGTCACTGTCTGGTTTCAATCAGTTGCCAGACTCTGGAAATCCTTGCCCTATGCAACCCTCCCAGTTCTCTGCACCCTTCATGACCCCCGTCGTGGCTCTTGTGCTCCCCAACTACGTCTACCCAGAGATGAACAATAACTTACCTCAAACACTTTACCACAGTCAGCCCAACTTCCCTGCCCATTCCGCCTTCTCCTCACAGACAGTATTTCCAACACAGCCACCCTTTGCTACACCCACCCCTTTCCCACAACAGGCGTTTTTTCCAACACAGCCATTCCATTACAATCCACCAGCAGAGCCTGAGAAGGCTCCTGTGGCAGAGCCGCGAAACGAGCCGTCCCGTTCCTGCACTCCACAGTCAGTGGGTCCTCACGACCAGGCATCGCCTCCTCTGTTTCAGTCAAGGTGCAGTTCTCCTCTGAACCTTCTGCAGCTGGAAGAAACCACAAAAACTGCTGAAAGTGGAGCTCCTGCAGGTTTACATGGAGCTTTAAGTGAGGAAGGAGCCATAGCCAAAATCATGACAACTGATAACTGCAGTGGAAAGGAATCCTTACCAGTAAGTATGCTGAGGGATCACACCCCCCTTTGCCTGTCTCTGCTGCATCACTTGCAATCCTGGTTTTCAATGGTAGGCAGCAGTCAGTCCATACAACACCAGGAGCTGGACTCAAAATTGTGGTTAGTAAGTTCAAACTTCAGCAGACTAAAACGTGAAATCCAATCAATAGAAGAGTCTTAACCCTTAAAAATTAAATCTGCCTTGTTCTCTAAAGTTACACTAGGAAGCTTGGATATACATCCTCAAACAGTTTTGTTCCACTTCTTTGAAAAGAAAACGAGAATATGAACAAGCCCATTGAAAACCACTGAAATAGATTTTGAAATAATATGGGCATTTTATTTTTAGCAAAAAGTTTTGGGCTAGTCAATTTGTGTAGAGGGGAAAAGCAATCTACAAGTGGTGTGAAAGAAACTAATTTAAAATAAAATCACATCTTTGTTTACAAACAAGCAACCAAAGTAATGAAGAATGGATTATTACTTGCAAATCATAACTTTATTTTTATTTTATTTGGTGCACTAAAACTATGCTCAATTATTTGGCAACTTCAGAGGTTTTTATTTCCTGATTCATTCAAATTTGATGACTCAGTTTAACCAATAACTTCAGATGGAGTAAATAGGTCTGTAAAGGTTTCTGAGGCAGAAACATGTAGACTAACACTTGTGCTTCCTAAAGGCACCATAGAGTATCTGTGTGAATGCTGAGTCACTGATGGGATGGAGCTGCAACCTCTGCACCTTTTCCACTGCCTCCTTCCTTTTTTCAGTAATGTGTTAAGGATAAAGCTGGTACTTTCCATTATCACATATGTTGCTAAGTTCTGTCAGCCTCAATTTCTAATTTTTAATCTTCAAACTGACTTGCAGGGAAGTTTTGCTTATGTTAAGAGTCAGTGTAGTTAAAGCTCTTTGCCTTAAAAATATATCAGTAGATTATCTGGCCTGGGAAGCTTCCATCTGGGAATGTTTTCTTATTACTCTCAAAGCGTGGTGAGATGAAACAGTGATGGACTCTTGATGCAAATCTCTTTGAGGTAGATCATAGAAGGAGCAACTGCTAGTGTGTGTCCTGGGTGGCTTCCTCAGTTGGTCTTGGCATACGTTATTAGTGATTATCTGTCTTTGAATAATTATGTAAACAGAATATAAAGTGATTTATTACCAATCATTTACATTTAGTAATAAATAGCCTTCATTTTTTGCTTTGTGTTGGGGTTATTTACAGTTTTATTCTTTCTCCTTATCACTAGGCTGAATCTCCAATGGATGCTCAAAACAGCGATGAACTCTCCATGTCCAGTGTCCTGCTTGACATTTTACTTCAGGAAGATGCATGTTCAGGCACTGGTTCAGCCTCTTCAGGGAGTGGTGTCTCTGCAGCTGCTGAGTCTCTGGGCTCTGGATCCAATGGCTGTGGCATGTCAGGGAGCAGAACAGGTAACGCTGGCAGCCAGAACTCTTGGCATTCCAGCAGAGTTGAGCGTGAGGAATTGCAAACACCAGGAATGTCAAGTGAAAGTCTTTGTTCTTGCTCCTCATTGAATAGTTTATTCTTGATTTCTTTCTTATTACATCGCACAAGTGTTTTTCTATTTATTTACAGGATAGAACCTTTATAAGCATGTGTAAAATAGCCATTAAGATTATGCAGGCATGAATAAACAATGAAAAGACTGTACTCCTTCATGTTTCAGTTCAGAGTTTTAATTGAAAGTGAGCTAATCATTATGCTGAAATCTAACAGAGACTTAACTTGAGAATTTGAGTTTTAAAAATATGAATGCAGTTTCCTCAGCGTGGTGGAAGTTCCCCTCTGCTTAAAAGAGGAAATAGAATAGTGATTGTATTTATACTTTCAGTTTTCTTTAATCTTTCCTATTTTCCAGAGCATTCAGGTAATCTATGTGTTTGACAATTTATAATGAAATTTCAAATCTCTGTTTACAGGTAGTAGTGAAACTAGTCATACCAGCAAATACTTTGGCAGCATTGATTCCTCAGAAAACCATCATAAAACCAAAATGAAGACAGAAATGGAAGAAAGTGAGCACTTTATTAAATACGTCCTTCAGGATCCTATATGGCTTTTGATGGCAAACACAGATGACACAGTTATGATGACTTACCAGATACCTTCACGGTAATTCATAGTCCTTCACAAATTCTGTATGTCTTGGGGGGAGCAGGGTGTGCAGGAGGGAAGACGTGTATAAATCTCTGTCTCAACAGAACTCAATTGGCTGGAATGTTTAGCTTGGTGTCAAGACAAATTCTTCCTTCCTTTATATCTTTTCTAGGCTACACAAGAAGTTCTCAAAAATTGTTTGATTAGGCTTACCTGTATTTTCAGATCAGTTTCCTGAATTCAGATTAACTGTATATGTTTTTGAAGGTGTTTCATAGTTAGTGTAACTATTTGCCTAGAAATCCCTGAAGTCTGATTAATAGATCCTGGCAAGTATTCTGAGATCTAGGGAAGGTCTGGCATGGAAGATCTGCCTTCCCTGGCTGCTATCCCTGACATGTCACATTCAGTGGCATGCTGCTCTTGGGCTTGGGGATTTTTTTCTGGGTTAACTTCCATATGTCTGTTCTTCATAAATTCCTGCTCAAATAGGACAAGGAAGTAGAAAGTTAAAACCATGAGACTTCTAATAGAAAAAGGTTTATTAAAAAATAAAAGATTCCCTGTTTCAATAGCAAAGAACAGGTATATGATGAGAAGGGGTGACAAGTCTGCAGATTTATGTTTTTTAATCTGCTAGTTTATATTTTGTGGGAGCAGTGAATGGTATTTTGAAAGGAATAGGAAGTTTCAGTAAAGACAAACCTTTAAGAAGGAAGGAAAACAAGCTTTCAAAATAAAGGACAGGCATGATGGGGAAAGAAGTAGAGAATACATTGCAAGAACTCTTCCCGTTTGTCCCAGATTTAAAAATACTTTGACATTTCTCAGGTTTTGTAGCCTGAAGTGTTGACAACTCTAGGTGGGAATTCCAGTAGACTGTAAGAATAGCAGAGCCTGCCAAAGTATGACAGTATAAAACAGGATGTTGTGATCACAAGAGTTAAGCTCATTGTCAGAGCCTGATGCCCTAGAAGTGAAGTATAAATCCAGCCTGGTCTTAACTGTCCTGTAAGGAACAGAAATGAACTGGATCTTGGAACTTGCTTTCTATTATCATATTTTATACAGGAATACAGTTTGTAAATGCTGGTGTGGTATGGGCTTTGGGTTTCTGAATCAAGGTGGGGCATGGGAGAGAGAGAGAACTTTGTCTGCTGAAACAGAACAATGTTTTCTAAAGTTTAGTTCGTTCTTGATGACTTCCTTAAACATATCTTACTACATCTGCTTTAGTATCTCATGTGCATCCGGTATCTGTTGTGGGTTGTCCTCCCAGTGAAGGGGAACTTGGAACTTCCTGCAGGAGCAGCAGAGGGAAACTGGAGTTCTTGGTGCTTTCACTGGGGATGCTGCCTGGGGAGCTCGGAGAAAACTCTTCTCCCTGATGGGATTTGAAAAGACAGTGAGCCAGCAGAGATGTGTTAAAGTTGTCTGCAAATGCAGAGAGCTGCTGAAATAACCACACTTAATTTTCTTCCAATATAAGATTTGTAAGCATGATGTTTTAGCACAAAAGTAGTCTTTAAAAATGTTAGTATTTGACTGTAAACTTATACAGGCACAAAGCCCAGAAGCTGCTGAAGCTCAATTTCTGGATACATTTTATTTTAGAGATTTGGAAACGGTTTTAAAAGAAGATAAGCAGAAATTAAAACAAATGCAGAAGCTTCAGCCAAAATTTACAGAAGAACAAAAAAGAGAGCTTATTGAAGTTCATCCATGGATCCAGCAGGGTGGACTGCCAAAAACTGTTGCTAATTCCGTAAGTTTAATGACTTACTTTTGCATGTATAATTGTACTTAAATTACTAGCTGCCTATGGTAGACTCTTCCTTTCCTGTTGCTAGGAAAGCTTGGTCAACTATGCAGAGAGAAAAAGAATTCAAACCTCCATGCTGTGGTTTTTGGCTTGATTTAATTTACCAATAAGGATAATTTTCCAATAAGGGAAATTAAAGTAGTGGTGAACACAGTATAAGGAATTTCTTTCCTCTTTCTGAATTTCTGTGTATCTGTTCAAAATCCTTTAGCAACAGAGCCAGAAACTTCACTACATAAAAATCTATTTTGTGTGCAGAAATTTATGCCCTTTCTCTTCTAGAAAGTACAAAATGAATGGCAATATACTGTTCCTTTTTTCTATCAGAGTTCTCACTCAGGATCATCTCTTGCCTTGATTCCTCTAAGTAGATGAATGGCTTGAAAAGCAAAAAAAAAAAAAAAGGAAGAAAAAAAAAAAACCAACAAAAGAAAGCATCCTGTCAGTTTTATTTGTTGTAACTGTGCACTTGCTTCAGTCTCTTAAGCCCTGCAACAAAACATGAGTGTGTTAGTGCAGCCTTAGCAGTCCAGGGGAGGGAAAGGTGCTTGGGAAGGGTCAGCATTGTAAATGACACAAGACATAACTGCTTCCAGTAGAGTTCTCAGGTGCTTTCACTGATGTGCTGAACGTTATAAAATCCCAGTGTGTGGAAAAGTTGTGGAGTGGAATCTCTCTGGTAGTTGCAGCCCAGATGTTAAAGGTTCCCTCGGAATCACGGACTGCATGCAAAGGCACTGTCGTTTGGAAAAAGCTTTTTTTTCCCTTTGACTTATGAGTGTTTCTATATTTTGTTTTTCCTTTTAGGAATGTATTTTTTGTGAGGACAGTATACAGAGCAATTTTTATACATCATATGATGAAGAAATCCATGAAATGGACCTTAATGAAATGATTGAAGAGAGTGGAGAAAACAACTTGGTTTCCCTGAGTCAAGTCAGTGAAGAACAAACATAGCCTTTGAGCCTGTTGTTTTGAAAACTGCTTCAAAACGACAGTGAAGGATCTAAAAAGGTTTTAATCTTGTATCCAGCAAGATGAATCCAGTTCATAAAAGCAAATGTGTTTTTCTCGCTCTAGGAGAGTCATTTGTGAATGAATCTCTTTTTAAATGGTGGCAATCTCTTCCCAGTAAGGACATTGTTGAAGATGGTATAGCTTTTCTTTAAAAGACTCATATTTTGCACTTATTTGCCTCAAGTATTTCTTTATAAACTGTAGAAACTTTCATTGATGCCTACTGTTTTTTGTAGGGTGGGTTAATAAGTGCTGAAAATCTCCTGATGTACACACGGTTCTTCACATCCTTTTGGTAATGATTCAGCATTAGAAATTGTTGAAGCAATTCTGCTTAGTGGCTCTTTAGCGTTGTTCTTAATATTTGAAGTGGTCCAGCATCATAGAAGAAATAACCTTCAAGGAAATCAGTTCACACTTGCCCTTCTCATACCAGCTGATTCCATCCTCTCTGTTTGTCTTCTATAGTTTTGAATGTAGAAACTTTTTTTGTCTAAGAGAAATGTTGAACTAATTTTGTAAGATGGTCTTGGGTTAAAGTACATGTTGATGTGTAAGTTTAGAGGAGTCCTGACAACTTTGCAGCCTTTTATTTAAATGGACACTGCAATAGGTTGAACTGTTTATTACCTTGAAGCATAACTTCTGAGAATTTATACTCAAGGAATCTTTATGCTTAAAGATCTTAAAAACTAAGACCACCGAGGATGGCTGTGTATGCTCCAGTGGCTGTTAGAGCTTGGGATAACCTGAACCTTTACTTTGACTTGTTCTGCCAGGAGCTTGGCCATCAGTTTTTCCAGTGTGGCAAAACAAACATCCAATTTGTACATGGCAAGGGAGGATTGTCATGTCCTATCATTTGGAGACAGTTCTTTAAAAAAAAAAAGTGATTTTGAGAATAGTGTTGACTCACTCTGTCTGAATTGCATAATCTAAAACTTGGCGTGGCTGGGATCCTTTGCTGTTGAAGATTTCATTTTAATGCCTCTGAGATTGTATTGACTTGAATATTTGTACTTTATGTTCTTGTGCTGTTTATGTGTGTTGGATGTGGGAAGAGAACACGAAAGAAGAACTTTAATATGTTGGTTAGTTAAAGGACATTCAGTTGCAGTATTGCTGGATGTCACCTGTAAGTCTTGGGGTGAAAAATGGAGAAATTCAATTGACTTGGACATGTTTGTCTTAAAATATTCTTCATGGGAAGCATTTCCTTTTCTATTAGGATAACATTTCTATTCACTGAAATTTAAGGTTACTTTCATTCTATAAAAAGGTTTCTCTTTGCATACAAAGAGGATGTGAAGTTAGATCTGACACCACCAAAAACATACAGAAATGACTGGTATTTGCTTAGTGGAAGAAATCATTTGTGTCAAGTAATTAGTTATTAATTGGACAGTATCATGAGGCAACTTGCACTGGAGAGACAGGTTTTGCAGATGGTGAAATGTGTGAACTGGTCAAACAAGTAGAATCACAATTTTAAAGAAATAAGTATCTTAAGTGTAGTGTGAAGCACTACCCAGCAAAATCTGATTCCTGTCTTTAACAGTTCAGCAAGGCCAGACGTAAATATGTGTAAATATAAACTGACTGGGAAATGTTCGAGTGTTGGTGTTCACGTCCAATGTATTAAATGTTTTAATCATAAATGGAACAGTGCAGCTATACCAACATATTAAATATATTTCATTTTTACGTGGAAACATGAACAGATTTAATTGGACCAGGGTTTGGGAAAAATAAGAGCTTTATATAAAAGGAGTGCATCATAATTATACAAATGATGTTCAAAGACTTCTAAACCACTTTGAACTTCTTTGCTTTAGCATGCTTTTCTTTTTCCATGTCTTTTTTTATTTGTTCTCGTTTCTTTTATTATTTTTTTCAATGACCATCTTGTAACCATAACTTAGTGAAAGGAAGAGAAAAGTATATTTAGAGCATTTTGTGGATGTGCTTAATTATGGACTTAATCTTGCATCCTTAAAGTGTTTGCATTTACAGGGTGGTATTAAAATATTTTCCTGTAACTTTAAATCTACATGCCTCCATTTATAGATAAGATTCTGAAGCTGTAATTTTTCCAAACTGTTGTAAGATGATTTATTTGTGATGACACTTTGTCAACATGTCAACAATGTTTTCTGTACACTGTGCAATATATTTTGGTTTTGCCACTTGTGACTAATTTTTATGACTTTGCTTTTTAGAAAACTGGTAAATAAAACAGATATATTTTTAGTTGCCTTTTTGTTCCTTGAGGCTTCTACTCCATGTAAGAAGTAAAAATATATTTTTATTTTACTGGCAGTAAGTGAACTGGTATTTCAAATTGAGAATTTGCAAGTTGTGATGTCAGCTGTGCTGACTGTCCTGAAGCGAAATTGTTGCCAGCCTGTCTGACCTGTAAGTTGAGTGGTCAAATGGAAGATTGAGTCCTTATATTGACTAGTTGTTCTGACAACATGTGCAAATTTGTTCAAAACCACCAGCAGACACGTCCTTTTTGCATTGTTTAAAGCTGCAGCCCTTTGCTTTTACATGAGTACCTTGGAGACAGAGAATTCCACTGGTGACCCTTGAATTTGCTTTGTAAGTGATTATTAGGCTTCTGTCGAGGTGTGGAGTGTTGTCTTCTGAAGATTGCTCAAAGGTTTCAAGCTGGTGTGCTCCCCTGTTCATGTTTTACTCTCTGATGGGAGCAGAAGGTGGGGAGCTGTGAAGATTGCTGTTTTCTCACTCTGAGCAGTGCTGCAGCTCCGTGGGTTGGATGCCCTGCCAGGTTAGAAGGTACCCAGGTGATGAGACCCTCCTTTGCTCTTTGTTTCCGTGGCTGCGTTTTAAGAGGATTGTGGAATTTTATAAACAAAACAAGGTAGTACAAACCCTAGTTTGGACATGAGGGACCCAGATATTTCTGTTAACTGCAAAATCAAGGTGTTTGGTACCACAAAACAGTTCAGCTCACAGGTGAATTGCCTTCGCACCAAGGGCAGAGTTGTATTGGTGTGCACTTAGTTGCCAAGACACGCATTTGGAAGTGTGATTGTTCAACACATCATCCAAGTCCCTTTGAAGTCTCCTGAATTGACCCTAAATTTGGGGGTACTTCTGAAAACACTTTTGTCCTAACAGCCCTTGATTCCTTGCTCAGCTGAACATGCAGAGGAGAGATGTGCTGATGAGGCACTTCCCAGAACTGCCAGTCTGAGTGTCATCCACAGGTACGGGGCGTCTGCAGCTCCAGAGGGGTCGTGCTGACATCTGCGTGCAGGTTCTGACAATTGATGTGTGACCTTGGCAGAGCTGAAGTGCTGCTGCTGCCATAAATCACCAGGTAATGCTTCACAGTTATTTCTGCTTTTGGTAATTTTTTTCAAATGCAAATATAATAAGAGTATGAGTTAAATGTGGCTTCACGCACTCACCCTTGGTGATGTGCCTTCCCTCAGCACTCAAAGACAAGCGCTTGCTTTGCACTGCAGCCCTGCTGGGAGCAGTCAATGTCTGTCTCTCCCCCTGCAGTAGCCCCTAGATGTCACTGCTGTCCTGGGATTATACTGGGCAGTTTTGCCACCCCTGATTGCCCTCTGTTTACCTTCTTGTATATGGGGCTGTTGGGTTTGCTGTGACTTTATTTGATGTAAAAGGAAAACTCTGTGGCTTGAATGTCAAAAAAGATGTTGAGAAAATTAATCATGAAGAGTTGTTGGCCCAATGATAGTGCATGCAAACACAAGCTCTGCTTGGAAAGGGAAAGAGACTACTGAAAATGTCAGATTTTAGTCCCCTTAACAGCTGTCATGAATTTGGAGGAGAAAAACAACTGTCCTTACTGAGAATTGCGATGCTGATTTTTCTTTTGTCTCTACCAAGTGTGGAAAGAACCCAATGCATTGATAAGCCTCTGACCCAAAGAACATGGTAAAATGGGTTGCGTGCTCCTGGTAAAGTAACAAATGAATGGTTTAAAAGGAAAATAACGTTTGTAGGTGTAACTTCCAGAAATTCCAGTGTTTACTTGCTCACAAGTCGTTAGGAGCTTAAGAAATATATTCAGTCTATTGAACAAAGCTCACAGCTCCTTGGTGGCTGCAGAAATGGACATTGTATTTAGGGATGGTACACAAGGTGTGTAACAGCATTGTCTGCATTTCATTGGAGCAACTTTTAAAAACAAAACCAACCAACCAAAAAAACCCCAAAACAAACCACAAAACCAAAACAAACCAGTCTTCATGCTTTTGAAGTGGAAAGTAGTGTAAGACTGGGTAGGAACTGAGCCAGCTGAACTTTTAATCACTGATACTGAAATATTGATACTTCTCTTTGTCTCTGCTCCATCAGGCTGCCATGTGGGGTAGCAGTGTGTGTGATGGGGTCTCATTCTGCTGTATTTCTGGCTTTGGAGTGTGTGTAGTAGTTAGACACAGACAGAGAAGCTGCTGTGGCAGCAGCACACGAATAGTGTTTAACCCCAGCAGACAATATGAAATATGAAAACACTCGCCATTCACGTGTAGAGAAGCTGCTTTTAGCTGAAGGACACATTGTGACAGAGGCCTGAAGTGCTGAGGCAGGTGCTGTGCTGTGACTGTGATGGATGTGCAGTGGTGGGGACAATGGTGTCTGTGTCAGACACAACAGGGAGATGAGGAGAGCCAGCTCTGGAGCACCTGCTGCAGCTGGGCTGGATGGCTCGGTGGGGCAGCCACTACAGCCTCAGCCTTGGAGGGATGTGCTGCTTTGCTCTTTGTTTTAACTAGAGAAAAGGAGACAAATTTAAGGATGGGTTAAAATTTCCTGGTATTCCAGTATTTGTCAAGGTGTACTTCCCTCTCCGAATCTGTGCATTAGTACAGTGAAACAGGATATAGTGAATATGTTGCTCTCTTTAAAGAATAATGGTCTAAAAGTAAACTGTTTGTGTTGCTGTTACCCTGTCCACTTCAAAGACTCCACTTCTGTCCAAGAACTCATTGGATATGCTTTTCTAAAAAACTGCATTTGTGCGTTGCTTGTGTAAGGTTTACTGCTCTTCCTTCCGTTGTCACCAGCTGACTCCCTTTGAAATTTCCTGTGGCTGTTTTGCATGAGGTGCTGGATAACCTTAGCAAATGCACTTCTCTAGTTGGCTTTAATCTTCTTTTTATTTGCTTAGCTGTAGGAAGCAGAAGGGTTGGGTGGGTGGCCTGTGCTTCCCTCTGCTCTGATTTAGGGGGCACTGGGGATGAGTGGCTCAGTTCTGCAGGACCTGCTGAGATGGACTCAGTTCTTTCCCTCCCCAGGTGAGTGGAGTGGGTCCTACAGGCATTTATACTGATGATTTAGTCTGAACCACCTGTCCATTCTGTTTGCTGTGACTTGTGCTCCTCCTGACTGCGTCTCTCTACAGCTTTTAAGTGTTTGCAGTTTGTTGGGAGCATATAAAGACTTCAGCCAACACTGAAGCTGAGGGCTTTTTTTATGCCTGTGTTAATAAACTTCTTTCACCAACTTTAGCTTTCAGTTTTGAATACTGACAGATCTGTCCTGACAGTTTTCGGAAAGCTGTTTTTTCATAGTTCAGTTGCATTTCTGAATTTGGTAAAACCAGAGGTTTATGATGAAAAAGATTAGATTGCAGGCTAACGAGTTTGTGCTGAGCAGTTCAGAGTGGCAGTACCTGCAATGCAGGTCCTAAATTATGTAGTTTGTTTCTGCAGCAATACCAAATTCTAAGAAATAAAATTGTGTTATTTTTCTCTTGCAGTGACACAACATGTAATTTACTATACAAACCAGTATAATTTAGTATCAGGTGGTATGTAAATGAACTGATTTGTATTTTTCATTGTGCAATGTAGTAGCTCTCTGCTAGAGTAGTTTCTCTTCCTCTTTGGGCTAAATGAGATTTCAACTTATGAAAAAAACAATTCTCCAGGAAATAATGAAATTGAATTAAAATACCCATCTTCATCAGGGCATGGAAAAGCCAAGAATGCCCTGAAAGAGCTCTGGCTGCAGGCTGATAGCTGCAATGGATGGCAGGCTCAGGAACAAGCCCAGCCCTCGGAAGGAGCTCCTGGGGCTGCTCCGTCTGTGCCTTCAGGCCCTTGCACAGACACCCAGAGACCAGCCTGGGACCACGGGCAGCATCTTATGTATTGCAATTTGAGCTTTTAAAAAGCATATGGTGTGGCACAATGCAGAAGGCAGTGACAATGGGGGCAATGTGGCCATCAGGAGTTATTTCCAGGGCCTATAAGCAGTTGTCTTTACAAACCTCCTCCTTTTTTGTGTTCTGGAGAGCTGCTGCCTGCCTGTGAATAGGGGAGACTTTGTCCCAGCTGCTCCGAGCGGGGCTGGCAGGGAAGGGGAGGATGGGGGGGGAAAACCTTCTGTTCACATCTGATGGCTGGGGAGATGCCGGCCCCTTCCTCAACTCCACCTCCCTGCGGGAGGCTGAGGGATGGAGGACTTGGGGTCACTGTTACCTTGTAGTGCTCTTTTGCCTCCACTCCTTTTACAGATGACTCCAAATATAAATGTATTTGGTTTAGAATTGTGGTGACATTTGTGACTGCCAAAGGCACGGGGCAATGCTGGAGGATTCCCACATCATGTAAAGAACTGGGGAATTCTTCCATTGTCTTTGGCTTACATTGTCTTTTAGCATACAAAAAAAAAGTGGTTACCAAACCCCATTCAAAAAAGGCTCCTAAAGCTTTGGATGTTGTCAGGCAGTGAATTTAATATTATTTTAATAATAATTACCTTGCATTACATGAGCAGTGAATTTACAGGAGATCAGCTATAAAGACCTGATTATGAACAATGTTGTTTTATTAGTCCCACCAGTCCTTCTAAAATCCTTTCCCTGTACGTGTTCTGTCATTATGAGGTGATACTTCAGTCTGAAATTCAAAGAATGGAATTTTGAGGAAAATGTGGGGTTTTTTTGGTGGTTGTTTGTTTGTTTGTTTTTAATCTCAGATAGTCTATTAGCTAGCCAATTAGCAAAATAAAAAAGGTGTCTGTGTCCTAATCTGAGTAAACCATTTATAGCCTTGAATCAATTTCATGGTAGAGTGATATAAATTGAACGAGACTGCATACTGTAAATGGTTTTACAGATTTCACTTACTGGCAGAATTAGTTTGATGAAGTGATATGTGACTGCTTTGCCACCTAATTTCGTGTTCATGGGCCTGTGAAGTTTATGGTGTTAACTTTCACTCATTACTGCCAGGAGTGCCTTTGCAGGTGGGGTCTATTGGGATGTATTTGGCAGGATCAAAGGGCCCAGATGCTCAGGAAGTTGTTGGATGGTGACACTGCCTGTGGTGCCTTCCGAGGGAACAACCAAGCAGTGTAGAGGAAGGTCAGGATACCTTGGGCACCGTAATGTGAATCCTCCATGAGTGAACAAGCCAGCAGTAAATCAGGGGCAGGAAGTGCAGCACTGTGTTCTGATGTGTTTTAAGAAGATCTCTATAAATGGAAATGGTATTTATCACCACACTGATTTATACGGTAGGGCTTATTCAAGCATTTCCAAAGAAAACTTGTAAAGCTTTCAGATACGAAACTTGTTTTTCAGTAGAGAGGAGAGAGTGAGGGGGAGAAATCTGGATTGTTTGTTCTGCAGGGGTACTCCCAGGGCTGTGGATGCCAACCCTGCAGGCTTTATCAATGCACAAAGGGGTGACTTGGAGCTGGTTGGCAAAACTCACTGTGAGTAAATTGCTGTAATGAAATGTATCCACAGCCTTCCAAGCATTGCCATACATCCAGAGCTGTTAGATAAGGCTCAGGGCTGAGCTGTGACACCTGGGCTATATATAGAAGGTGACAGTTTGCTGCTCTGGAAACATTTGGGTTGTTGCACTCTGATTTGTGACTGTCATGAAAGAATTGGAGGAAGAGGATAATAACACTTTTCCAAAGAGCACTGCCTCTTCTTTGAAATTGCTTAACACTGCCTTTTTAAAAATAGTTTTATCAACACCAAAACACAATTTCATCTTTCTTTGGATGAGATGTAGGGGTTCTTTGTCACAGAGAATTTGAGAAAGAAACAAAGACTTCAGTCTTGTGGGTGTTTGGACCTTTAGGAGCAGTTTAGTTGACTGGAAGTAAGGAATTGTTAAAATGTGGACAGAAAAGGAAGACCCGGGGTTAAATCTGTGTGCCTTTATAATCTGTGACCATAACAAATGAGAACGTTGTCAAAACAGGGAATGTTGGAATGGCCCTGTGTCTAGACAAAAAAGAAGAAAAAAAACTGAGGAGGAAAGAGAAAACTGATGTTTAAAGCTTTTGGTAAAATAAGCTACAGCTGCAGAACCCGAGCCACAGAGGGCTGTGTTCCCCTGGGCTCTGTGCTAAGCTGCATTGTCAGATCAGTGCAGATCTGAACTTGAAGGTAACATGAGTCAAATCAAAATTACAAGTCTGGGCACTTCAGATTTTGGGTTCTTTGAAAACCAAACCCCAAAGAATTAGTTGGGCCACTTGGATCTGTCTGTGGCTTTATTCAGAGCAATGTCTAAAACAACTGTCTATCTTAAGTGTTCTCTAAAAACAAAACCAGTAAGTGCAAAACACGTAAAACCCAATACTCTTTTGTCTGAGAGGAAGGACAGGGGAAGTGGAAGCCCTTCCGCTTGTGAAGGTGCCTGTGTTTTATTTTGTGCTGCTCAGATGCCATGGTTACAGCCACTGCAGAAAACAAACCAGTAGCACTAAGTGGGCTCTCCCTGTTTTCCAGCAGTCCCAGTTTCCCTGCTATTAGTGACATTCTACAGGGAAATGGAGCAAGGTTGAAGGTTCGTGTGTTTCAGCAACAGAAAGAACCAGGTGTCAAAATCTTCTAATTTGGGCCCGAAAGCCAAAACCTGCCCATTCCACTGTAGGATTCTGCTACATTTCTAGGGGAACGTATTGTGAGGAACAGTTTTGTTTTGGTGTCTTACCAATGAGAAATGAAGGAAAAGTGCAGACAACACACTTAGCTGGAGACTTCCCTATAAACTTTCCCAGATGGAGTGGAACAAACTGGGATCCATGGCTAGATCCTTTTCTTGTCCCAAGAACCTGTGTGTTACAGACGATTCCATGTGCTGGATGACTGTACAGTGACTGTTCATTTGCTGCATTGGGAAAGGAACTAACAGAAGAATTGTCAGACCAAAGAGTCCACCTGTTTGTGTATATAAGATCTAAAATTACTTGCTGTGGCATCTAATGTATTCTAGGAGGGAGGTAATACCTGAGAAATCCCTCGGTATTGCCAGCACTGCAGGGATGCATTTTCCCAGAGCAGGCAAGCACGTTGCTTGGGAGGGAAGGGGGAAGGACAACAAACCCACAAGCAAACCAAACAGTGAATGCATGCAGCTTGTTTCCTTTCCTCATCTACTACTTTACATGACACAGATTGTTTGCATATTTCACTTCCCATCCGGCCTGTGGCATTTACATCTATTAATTTTATGTGCATGTGTAGGTTTAAGTCAGAGGGGTCATTGCTAGGCTGGCCGAGAGGACTCTTCCCTGAAGTGTTCAGGGTTGGATGGAACTTCAGAAACCTGTTTGGATGACCAACAAGAGCAACAAGACAGAACATATACATCTGTCCTTCATACCAGATGCATCAGCACGTGCTCTTTATGTAAAACCTTAGTGTTTCACCCAATACCTGAGTCTCATAATATTTTAGTCATAGGAGACTTCAGAACATAAAATTTGAGGAGGTTTTTTTTCAGCTGAATTGGCCAGTTAGGCAGCAAAACTCCTACCTTGAGAGATATGTGACTAGTTCTTCATTAATGTAATTCTGGAGTTAAATCCAAACTCCATGACCAGAGAATGGATGGAGGAGTGTCCGGCAACAGTCTCTGTCCTAGGAACTGGAGAAGCTTTGGTTTTACAGATTCATTCCCTCTCCCAGTCTAAATACGAGTTCTTTACTGTAGTCCCCTTCCTTTTTTCCTCTGGCGAATAAGAATGGGGTTTCATCAGCTCCTTCACAGCATTTATCCCCTTGCCTCTGTGCTATGAAGTGATTGATTATAACAGCTGGAAATTGTTGTGTGACTGTGTAAACCCACAAAGACCCAGGGAAACTGTTGGCAAATTCTCTTTTTATGGCCTTTCCCCCTCAAAAACCCCTGAGATAATACTTCTTCCTTCTTTCTGAAGTCTTGCTAGAACTATACAAGAGCAAACTGTTATTTAAGTCTGTCATTTTAACAACCTGCACATACATCAGCATAATATTTTGTTGCATCTTTTAATCTTTAAAAAAAACACATAAATAAATCCCAAGGTGTTGAAGCAAGCAGATAGATATTGCTGGAAATGAGCCAATAGACCTTGTAGCAAAAAGCTGAGAGGGAAGAAACTAGTTGGTGTTTTTTGTTTGCCTTTTTTTTTTTTTAAGGGTTCAGGGAGTAGATTATAGTTTCAGGAATAGAGGAGTGGTGCTTCTGGGAAGGAACAGGGGTGGGAACAGACTCCTGAGTAAGCACAGGGCATCGGGGACTTGGGTTTTTGCACTGTGTTCTGAAGACTGCCTTTGTCACCGGAGTTTTCTCGCCTCACAGCGACACTCTGGTTCAGCGCTGGCTGAAAGGATGTGAATAATTTTTCCTGCTTCCTGCAGCAGCAATTGAAAGTGCAGCCTGTCCCACTGTTCCTGAGTCACCCTGGCTGGCTGTGCTTGCTGAGTGCTGCTCATAACACACAGCACAGCACAGAGGCAGCTGTGCAGACCCTCTGGGGTCCCTGCTGGGGTCCACACCACAGTTCTGCTCTGGGCAGCTGCTTCTGTGCACCCCCTCAGGGCACAGGGGTGTGATGTGGGACCACTTGTGCCCTTTGAGTCTTATAACCCTCTTTTTGAGACCAAGCACATTTGGGAGCTTTCCAAACTATGTGTCACTTTCTATCAGCTTTCTGGGAACTAGGGGACATCCTGGGCACTCTGCAGGTATCCCAAGGCTCCTGAGGAGCAGGTTGCTGTCGTGGCCTTCACTGAGAACATGTGCTGGCTCATTAAGAAACTGCAGGCCCAGTGGAGGGGTTAATGAGTGAGTAGCAGCTGTGCAGTGGAGATTTGCTCCAGAATCCTTGATTTGGTAAGAAGCTGTGCATTCCCTCTGCCTGGATGAGGGGATTCAATTACACTCATTTTCTGACCACCTAATCCACTCCTGTGAAGGGTAGAAAGAACGTGTACCAGGTTCAGATGTGTGAAATGCAGCTCCTGGTATTCTGCAAGCATCTGCTGAGGATCTGTTGAGCAGGAAAGGAATGTGAGTGTGTTCTGGAATGTGGCAATGTGTAGGTAGATATTACCATGTTGGGGTCAGCCGTGCATAATGAAGCCACCCTTGTTTTAGGAAGGCTGGTCCTAAACAGCAAGTAATGTTTGTGGGCCAAAGGAGGCAAATTCACTCTAAACTTGTGTGATTCAGGCCTTGGTGAGACACATGGATGCTGTGAACAACCTCTCGCTGCTGGTGGAAAGGTTTGACAGGGTTGATGGTGGAGCTGATGTGTCTCTTCTGGGCTTTCCCCCCACTGCTCCATCTGTGGAGCACCAATTGCAAAGGCTTTTGCATGCTGACAGTGGAGGGGGTTTTATGGTGACTTTGCTGAGCACGGGTTGGTTCTGCTGAGCTTAGTTTAGGCTACGAAGAATGGAAGCCTGGAGTTTTACTAGTGTGTGTCTCAGTCATGGGCAATCCAAAGCCCAACATACAGCCAGGCTTCCACAGGGACCACTAGAAGCTCCACTTAGAAGCTCCTGGGTGGACATGCAGGCTCTGGGTGATGCCCAGGAATTTCCCTTTCCTCTCAGCGGACACAGACACATCATTTTAAGGATGCTTTAGCGTGAGCCTCTTTGGTGGTGATTTTAAATTAGGCTGCTCTGCTTTGTACTCCAGTGGTGTAGGAGCTTTGCCGAGTTCAGCTGAGGGTGACTGAATCTGCAGAATTCCTGAAGTGATCTGCGAGCACGTGTTTGAAGACGCCTTTAGGTCTGAGCTTTCTCAGATGCAAAAAAATTACTCTCCGGGCTTTCAACTTGCATTTTAGCTGGAGACCAATGCTAAAACTAAAAAACCACAAATTGAGTTAATTTTACACTTAAGAAGTGTAAGGCCAGAAGGGATCAGTTAATATAATTACTTATATGTTGTTGTTTTACTAAGCAGTTTTTGTTTGTAACCAGAGCAACTTGTATTTGCTCCTGGAAATACGTTCTGTCTCACTTGACATTAGAGACAGAAACTCATTACTTCTTCCAGTGTGTAATTTCAATCCTTCTCATTCCAAACAACTTGGACCCACTGTCTAGGTCTTGGCATTTAAGGCTCTACTTTATTGGATTAAAAGACTTGTTGAAGCCATGATTTCCTCAGCTGTTAAGTGAGCTATATAATGTGTAATACAACATATGCAGTATAACTAATCAAATCACTCTCATTCGTCATCTTGTTTAACTAGATTAACTTAAAACCTCATGCTGTAAGGTGTATTTTCATGTTTGAGTGTTTTCTGCATGAACTTGAATTTTCTTTTTTAACCTTCTTAAAATTCAGTGCAATGAACTGTATTTGCTGAAAATGACAATGCTGTATAGGGAGCTAAAATGCCATGGAAGGAGAGGGACTGATTTTTCCCCTTTGTTTTTTCTTGAGCTTAGCTCATGCAGAAGGCTGAGAGGCTTAAAGTGGACATTTAGTGACATTATCTGTTTAGATAACTGTGGACTTGGGAACTCACTGTAAGGAGGAGTATAAAGACAACTTGGAACCAGGCATCTCATGCAAGAAAATGAAAATATGTCTTAGGAAGCAAAGGAAGGGTAGGCTTCTGGTTAAAACAGCTGGATTAGTGGATTGTTTAATCCTTGATTTGCCATCTGCTTCCTGCATGACCTCGTTGAAACCATTGTGCTCTTCTGTGGAGCAAGATGGTGTTCTCCTCCCAGGTCCCATCCACACTGGCTTGTGTGTTTCTGTGGTCCAAGCCATAGCTGGTGGGACAAACTTGGCAAGAGATGTGTTGTTTGGCCCTGTGGTTTTCATCTCCAGAGAAAAGAGCGAGGTGGGCGAAGGTCTCGGTGTGTTCCAGCAGCTGCACACTGGGTTTGTAAAGCCTGTGTGTGTGCAGGGTGGACAGCAGTGAGGGCTGGAGCCCTGGTTACAGCTGGGTGAGTGTGTCCATAGAGCAATGCTTGGAGATGGGCCCAGAAACTGGGGAATCCTGAAACTGGGCTCCAGCAGTTGGAGTTGGTGGCCCCTTGGGGAGGTTATCTATGGAGAGTTTACCATAACATGGCAAGGCTTGGGGTGCCAGGATTAACCAACACTTCTCATAGGAGTAAATTCTCCTTTTTGTGACTTGTTTCAATAGCATTCTGCTAATGGCAGCATCTTGGATGGTAAGAAATGTAAACTGTCCGTATTACAGACAGGAAAGAACTGTCTGCTTAGCAGAGATTTCCCACATGATGTCTGTGCATCCCCTAACCCTGCTGCCCGGGGCTGGACTGAGTTTTTATTCTTCTATCCTTTTAAATGGAACAGAGACTGAAACATTTATGTATTTGCAGAGGAAAACTCTGTAGAGAGCTGCATGATACTTGCTAGTGGGAGATGAAAGAAGATGTAAGTTGATTTGGACAATCTGAAAGTTCGATCTTGCCTCCTGGCCAGAGGCTCTGACAAAAGACCTGGTATTTGTTGCCAAGAGGTTGGGAGGGGGTTTGAGCTCTAAGTCCTCCCAGCCGACCTGGTCTAACAAGGAGCACTTTTCCCTTGCAACAGGTGTGAGTGACTGACATGCAAAGAGAGGGGAAAATGAGCCTTCTTTCTATTATGCTTCAGCTGCATATCAAACGAGAGGAGTCCTGTTAGTGTGCTGCCCCTCTCTCCTTTTACAAGGCAGTGCACTGTCAGATCAGATAGTCTGTTTGTATTACTTTGGAATGGAAAAGAATAAAGGCAGTTCCTATAAAGGAGGACTTGAAAAGGCTTCACTGGTTTTTCATCAGAGCTGCTGGAACCTCCCTTCCTCCCTGCCCCTTCTCCAGTCCCTCCCCTGAAATGCTCACCTCTTCCTGCCTTTGTCAGGGAAGTGTCAGATTTGACACCTTTGCAGTAAGGTACAGAAATGCAAATGGAGAAATCCAGCAACACCTAATCAGAGGATGTAAACTTTCTGTGAACCTAATTTGTGGATTTAAAAAGAAGAAAAAAAAGCAAGCCATATTGCTAACACATTTCTAAAATGCTTTTGACACTTTTGAAGAACTCCAAATAGTACTGCTCTGCCCTGGCTGTTTCTTTTCAGCTATTACTGGGCTGATGAGTGCCTGTAAGCCCTCTGCTCTTCCTAACCCTCCTGGCTTTGGGAGAGCAGCTCGCTGGGTGGCCTCACTCCCCTCTGGCCATTTCTTGGTCCAGCAGCAGGGATGGGATGTGCTGTGGCAGAGGTGCAGGGAGCTGTGTGTGCCCCCAGCCAGGGAGGGTAACCCCCGTGTGGGAAGTGCAAGACATGCAGGAATGGGAAAGGGAATCAGGTAGATGGGGAAGGTCAGCTTTGGCTCCCATTCTCCAGGGCCAGTACAGGACAAGGTAAGCGACACTTCTGCAGTGCTGCTTTACAGAGCTGACTTTGCTGCCCCTGCCCCAACTCCACTGCCCAACCAAAGCTGCCACTTGTGTGTTGACTCTGGGCTGTGCTTCTGTCACCAAAGTGTCGGGATTTGCACCTGCTTTCACAGGAGCGTTACAGAGAGCCCTAACCAGAGGGTCTTTCATCTCATGGAAATAAAGCTACCTCTGGTGTTCCTGCAGCAGAGGGGCCAGAGTGGCCCAGGAGCAATCCTGGATGTCGCAGCTGAAGCCACTGAGCTCAGGGAAGTGTCTGCAGTGCTGCTGTGTGTCATAGCCTGGGCTGTGGCTTTATGTCCTCTTGTGAGTCCCCTCTCAGAAAGGGCCTTTTCCAGCTGTTAAGAGCAAGAGCCTCTGGCTGGGTGCACCAGGGAAACAACACACAGTGACGTGGCCCTTAGTGTTACAGCAAGGTATCATCACCTGGGCTAACTGTGGAGAGGGAAGGGTCAAAGAAGTGATAGTTGGGGGAAAGAGCTTTATTTATATAAACCCAGAGTTGTGCCGTGGCTACAGAGGTGCAGCCTCAGTCCCAGAGGTCATCTTGTGTGTGGGGTGTTACCTTCAGTGCAAGTGTCCCAGGCTCCTTCTTCATTTACACTTCAAAACACTAACCTCCCTCCCTAAAGCAGAAAGGTCACTACAGAAGCTCTCACCTCCCCTTGCTCAGCTGGTTTTTGCCCCTTTCCCCCCAGTTCAAAGGGAATTTAGCACAAAAGGGGATGAGAAGAACCAAACAAATCTGATGGCCATCTTTGAATAAGAACACCCACCTCAGGTAAAGAAAATTACAAAGGAAAGGTCTTAGCAGTATCTTAGTTTCCATTTTTATTATTCCATAGGGTTCTTAGCAAAACAAAGTTACATGTCTAGTCCCTTGGTAGTTAGGTTGCTTCCTTTCTTGCTTGTTCTGTGTTTGGGAACTTCCATGTATTAAGGTACTTCACAATCCTTTTTGTTTTTCTCTTTACAATGACAGCTCTCTGAAAGGTATTTCCACAGCATAAATAACCTGGCATCTCCCCAAAGTAGAAATAGGGAGGGGTCAAACCTCATATACAAGAATGCTGAGGGTCCCGCCCCCCAAGTCCCCTAGAAACATTAATTTGAAAGAATACTTTCCAAATCCATTGCACACTCTAGTCAACTTTGCATTTGAGAGCAAAAAAAAAAGACTCCAATCAACAAACCAAACAAAAAAATCCCACAAAAAACCACCACCCCCCTGTGAAGTTATGCCCCAGGACAGGATTTGCCTAGCACTTCTGAAGTTAGGGCTGTACGTGTATGAGCAACACCTCCAGATGGCAGATCCAGTATAGTAGGTTTGAGACTGGCAGCCAGACCAACCAGACCAGAAATCTGTGGCCTAAGACCAACCTTAGCCAAGGATGACCTTGCTCACTGCAATAACTTAAGTGTCTTGTAGTATTAAACAAAAGAAACATTTGAATTCCAGTACTTGAGTTAACAATGCTTGGTACAAGAATTAAGTGCTTAATTACCAGTATTGTTTCCATGATACACACATATGGTTGTTAGTAGTCAACAATAGGGAACTGTATTTTTAATTTTTTTTAAAAATGGGTTAGAAGTGCATTACATTCCACAATACATGCCATGTTGTGAATTCAGTGGTTTTTTATTAAAGATTAAAAATAAAAAAACATTTGACACCCTAATATACATAAAGTCACAATAAACTCAAATGTGCTAAAAGCAAAATGTGCATAAAGACACTCACTTCTAAAAGGCACCCTGCCACCAATATCTTTTAAATGTTTGTCTAATTCCACCAGGTTTCTAGTTCTCTCTCCCTTCACTGAAGGTGAGACTCTAGACTGCTACTGAGTACAGCTGCTAACCAGACCGACCCCTTTCAGGGGTCTGTGCTATCCCTAGAACACTTAAAACCGTGCATGCAGACTTAGCTTGAGCTTCTCACCGAGTTAACCATCATGATTTAGAATGCGAAAGGGCTTTTTCTTAAAAAGAAAAAAAGGTAGTGGTATTTGGGCCACTTATAAGGGCCAAGAAGAAAGAGACAGGGTTATAAAATAATTGCTGTGTATCCACCAGAGAGCTTTGCTACTACAAACCGGCTCCCTCCTCCCCCCCACCCTTCATAAAAACAACCCCCGAAGTTACAAAACACACTCAGACACAGAGTTCCCACTCTCTCAGGCACACTCGGACACTAACACACACACACAGGGATGAAATGCCTTGGCTGTGAGCCTGTCAGGGTGTGACAGCGCCGGAGTGCCCCGGTGCAGTCCCAGGGCACTGCCAGCTGTACTCACACAGTCACACTCACAGAAACAACCCCACTCACTTTCATTCCCACTCACACACACAGCGGTGTGCCGGCGGTGCCCGGGGCGCTGCGGGCACCCCGCTGTCCCCCATAGGTAGCTCTGCGAGGGCCGCCCCTCGTTACCAGGGTCTCCACATGGCTTTGGGCAGGGCCTGGGCGGTGTGTCCCGGCTCGGCCTCCGCCTCGTCCTCCTCGGGGGCGGTGTGCGGTGCGGGGCCGGGCCGGGGCCGGGTCTCTGTCTGGCTCTGTGCCCGGGGGTCGGTGCGGGAGCGCGGCCGGCGGGCGGCGCGGAGCGGCATGGCCTGCAGCAGGTGGTTCAGCAGCGCCGCGGCCGTGCCGCCGTCGATGCCGGGGCAGCCGGACACGAAGGTGTGCACCTCGTGCATGCACTGGATGTAGCCCGCGGCGAAGCGCTCGCTGGCCTCGAGGAGCCGCCGCCCGCCGCCTGGGGCACACACACGGGCACGGGGACACACGGACACGGGACAGACGGAGAGAGAGGAGAGGGGCGCGGTGAGGCGCGGCCGGGCCGGGCCCCCCCGCCCCCCGGGCCGCCCCTCACCGCGGCCGCGGCGCTGCAGCACGGCCCGCACCCTCCGCACCGTCCGCTCCAGCACCTCTGCGTTCTCCAGCTTCGCCTGCAACTGACCGGGGGCACCGCGCCCGTCAGCGCGGCCCGCACCACCCCGCACGGCCCGGCCCGGCCCGGCCCCGCCTCACCTCGCTGTCGGCCAGCAGCGCCCGCAGCTCCCGCAGGCTCTCGTTGATCCGCGCGCGGCGCTTCTTCTCCACCAGCGGCTTCCTCGTCTGCGGGGACAACAGCGCCGTCAGACCCCCGCCCTGCCCGGCCCTGCCCCGCCCCGCCCGGCGCGGCGCTCACCCTGCGGTCGGCGCGGGGCTCCGAACACGCCCGGGCCCAGCCCCGGCCCCGCGGAGGTCGCTCCGTGCCCGGCGCCATGGCCGCCCCTGCGCGCCCCGCGCCGCGCCGCGCCTCTTATACCGCCTCATTTGCATCTCAATGAGCCCATTGGCCGCCCCGCGCGCGCCGCGCCGCGCGTGGGCCGAACCGACCAATGGGAGGCGAGCGCTTTGTCTGCGGCGGGGAGGGGAGTGGGATTTGGGAATGGGGATTGGGAATGGGAATAGCATTTGGGATTGGGAACGGGCATGGGGATGGGATTTGGGATTGGGAACGGGAATTGGAGTGGGAATGGGAGTGGGAATAGGAGTGGGAATGTGAATGGGAGTGGGAATGGAGATGGGAATAGGATTAGGAATGGGAGTGGGAATGGGATTGGAAGTGGGAATGGGATTTGAGAATGGGAATGGAATTGGGAATGGGGATGGGATTTGAGAATGGGAATGGAATTGGGAATGGGGATGGGATTGGGAAGGGGAATGGGAGTGGAATGGGAATGGGAATAGGAATAGAAGTGGGAATGGAATGGTGATAGGGATGGGAATGGGAATGGGATTGGGAGTGGGAATGGGGAACGGGAATGGGAAGAGGAACGGCCCCGCTGCCGGCGCTGGCACTGCGGGAACGGGACGTGTCCCGCCCGCATCCTGCGGTCCCCCGTGTCAGTGACCGCAGGGCCGCCCCATCCGCACCGCCCGTGCCGCGGGACAGCGCGGGTGGGTGCGGGTGGGGCCGGGCCGATCGGTGCCCACAGCGGGAGCCGCGGGAGAGCCATCCCGAGCTCCTGCAGACCCAGCGGGACTGACCGCGCACGGCTGGCCGGGGCAGGGCGTTCCTTGCGCTGCCCGGTCCCAGTACGGGCAGGCTGCGGGAGCCGCGGGTCGGTGCCTGGCCGGCAGGATCGTGCCCCCCGTGCTGCCCTGCCCCAGCCCTCCGCCTGCCCCGGCTGGGAGCGCAGGCTTTGTGCGGGTAACTTGATGCTGATGACAGTTGGCAGCTGCAGTTCCCCCGGCAGGCTGAGGCAAATAAAAGCATTAGGGCTCGTCCCCGAGGAGAGCGACAGGTGTTCGCTCCCGCTCCTTTGTTTCCCTCCCTTTATTCTCCTCGCTAATGCATGTCATATTTTCACCGCTCGAGGAAACGGGAGACGCGTCCCCCGCTTGACTCGGCGCTGCCGGCGTGGAGCCGCACGTTTGCCTCCCTCTACATGCCCAGCACACCTCTCCTCCTGCTCCGGCTTTCTCCCCGTTTATTTCACCCTGGAAAGCCCACTGGCTGTGGTGCTGCTGAGGTTTTCCTTGCTGAGAGGTCTGATGTGAGATGTGGGCACCCATCTCACCTGGAACCACCGGCTCCATCACCTTTTATGGGTCCCGCACCTGTGGGTCGGTGCCTGGTGCGTCCCACGTCGTCCAGCGGGGAAGGTGGTGCTCTGGGAAAGGCTGGGGCAGCTCTTTAGTCAGTCCCACTGTTACTTAATGCTGCTTTTCGTCTTCAAAGTGCTGTATAAACACTCGTGCCTGCACTATGCTAATCCTTGTCTGATAAAAGAGCAGACTGGGATAGAGAAGTTCAGCACCGTCTTCTCACAGCCATCACAGAGGAGCCCATCACAGGCAGAGCTGGCATATGGGATATCCTGGCTGGAGACTTAATCTCAGGCCACTCTCCGTTTTTTTGTATCCCAATGGACAGGAGATGCTATTTTCAGAAAGGTATTTCTGGTGTGTTTCTTCCTTTTTTGTTAAAGCATCGCTGCTTGGATTTTGTCAGAGTTTGTTCAGTTGGTGACAAGTTTCCCCTGCATCGGGCAGAAGCAGAGGGGGATGTGCCATGGGCTGCATGACTGAGTCTGTCCTCCTGCTTTTGGTGCACCTGAATTCTCTGTATAACACAATGTGGAAACCAGCTCATTGTTTTCATTGGTATAATTAAAGCTGCCTTAGCAGAAATGCTGTTTGGACCAGGCCAGGTACACAACATTTTTAAATTTAAGTGAGTAGAGACACCTGTGACTGCATTTTGTGTATGTTTTATGAATACTTAGCCTGGCAGAAGAAAACCATTATTTTATGGGTGCAAACTACAGTGAAGTAATGGGTCTCACAATTTTGAAGGAACCATCTTTGTTCTGAACTAAAACTAGGCATGTAAGGTCAGCAGAGATGTATAAAACAAATATACTCAGAAATATTTATAAAACATGCAGTAACACACAATGTATGTAATCGAGTGGCAGAAGATGAACTCCTAAGAGTCTGTGAGCTTGTTTTCCCTTCAGAGAAAGCTTAGCTTTTCCTAGAACTGGGGTGAGGGGAAATCAGCAAGCAGCTGGCTGGGCTTAAACCACAACACATATGTAATCCAGCAGTGGGGTTAGCGCTGGTGTAAATTCTGCTGATTTACACAAGGGCCATTGCACCGCTGTGGCTGCAGGTGCAGTCCCCAAACCTGCCCGGCCTCTTTAGTGCAGGTGTTTGTTTCAGTTGTGTTTCACAACTAACTTAGGTCAGAGGTACTGCATTGTTAATCTAGCAAAATGAGAAGTGAAGGAGCTCCCGAACTCACCTCAGTCAAGGTTCAGATGTGTCAGGACTTGGCTAATGACACTCCAGTGGCTGCTGAACAGGAATGATCTCTCACAAGCCTCAGATCTGCATGTTTTGAGCAGTGAGGAGCTGCAGGCACAGGGTGAGGACTTCTGTATGCATGAGGAGACTTCAGCAGCGGGCCAGCAAATCTTGGCCAGGAATGGCCAGAGAGAGCTGGCCGTGGCAATAACATCCTGTTTCTGTTGTGACTGGGTGGGTGCTGATGGCAAGGCATGGTACGTGTTCCTAGCTCTTGTTCTGCAGCATGTCTTTTTGTATTTTCTTTGAAAAGCTGCAGGTCAAATGAGTTGACAAATGCTGGAGCTGTTTGTGCTGGGCGTTAAAAATGTATGTGCCATAAATATCAGGGCATCACTAGAGCTGCCAGTCTGGAGGAGGGAGTCACTGCAGGCTATCTCCTCTAGCCCACAGGGATAACGTGACATTTTTGTGCTACTTTAAACAAGTTCCATCACATCAGGTGAAGTGAGTCATGGTAACCTCATACATTTTAATGGAAATGTCAACTGCAATCTAGTAAAAGAAAATGTTCCCTAGATACCTTGTCCAATACCTCAGTGCTTGCCCATGCATGGTGGTTCCTGGAGGAGGTTTCACTAAACCCATCGACGTACCCCTATCATTCTTTCCAGGTTAAACCCATCCTGCTTCCTGCTGCTGGGGACGTGTATGGGCACTGCTGTCTCCTCCATGGAGGGTGGGAGTTTAACTTTTGCTGGGGCAGGGAGCTCTGTCCTGCCACAGGTGGGCTCCTACACATGCCCTAAACTGCAGTCTAGCCAAGGAACAGCATGGCTTTAGCAGAGATAATGGGATCTGTGCCTTGCTGCATGTGCGCTCCTGAAAGCCTATGCAGAGAGAAGTATAACACAGAGTGTAACAACAGGTTTTAACACTGTAGATGATGTAGGATCACTGGTGCAGCTCTGGTGGCAAAGGCAACTGTGGGAGGCAATCCTGCACCTCAGCTATGCGCCAAGTGTTTTGGAGGGCCAGGTAAGTGGCAAATCCTCATGAGATGGGGGAGTCTGACACATAATGCCTCACACACTTCTGTTGGAGTTGTCAGATACATTTGGAAGGTCTCCAGCTCCCAGAAGAACATACCCAGAGACATAATGAAACTTTGAAAATTTGTTAGTACTCTGCAGGCAAGTGTGCTGCCATCCATGATCTTGGACTGGCGGCAGTTCTTGGACCCAGGCTCTCCACGGATAATATAATCAGAGCACGGAATAAAGACATGATGAGCATGGACAAGGTCCATTGGAAATGCTTGAGTAGTTTCTTTCATAAATGGTATAACATCTGTTGTCGTTGGAGGCACAAGTTCCTGTCAAACAGACACGTCATCCTTATAAATATTAATGGTGCATATAAATGGTGGTGCGTGTGAACTGCGGCGGATGTTAGGTTAATGGCTGAATTGCTCCTTAGGCATCAGTTTGCTGTCATCATATGTACTTCTACGCTAACAAATACAAACTGTTTAGGTGGCAGAGCAAGCAAAGAGTTATCTTCCCCCTCCTCCTCTCCCTGGGGTCCCTTCACAAATGAAACGTGTACTGTAATTAGTCTCCTGCCTTGCCACTGATGAAAATTAGTCCTGCTTGCAGGGCCGAGGAGGAGGGGAGCATGCCTGGAGCTGGAAGAGCTGAGCCTGTAGGTGATAAATGAAGCGAATGAGGAAGGTGTTTGGAGAAGTTTGCAGCATTCCCCATCAGCTTGATCCTAGCTGCCTGTAGCACCATCGATTTCTCTGCTGTTAAAAGCTGATGTTTAGGAGGAAAATAGGGTGGAATATCACCAGTGAGCTGCTCTTGGACTGCAGTCTGTTTGTTACTGCAAACTGTGTTTGCTGCCTTGAGCACGGAGTTCCTGTTGCCCTTTTCAAAAACCATAAGGCTTTTCCTATCCTTTTTTATTTATCAACAGACTTGGCAGCAGCGCTTGTGTTCATCAGCTGGGGCACAGAAGAACAGTTCATGCCAGCCCCAACACTAATGAGTACACTCAAAAGGGTCTTATGTCTGCTCACACAAGAGCCCCAAGACCATGTTTGCTGCCTGTGAAGGCTCAGGGTCCCCTTTGCCTGAGAGGATGGATCCTGCTTTCTGCCATTTCAAAGGTGATGCTTTTCACAAGCAACAAAGTGAGGGGCTGTGCTGGGCAAGCAGTGAGGACAGCGGAGCCTCTCCCTGCCAATGTGTGATGGATGGGTGTCATGTCTCCCAGCAAAACCCTCAGTGCCACTTTTATTCCCTTGCCAACCTGTTGGGATGCAGCAGAGATATGCCTAAACTCATAGAGCATTGCAAATTTCTTGAGGTCCTAGCTCTTAGCCCATGGTCCCTTGTCAGTGACTGTGGCAGGATCCAGTGCCTTTGAGGTTAGAGAGACCATCTCCCATCACATCACCTTTGAGGAATTTATTTCAGAAAGGTGAGAATAACTGTCAGCAGCAAGTACAGAGCTGTTTTCCAGTTGCATTAAAAAAAAATCTGCATGTGATACTTCAGGAAGCAATTTCATCATGTTTCCAGTGAAGCCTTTTGTATTTGATTTCTCTAGTATTTTTGGTAATTGAAAGTTATCCTTGTCATGGGACTCTCTTCATCAAAAGCTTCATCCTCTCTTTGTAACAGGGATGCATGTGTCACTAGTCCTCCTTTGCAAGATATTAATATCAGTTCCTAAATGCTTTACTTTAAATCCCTTAAACACAGTCCTGACCAAAGCTGAAATCTTTTTGAGTGTGTGCCATTCAGAGCATATTTCTTCTGACAGGCAGTGCAAGGCCGGGTAACTCCCAGTCTGTACCTCTGGCAATGACACACCAAGTTTGTTGACAGGACACAGGTTTTATTTTTATCAGATTAACATGTACATAATCAGGCTCTGAACTTTGCTCCTGTGTGTTTTGTGAAATGCTCTGGAAAATGCCCGCTTTCACCATCTCTCACAGGTTTGCATTCACATTACAAACTGCATATCTGGAGGTGGGGAAAAAAACCTGTGCCTTCGGGGATGTTTGTGAGATCCTCTTTAGCAATGACAGAACGTACTTTATGGTCACT
This sequence comes from Anabacerthia variegaticeps, assembly GCA_035583185.1. Classification (NCBI taxonomy): domain Eukaryota; kingdom Metazoa; phylum Chordata; class Aves; order Passeriformes; family Furnariidae; genus Anabacerthia; species Anabacerthia variegaticeps. Next base: position 24,454,799 of record JAWWEW010000012.1, on the reverse strand, counting down.
TTTGATAAACACTGATGTTTTCTAAGTCAAAATGAGAAATATTTTGCGGGCAGAGACCAATCCCTTGTACCTGAGTCTCAGTACCCCAGTTTGTGTTTTGCATAAATACTGGGTCTGACCCTATTGCATTGATGCTTTCTGGAGGTACCCAGGGACTCCCTGAACATGACCACAGTAACAGGTATTTGTGGACCTTGTCCTAACCGTGCCATGCTTCCACTCTGGTTGTTTCTTTCAGGAGGTGACACTTTGTAGCCCAGGTTCCTTTTAAAGGTGTGGAAAAGGAGCCTTCTGAGGACTTGGTCTGTTGTGTGCTATGGGAGAGGATGTTTTTCAACTACTCCAAGTTTAGAGTGGATTTTAGCCTTGCTGACCTGCACAGATCAACCATTTGACATAGTGCTCAGCTAATTTGTGCTGGTGGCTGAGTCCCTTAATGCTCTCCACGAGCTCCTTGCACCCCTTTTGGTGAGGAGCTATCACTCAGAGTGATGCTGGAAGGCATCCATAGGAGGTTGTGTGAAGGAAGCTCAGCAAGCAGACTCGAAAGAGCAGGCGGGTGCTGTCATCCCTTTCTCTCCATATGCATTTGTCCTTCTCTCTGGAGATACTTAGCACAGTTTAAGAGGAGCATAAGTGTCATGAACGTGATGTAGGACTGCAACTTGCAGAGGGAAACATAATCCCTCTGCTCGGATCACCATTTTTCCTCGTGTCTTTTTCTAGTGGGACACAGGTGTTTGCAGGAGAATGCAAAATGCCTTCCTGCTGTTTTCTGGGCTCTGACATTTTGTCATGTGGGGCTGCTCAGTACTGCCACTCACCTCTCAGCAGTCAGAGGGTGGTGATGGAAGGGACCTTCAGAGGGCAAAAGTGAAGGTGCTGTGCCTCCAAAATCTCTAAGAAGGATGGCTGCTCCCATGATTATGCCCCTGCCAATAGGCACAGGGCATTGTAGCCATCTCGTGATTAGACACAAATCACATAAGCAAAAAAGCTCAGGGAAGTGCAGTGGAATCATGGGAAGTCAGAAACATCAGGTGGGCTCCTATTTATGCAACGTAGGGTGACTTAACAGAGAAAAAAATGCTAGTTCATATGAAACCATATTATTTTTACAGAGAATTAAAAATTCTTTATTCTGTTGTGGGGGTTGGTTTGGGTTTTTAAGGTCTGGAGAAAGGACAGCACTATCCTTTGCAGCATGCCTTGTTTTATGGAGCATGTTAGGAAGGGGTTCATTTATACTCCATGCATTTGGGATCCAGTTTAACTTGGCCCTGAAATGGCTTGTTTTGGCGGGGGTGAGAGGGAACCATTTTATTGGCTTCTGGGGATTGCTTGGTGTTCTCTAAACTCCAGTAAAAATTTCTTAGCACAGCTGTAGCTCCTGTGTCGTTGCAATTACCAGAGAAAGCAAATGCCAAGTTTGCACACACGCACAACAGGGGGTTCTGAACAAAGGAGTAGGACTAGATCCACCAGAGCCCAGTGCACATTGTTGTGTCAAATAAAAATCCCAATGATACACAGCCTAAAACTGTTAATTAGAGGGCAGCTCTGAAAAATGACATACAAACTGAGAATGTGGGCAACTCTTGGTACTCTGCCTGAGCTACTCTTGGTGTCCTTCCCTCCAACCCCTTTCAGAGGAATGGTGTGTCTTCTGCCAGGGCTATGTGAGAGCTGGGGTGGCTTGATCCCAGAGCTGCTGAGCTGCCTGGATCCCAGCAGGCTCATTTGACAGCTGTGACATCTAAACTGTCTAGGAATAAAAGCAGGGAATGAAAGATAGAAGACCAGGCATTTGAAGAGCTGCCTGTCCCTGATTAAGCATTTGGTGAGCAACAGGGAATTCAAAGAGTGGGATGCTGGGGAGCAAGAGCTCTGGGGTTGTGACTGGTGACTTTCTAAGTGTATTTGTGTCACAAGAGGCACATGCTGGAGAAGATGCAGAGAGTGGCCTTTGCTCCAGGTTTATAGAGTGCCCTTGGCTTACAGGGGTATGTAGTACAAGCTTTCTTAGAGATGTTTCGGGTTGTAGCAGCAAAATCAGTGAAGCTTGTCTTTAGAAACACCTCCAGCTCCTGCCCTGCTGGCCATCTGCTCTGACACCTCCCTGAGCTTTGCTCTTGAAGGCTTTTTGGCTAGACTTCAGGACCTGGGAAGAAATCAATTTTTAGTCCCCCACCTCTGTGCTGTGTGACCAGGACCAAACCATTCACCTGCAAGACTCAAGCTCAAGCAGTTGGCCAACACCAAGCCCACAGCTGCCTGGTCTTGAGCAGAACTCATTTCCTGTCTCTACCACCTGTAATTACAGACAAGCCCGGGAGAAACAGGACTGATTCCTGGAAGAGCTCATCTGGAGGATCAGGAAGGACAGAGCAGATGGCTTCAGTACAAGCTCTGAGGTCGGCTTAAGCTGGGTGGAGTCAACCCTCAGGCTTGACCCTAGATGTCAATGTAAACAGATCCCCTGGGCACTCTCATTATGGAAAGCAAGGGCAAAACTGCAAGTCTCTACCTGTGAGTGCTAGAAACTGAGCCAGCCCAGACTGGGCAGGTAGGGCTGAGCTGCCTCCTGCAGCTGTCTGGGAGCTGCCTTGGCCTTGTTTAGATGACAATGGAGAACTCCCTCAGCCCTGAGCATGGAGGGACCTGCAGTGTGGCAGCTGGAGGGTGAGACCATGGCAGGGCAAGGGCAGCAGCCACCACGAGCAGCAGAACAGCAAGGCTGGGCTGAGGCAGTGCAGGGTCGAGTGTGCTACTGGACAGAAGACCAGCAGGTCACAGAATCCTCCAGGAGAGAGCTCCTGGAGACACTGATGCTGTTCCTTATGGAGCAAGAAGGCAGGACCCTTGGTCCTGGCACCACACTCCTCCAGGCAAAGGCCCTTCTGTTGGAGTGGGATGTGTCTCTGCCCCACTGCAGGTCCCCTCGTCCTTCTGGTGAAGAGCAATCAGCCTAGAGGGGCTACCCTGTGGTAGTGGTAGATGACTACTGAACATGTTTCTGCTTGGTGCTGTGATTACAGCCTCTGTTCTGGCCATGTCCCGTGTTGTAGCATCCTGAACACCTTTGGTTTCTCCCTTTCTTCCTCCCATCTCTCCAGGACAGCTTTGTACCCTCTGGAGCTGGGTCAAACAGGTGCGTGGAGTTTCCAGTCATGATCTTCTGCTGCTTTTCCTCAGTCAGCTGATATTCACACATTCCTTAATATTCTCTATACTGTCAAAAGCATGTGGTGGTTTTTTGAAAACTATTCTGATGATGAATGTAGTCCAAAGGGCAGGCAGAAGGAGCTGTCCTGAGTTACTATTGGCTGTCATGTGGGTTGTGTTTAGCAGGTCCTACAAGTGCTTAGAGCATGTGGTTTCCTTCAGTGTCTCCACACAGCTCTGCTGACACAGTCATCTCTCCTAGAACCCTCCCTGTTTTCTAGGATTTTCTCTTCTAGGTAAAGTTTCTATGTTATGATGACTATTTTCGTTTTATATGTTCATTTATTTCTTATGACAAATTTATGGAAGAGTTGCAAGGAGAAGGGTTGAGCTCCAAGAAGGAACCTAAACATCCACCATTAAAACATAGTGTCAGAGTTAAGTTTCTTGAAAGGGAGATCTAGAAAATCCATATGCTTAGCAAGAAGCCATCTGGAAACTGGTAGGAGACCTTGTGTGGGTGTATCTGAAACTCTCCTAACCCCTGGAGCTCATTTAAAGATTCAGACAGGTGCTCATCCATTCTGGATCTAGATCCACCCTGTAAAGGTCACACCCAGCACTCGCAGGCAGCAGAGTGGCCACCAGGACAGGTACTCTCTTTGCTGCCATGGGCTCTTGGCAACCCAGCCCTGCATCAAGTAGGAGACTTGCTTTCAATTTTTCCAGGCAAGCCCACCTCTTGGAATTGTGAAAGCAAGGAGGGAAGGGGACTGTGGGCTCTGGGCTAGGGGTTATGAGAGGGGAACTGTGGTTTTGGGTCCTGACTCCAAGGCTGCTTTTATTCTGTTTGTGTTGGGTCCCAGGAAAAGGCTTTATGATGTTTGTGTTCAGGCCCATGTGGGGAGGGTAATTGAGAGATTTACTCTAGCGCTGCCGTCTCTTTGTTGTGTCAATAAAGTTACTTGCACGGAATTCATCTGAAGGACAAAGCGATCTTAAAACTCCTGGTCTAAATGAGAGTTAGTGCGAAGGTGGAGGAAGAGTTGCACCTTTTCCAGACAGAGACACTACCTGAGGCCTCCCAAGACTAGAGTGGCCCCATCATGGTGTGTGGTGAGTCCCTGGGAAGGGCAGAGCCATCAGGCAGTATTTGTAGCAGATGGCCATCCCTGTGCAGCAGTGTGAGCAGGGCTGACACCCTGGGCCCATGTGTTTTGCACTGAGCTGCTCGTAACTGGATGATAGAACAATGCTCAACAATCTTATTGCTCTCTATTACAAATGATTGGAAGTTCTCTTTTCAGCCCGAACTGCTCAGTGTTTCCCTGCAACACCTCTTCAATGGTCCTGCTGGATGGAAATTCCCTGTTTTAGACTGCCTAGAATGAGGCTGCTTTGGAGCTCCAGAAATGCTGAGTACTGGGCTATGGACAGGACTCTGGACTTGTGCCAGTGGCAACTGCAGTGACATCCAGTTCTGGGACCCTGAGGTGAGAAGGGTTGTGAGGGGAGGAGATAGGGGGTCCAGTATGAACCACCAACACGGCCAGGACCTGGGGGAAGTCAAAGTTTGCTGGGCAGCAGAAGGCCTCGTGTGTGGATGCAGTGCTGCGTGCAGGAGACCCTGGGGCAGTAACAACATGCCTCTTTAGCACTTGGGCAATACAAGTAGCCAGTGAAAGAGAGGAGGGGTGACACGGAGCTATCTTTAATAACTTCAGTGTTGTACTCTGAGCCTCCAGAAGAAAGTTTTCCACACTTGCTATCTAGGCAGCCTTTCTGGGAGTGATGAAGCTTGAATCCCTGTGGCTTTGTGTTGTTTGGTTGAACCCTCTCTCCTTCATGCCCATACTTTGTCACTCTGTGTAGCAGCAAAAGGTGAACCCCCCTTGCAGGACCTCTCACCTTGGCCCAGAAGCCTGTTTGCAGAATTTACAGGAACTTCACTTCCTCATAGTTTTTTTCTTCCTTGTTCTTTTGCTAAATTTATCTGGAGAAGTTGATCGTTTCTGGGGGAGGATTGACTGAGGCTTGTGGCAGGACTTTTTCCTTGGGGGAGAGGAAGGGGAGAGACTGAAAAAGAGAGTCCAGGGAATGCAGCAGTTCACCCATGTCCTGTTATCTGCACATCTTGAACTTAATTATCACAAATGTGTCATCATTGCTGAAGTCATAATTAAGTTCGGTATTTTACTGTCAACAAAACTGTATGAACCATCTTCCTGTCTTGCTATGTCTTGAAATGCAGTCTCTTTTATAGACTCGAGCCAAAGTATTCAGTTTTAATGCAGTTGGAATCAGGTTTTTGAAAAGCACCTCAAACACAGTAAACACACTGCATTTTCATGGCCTGCCCTGTTTCTGGATGTGAATGAGATGAGGGGAACAAGCCAAGCGTGAAGATGTTGTGCAGCTGAGTTCTCCTTTACAGGGTGGCACTGAGCCTGCTCTGTGTCCCCTGACTGTACTGCAGACAGCTGGAGACACTCCAACTTTTCCAGGAAGACCTGTAAAATTTCCACATTTCTTTCTTAAAATCCAGGTTGCCAGAAGAGGCTTGTTCTCCAGCGAACTGCATTCCTCCAGCCTAAGTGTTTTCACAGCAGAGCCTTGCCTTAGGGGAGTGGAAAAGGTGCTGTGGAGGGTGTCCTGGTGGGACAACGTGAGTGACACCCCCAGAAGAGCCCTCTTGGCCCTCTGCTGCCTTAGAGCTGTTCTGAGATGTGATCTGTCTGGACAGACGGACAGCTGCCTTTGCCAGGAAAAGCTGCAGCTCAGCAGGGGGCTCTTCTGGCAAATGCTCTACAGTGCTAATTAGCCCTTGGTTGGCCTCCAGCGCTTGTTTATTTGTTTGCTTGTTTGTTTTTCTTGCACTGAATCATCTTACTCCTAAAGACACAAGCAAACCTGTCTAGTCAGCTGAGCTGCCTGTTTCAGACATTACCCGTGCTGCTGCTGATATAACAATCCCATAGAGAAAAGAGACATAATTCTCATGTTCCCCGTTAATGCCTGCCCTCTATCAAAATCCTTCAGGAACTGGGTTTGTAATACAGCTCTCTCTGCTTCTCCCCTCACCTCAGGCAAGGGGGTCACAGAGAGGAGCTGAGGTGCAGAGAGAAAATCACCTGGTCTATGTTCCTTCCCTTTGTGCTGGGCTTGTAAAGAGCAGGGATGTGCTGCTCCTCTGTCTGCTGGACCTCAGACACCTGAGGAATGATGCTGAGCAGGGAGCTGAGGGACCTGAGGGCAATTCATTGCTACCCTTGTGGTCTGACTGAGTGACCTTCTGCTTGCAAGGGTACCAATGATACTTGTGAAATTGTATCCTCTTCCGTACTGCTGGATCGTTTTGTCAGAGCACTAAAACGGGATGGCTCATCTTCTGTCTCTCAGCAGCCACCTCTTTTGCTGGGTGATTTGTCAGCTGCTGTCTGATGTCCATCCTGCCATTCCTTCCCCTCTTCCAGGGGAGCCACTGTGTTACAGCAGCGGTCTCACCTCTGTGTATAGGATGCCATTGATAAATTCCAGGAGGCATGGTCCTGAGAGGGCCCTTTTGAAGGTCTCCCGTGATCTCTCCCTGCCAGCTGGCTCGAGGGCGTGTTCTGTATTAGCACTCCTTGATCTGTCTGCTGGTTTTGACACCATCGGCCGAGGTGTCCTTGTGGAATGCTCTGAGCAGATGGTGCATCTGGCTGGGGCTGCTTCAGGTTGATTCAGATGATATCTTGGTGAGAGCTGCTCATTTGCACATTCCATTCTTTTCAGCAGGTTTCTGTCTACTGCCTGGCTCTCCGTGGGGACCCTCCCATTTCAGTGCCTATTGATCTGTTTTGGTTAAGCTGCTTAAGCACACACTCACTTCTGGCTGCCTTCAGGCACCCCCCAGACCCCCTGCTCCTTTGCCCAGCCTGCAGCAAAGCAGGGACATTTGCAGCTCTGTTGAGGGTATGTCAGTGTAAGGAGTGTTGGTACTGGTGGATCAGTGCCCTCAGAGATCCAGGCACTGCCCAGCCTGTCTTAGGAAGGGAAGGGTCTGAGTGTCTTCCCTGTGTACATTGCTCCAGATGTGTACACCTGCCTAGTAGTATCTCAGCTTCTATCTCCTGGGTGAACTGTAGTGCTGGGGAGGTGGGAAGGGGGCTGTGAGTGCAGGAGATGAGCAAAGGGAACCAACACTGTAGAGAAAGCCAGTGCAGAGCTGAGGGCAGGGTCCCGCTGTCCTGGCACTGTGGGACTTTGTGTCTTCTCTTAGGACACCAAAGGGTTGCTCTGTTCTTGAATTCCCGATTCTCCTTTCTCCAGATCATAAACTGGAATGACATCTGCATGCAACTCCTCCACCAGCCCACAGCAGCTCCTGCTCTGCACAGGTAGCACCCGTGGCCATGTGTGCCCACATTTCCTCAGAGCAGCTCACCTGGGCCGAAATTTGGCTTTGATCAGCTTTTAGAGGCCCCAGCTCCTCTTGCAATCAGTGTTTGCAGCTAAGCTGTGGGTTCGTTTCCTAGAGGTCGTTCAAGTGTGATTTCAGGGTTTCCACTAGGCTTGTGCAATAACACACTGACCTGAAGGGAAGAAGGAAGAGGTGCAGCTTTCAGAGAAGAAAATACCTGTGGGCATCAGTGTTTTGGTAGGTCCCTCCCAGGGAACGTGGTACAAATCCCTGGGCACGTGCCTGTCCTTCTCAGAGCCCAGCAATGACATCGAGTGCTAGCCCCAGCTGCCAAGAATTTGGGGTTATCCTACACTCAGGATATTCACCTTCCCCGAGGTCTGGGATGCAGGGGGCATGCAGCAGCTGTTGTATTGTGGTGGTGTGCAAACACAGGGCAGGTGTTAGCTGGCATCCTGTCTCTCGTATGTCGAGTGTAATTGCAGGAGCTGCCACGTTTCCGCCAGCTGGGAGAGTCCCCAGTGTATTCGTGTGGATATTGTATTCCCATAAATATAGATTGTCATACCACACTGAAATGCCCTCCCCAGCAGATTGTTCCCCACCAGTCACCACTGTGGATGAGCCTCTCTCTGCACTCTGATTTTGGATACCAGCAGGGAGGTGTTGCAAGCCCTGCCCACGCAGAGGCTTTCAGGCAGGGCATCCATGTGGGCATGGGGAGCTGGACTGTAGGGATTTGTAGACTGGTTTATCTCTCCAGTCCCAGTTTGGAAAGGGATGCCTGTGATCAGTACCTTGGAAGGTTCTAGCTGCACCTGGAATTTCTGACTCCTGTGGTCTGGGATTGTGATATGGGGTCACTCAGAGGATGTTGGTCATTCCTAAGAGAAGCATTATCTGTGCAGGGAAGTCTTTGTTGATAGCAGTCATTCCTATCCATGTTTTTCTCAGGTGTGATGCATGTGTATTATTTTTGGCCTCCCAAAGCAATTTTGGTGGTCAGCCATGCCAAAATTGCATGTGAAAGGAGTCATAATGGTCTTTCAAAGAGACCATTATGGAGGTTTCTCTCCCTGGCCTGCCTGTGCTGCATCTCCTCCAGAGACACATCACCTCCTTTTTTGCAGCATTCTGTTCCTGTAACACAGAATTGATACCACCCAGAACAGTGGGTTTCATCCACAGGCTGAGTTGTTGTAGGCAGCTGGGCAGTCATGGGTCTGGTAAAGGGGCTGGTTGTGCAGACTTTGGACCAGATCAGAGTCCCAAGTTCCCCTGGACTGGGGAAGGAATGGGGTGCCAAAACTCAACTCTGAAAAGGTTTTTCCTTCCTATGGATAGTTGTTGCTGATGTGAGCTGAGAAAAGCTTGCAGTCCCTGAGGAGATAAGGTGAGAGATGCTCCTGTCTGGGCTCAGATCTGCAGTGGAGGATAGCATCGTGGGAGCACGAGGTGTGGAAGAATTCCTGGAGAAAATGGTCCCCAGCAGTACCCATGGGAGTTCCTGGATGCTACAGCATCAAATCAGCCCCCCAAGTGCATGTGGGAGCCTGAGCCAGCCCCCACACCACAGCCAGACTCCACATGCCTCCGGTTTTTTTACTCATGCCTTAATCTTTTCATTCCCTTGGGGAAACTCATAAAAGCAATTGTAAAATCTTTGGCAAGATGATGGGAGAAGAGGGGAAGCGTGGGGGAGATCTCTGCCCTGGCTGCTCTGTCGGTGCTGCAGCTGCCCCGGGCAGAGCTCCCTCCTTCCCAGGGGCACCCGTGCAGGGATTCACCCATCTCCCCCCTGTTAGCTGTGCTGGCTGATCAAAAAACTCCCCTGAAGAGAGTGGGGACCATGAAAACAAAACACAGATTCTCACTGCTTCAGGTGCCCTCACACATGGGCTGCCAGAGGTGGAGGGACACCTCAGCAGAGCCCAGCACTGCCCTGAGAGGGTGAGGGACCCCAGAGGCAGGATCTCCTGGAGAGCATCTCCTTCAACATGAGGCTGCACCATCACTTGGAAAATGAGATTAGGGCAAATATTTTGTTATATCCCTCAGACAAGAGCTCTGAGCTGCTGGGTATTTGATACATCAGGGTGATTGGTCTCTGCTCCCTGCCGCAATGGGCAGCTAAGCCAGGGTGCTTAGCATCAGGAAATCCCTCACAGCACAGCACTCTTTGAAGGCAAATGTGACCATTTGATTGGCAGCCCTAAATCTGACTGGACTTAAAATAGCAACCTCAACATCAGCTTACTGAAATTCAACTCTCCTTAAGCTTCATTGTTTTGGCCCTGCTTAATTCTCATTTCAATATACAGGCATTATAATTAGGCAATCTGCAAATGGAAACCATAAAAAACCACCCCAATATAAAGGTGTGCTCTGGAGTGACAGCTCTGTGCTTGCCCTGTTTGCTCTTTCCTGTAGCCATCAGAGATGGGACGCTGTGTTAGGTGGGCTCTGACTCTCATCTGAAGTGACTCTTATGCCCTTCTATTGTGACAGGTATTTTGAGCAATGGTGCAAACTGGGGAAACTCCTGTCTCTAACTTGGCTTGGTTAGACACCAAACACTCCTGCACACATAAATCCCGAAACCTGGAGGGTCTTCAGGCCAAAGGCCACAAACACCAGTCTCAGAGTAACAGTGGGCAAAGAGCTCTCCTCTGCTTCTCTGTCTTCATTTTCAGCAACCTATAGGATTTTTAATTTCTTACCCCAGCCAGAGCACAGGCAAAATCCATCTGTATTTCACCCCAGCATGGGAGTTCCTCACCAGCCATCAAACAGTCCTTTGTGCCTGTTTTGCAGAGCACCCCAGATCAGACACCTCACTCTGTCACAACTGCTCACGGCAGGACATCTGTGACAGAGGTTTGTTTCTTTGTTTGATTTTAATTATGCTGCTTCACTGCAAAATCCCTACCAGTTATACCAGTATGAAAGCACTGGGTAAACAAAGCTGATTTTGCTTGTCTGATGTGTGGATTCCACTGGTGGATTTTGCTGTGGTGGCGAGTTTTGCCAGTACAGCTGCACTAGCAGGACTGGTTAAGAGCAGGTGAGAGGAGCTGGACGCACATCAATTGATTGGCAGCCAATACACAGCATGCCCCATGCAGTCACTGCTGGCTCAGGAATATGAGGAGCAAGGGTGTTTGCTCCCTAAGGCAGCATTCAGGGTGTTGTGAGTAGGGCATGGCTCATCCCTGCTCACATCTAGAAACAGGAATGCATGGTGGGCTCCCATTGTTGGGAGCAGAGCATTCCTCAGGGAACTGTATGCACGTGTGTGTGGATTTGTGCTCACGTGCCCACACCCCACTGTACCTTGAGGTTGGGGTTTCCCTTCAGAGCACCCCAGAGTCAGATATTTCAGCACCCAAACCTGAGCCAAGCTCTGTAAAACCCAGGTCCTCAGGCGTGCAGGGAGCCCTCGGACAGTGTCGTGCCTTGGGCTCTGGCCACGTCCTGGAGATCTGCACAGGTTATCTCCTGGTGAGCCTTTTGGGTGATCATTTCTGCCACTTTGACTTGCATTCAAACAGTTTAAAGTCATCCGCTGGGGAGCTGCCAGTCGGTGCTGCTGCTGTTTGGGTCTGGGCCATGCAGAGACATGCAGGGGAAAGCATTCCTCCCTCCACCTCCTTATCTCCCCGGAGGAATGCAGCATCTCCTTCAGTCAGTGCACACACACCGTGCTCTGGCTCTAGGAATGGCCAGGGTAAAACAACCTTTTGAAATGAAACCTTTTTGGAGTTGGGGAGATGGGGATGGGAAGGAGCAGTTGATGGTTTTGAGGGTGCTGGAGGAAGAGAAGAGCATGGAAATAATTAACATTTTCATTCTCTTTTTTTTCCTGGAAATGGTGGTTCACACTGGTGAAGTGTTCTTTCAAAAAAGGCAAGGACCCTTTTCCACAGCAAACAAGCTGCATGATCTTGAAGCTATTTTCTCCTGCCCATGAGTGCAGGAACTTTGGAAGCCCCAGGTGAAGTCTGCCCTGTCTCCCACATGTGCCAGGCTGTCTCTGCACTGTGTCCAAGGGGCACACCAAGTCCTGAGCTCTGATTCCTTCACAATTCCTGGGAAGCAGGATGCACCAAAATATACCACAGAAGGGCTCTGATGGCAGCATGTGCAGGGCAATTTGCTGTTCACCTTATGCACTTTGTTTCCCTGCCTGTGGTTGTTTCTCTGCTCTACTGCTGTGGGTTTCATCACTTCTTTGGGCTCGTTCTTCTGCCCTTGATGGTATTGACTTTATTGTGGAAAAATGTAAGGAGGCTCTTGGAGAAGCACTTATTTTCTGTACTGGCTTTAGGCTTCTTGTGTTTTGCTGCCTGCTTATCTTTCTGTTTCCCAAGGAGTCTGACCAACACTTCTTTATGTGTATGTTTATAGGTATGTACAAACATATACGCACTTAGACCTATATATACATGCACACAGAGATATGCATATATAGGGGTATAAATGGTGGGCCAAAGAAACTTGTTGAGTTACTGCAGTATCCCTTTAAATGGGCATGTTCACATATTTATTGGGAGGGGTTTTCACATATATTTAAAGGAATTTTATCAGGTGGCAGCAATGTAGCAGTGGCGAGCACAGGGCCCTGGCACCAGGTCAGCTCAGCACCACAGAGCAGTGCTGGTGTCTGGGGACTCAATTGAGCCAAGGATGTTTTGTGACTCTGAGACAGATAGACTCCACTTCTCCTCAGCCCTTTGCCTCCCTGTGGAGAAGTGGCAAGCCTGAAAAGTGTATTGCTGAAGCTCTGAAAGACATCTGGGCCAAGGACATCTCACCTTTGAGGAGGTGGGTATTGTCCACCATGCTGTGGTTCACATCCCAACTGTGGAATGACTCGGAACCTCTGGTTGGGAGTGGCAGAGACACAATGGTGCTGAAGTGAACCTCCTCTTGTTCTAAAACATGCAGCTCTTATACTTGCTCTCCTGGTCATTAATTTTTATTTCAGCATTTCATCTTTGACTGATGGACCAGCATTTCCCATGAACATGGAGAATTCTGTCCTCTGAAGCTGGCAGCAGGCTGTCTGTCCAAGGGGAGCCCTGTAGCCCATGTTCGCTCCTCTGCCATGGGTGCTTTCCCAGTGCCTGCCTCAATCTGCCTGTCCTCTCTCGGGATCCACCCTGACCACACAAGTGGTTGTGGAGGTGTGTGGTGTGGAGCAGAAACTCCTGCTGGTGATGGGACTCCAGCTGGCTGAGGACAGATAGGTGCTACCCAAAAGCATCTCAAGACTGTTTGCCCAGTGGCCCTTTGTTTGGAGGGGTGTGCCCTGGGCAGGCAGATCCCTTCCCGCTCAGACTTGCTCCCCAGTCCCAGGAGTGCTGTGGGCTGGCTCTGCACACACAGCTGGAGCAGCGCCTGCCCCGGGTGCAGGGCAGGAGAGCTGTCTGCACACTGGGTGAGGCCTCTCTGATCTGTGTGCCAGGAGCTGGATGTAGACACAGACAGCAGGATGAAAGGTGAAAGGTGTGTAAAATCCCCCCTGGGGGGCCAGGATTGGAGCTGTGAAACCAAAAGCTTATGGAAACACTTTAGGCTCCATCTGGGGCAACCCTGTTTCCCTCCAAAACCAGTGGGAGTTGAGAGATCATAGGCTCTAACTCTATTGGTGTTTCATTTTGGAGCAGTCGTGTGGTTTTGAAGCAAATTTCCTAATTGTGCTCACTCTCTGTACACTGTGTTGGTTGGTGGCACAATTTTTGTGCACATAAACTGGGTTCATTATGGTGGAAACAGGCCTCTGAGCTTGCAGCAGCTGTGGAGGAGGATGTGGTGTTTGAAAGCAGCAGCTGGTCCTCTGGGCAGCTGTGAATGACACACATGTCCAGAGGTTTGGCCCAAGTGATGAAGCCTAGCTGGAAGCATCATCCTGGAGTAGCATACATGGTAGATGTAGGAGCCCCAAAAGCAACTACTTCAGCCAACAGATCTTCTCTATGACACACAATTATTTGCTGATGTAGGTGCTACCCTTGAGCTTAGGTGACCTTGAGCCCTTGGTGAGTAGTGGTCTTAAGTGGGTGTTGAGGTTTAGCTCTCCAGGGACCACAGGTCACCCTGCTCATGTCTCACACCTACAACTGCACTGTGGCCAGTGCTGGAGGTTTGCAGGCTTTGTTCTGCTAGGGCAAGGGTTGAGTATCCCCCCTTTGCAGCAGGATCAGCATGGGCCATCACAAAGAACACTGGCTGCTGTTTTACACATTAGGTGTTTAAGAGAATGGCCAAAATGGTTGCTGAGTCCTCCCTTAGGACAAATGTTGGGGATTCCCTGGTCTGGAAAGTAATTGCAGCCACCCTGGTATCCCTTGGGAAAGCCCCTGCCACCCTCTGCTGCTGTAAAAACACCTCTGCTGGAGAAGATCAAGGTGTGTGAGGCAATGGGCTGGTTTGTTGGCAGTGTTTGCTGGGCAGTGGGAACAGCAGCCTGCCTCGCTGTGCTCACCTGCCAGGCACTGTGCTCTGGCTGTGCTGAGCAGCCTGACCAGGAGCTGCACTGTGCCAGGGAATACCCTCAGGAGCACCTCCAAGCTCAGCACCTTCGGGCTCTGTCCTTCAGCTGCCACTGCACTGGGCATGGCAGCAGAACCACCCAGTGAGTGCTCAGAGCAGCGCCAGTTTCCCTGCAGCTGTCAGAGAACAGCTGGAACAGAAAACGTCTCTTTTCAGGCTTGATGCCAAGGTTTCCCGCTGCTTCTTGTCTAGCTGTGGGTATCATCTCAAACCACGCACTTCCTGAGTGAATCACTAGTGCCTGGAGTGGCCAGGCACCACTGCCAGCAGGAAGGGGCAGAGACTCTGATATGGACATCACCTCACAGCCGGTTGATAAGGGGCTAGGGCTGGAAAGAATTCCTCTTGAAAGCAAGAGAGGGTCACTCTGCAAAAACAAGTGACCCTGCCAGCCACAAATTTCCCGAGCACAGCTTCATGCTTTCATGTTGCCTTTAGTTCAGCTGTGGGAGGGCAAGCATTGCCTGGTCTGGGGGGCTGTGTCCCTCACCGGGGTGAGTTCAGACAGGACTGAGCACCGTGTGAGCTGGGCAGTTTGGGTTGGAAGCAGACCTGGGTTGACTGTAGCACTGCCAGCACAAGGGCAGAATGGTAGGAGGGCAGCTGGGTGGGCCAAGCCTGGTGGGAACTGTTGGCTCAGAGAAGGCTGAGGGCAGTGGCCAGGCTGGGCCAGGCACTGGGGGGAAGGCTCCAGTGGTAGTAAGGGTATGTTTGTACGGATGGACTTGAAAGAGGGAAGTGCTGGAGTTGGGAAGACAGTGGAGAAATTACTCATATAACAGTTGGTTGGAGAGGTGCTTTTCAAGTCCTGCCTCACCTCTTTAATCTGTGCATTCCCCGGCATCTTGCTGGTGCTTTTCATCTGGAGATCTCTGAGATAAAAACAGTCATCACCAATAATCTCCCAAGAAGGAGGCTGGAAAAATTCAGGTGCAGAGCAGGTGGAGGTGAGAGCTGGACTTAGAAAGAGACCAGTTGTCCCGTGGGGCTGCTGCCCCACACTGTGTCTGCTCTGAAGAACCACAGCGGTATTGACACCAAGGCTGAGATAAACTGTACTGGTGGGCTCAGGGCTTTCCTCTGGTGTCTTGGTTCTGTGTTGGAAAGTGCTCTCTCCTCATGGATTTTTATGGACAAGGCAGGACAAAGCCTTGGACTCCTGCAGAGGTCTTCTAATAGGTTCATGAGGGCAGTGCCAAACTCTGAGGAATGCCAGGAGGCATGGTTTGGAAAACCTGCCTGTCCAGGGATCACTTTCATTGTGTTCAGTGGCTGGACAGTTCATCTATCATCCCCATCTCAGCACTTTTGTGGGGTGCCTGAGGTGGTGTGATTGCTATGCTTGTTCTCACAGCCTCTCCAGTGGGAACAGTGCATATCTTAGACTGCTTCACTTTGTACCTTTTTACCCACATAGGCTAATGAGGGTAGGGCAGGGGACAGAGAGGTTTGAGGTTATGTGGTTGCTCCTGAGCAGATCTTCCCACAGTCCCAGAGGCACCCAGGAAAGTCCCAGCTCCTACCCAGGGATACATTGCCCTTGTTCTGGGATACTCTGTCCTAAGGAGCTCAGCACTGGCCCTACTGGCTCACTTCACCATCCTGCCTAAAATGTGCTCTTTTGAACTATGTAGAAATGCTTATTTCTCTCTTTCTCCCTACTCAGTCCACAGGAGGTAGAAAGAAACAGCTTGAGCAGTGAGAGATGATGTGATAATGAGAAGAGGTTGCTGTGCCTGCCAGTTTGCCAATTTCAGGTAATGCCGATTTGGGTGAGAAGTTGCCCTACAGACTTCTGCTCTGTGGATACACTCAAGGATGAGGGGGCCTGGGCAGGGGGCAGATGGAGAGAGAGGAGGGGCTTTGAGAAAACTCATAGTGAAGGAAGGGCCAGCTTGGCAGTGGTTTTTCCATCCTTCCTCTTACCCCAGCAAAGTTGTTCCCTGCTGAGCAGCTTTCCAAAATCCACACAGCTTCTGTGCTGCCATTTCCCCATGCATTCTCAGGAAGAGACCCTGGAGAGGAGACATCATTCCCAGCACTCCTCAAGGGTGTTTGCTATTTGGCAGAGCAAAAGGGATAGTCTTCCATCCCCAAAGATGAGCCCTTTTGAGCTGTTTCTAGAAGAACCGATCTCCCTGTGGCAGCAGATGTGGGATTGATTGAAGAAGACTGTTTGTTTGGTGGTGTTAGCCATAGAAAATTTGATGGAAATGCTCCAACATGCTTTTTAATTCCAAATATGTGGTAGGACTTATGACAACTAATGCAGAACCCACAGGAGAGTCTCAGAGCAAACTGAGTTCCCAGGCTCTGGTAGATCTGTGGTGATGCCTCAGGCAGCAAACCAAGTTCTCACCAGGGCTGCAACTTATAAATGAAATATGTCATCAGTGCAGAACAGATCCAGGCCTAGTTCAGCTTCTTCTGCATTATTCATGAGTATGTGAAAGCCCTGAAAAATGTGACAGACTTTGGGTTAGGTTCTCAACACAACATTACTTCTCATGAGATGAAATATGAGCGTGTCCCTCTTAAGACAGGAATATATACGCTGGAAGCTGTGGGGTAATGGTATCTATAAAGGGAAAGTGAAGCCTTTGGTGTTCTGCTGCTGGTGGGTTTGTTTTCACTTTCCTCCCAAGAGGAATACTTTGCTGGTGATCTGCAAGCCCTCACAGCCATGGCGGTGTGGCTCAAGTCAGTCTGAAAATATTTTGCTTTTGCATAGGGTTTTGCAAGGTGGCCTCTTGTGAGTGCAGAGGATTAGGAGCACCTTTGTGGTTTCTGGAGAGGTCACACTGGCAACCTGGAGCCTCCTTTTGGCCAAAATGAGCACCCAAGAAGAGGTTAACTAAAAATTTAACTTGCCTTCCATTTTTAATCACTGTGCTCAGCTCTCTCAGGTGATGATCCACAGGGGCTCAGCACTGCTCCTGAAGCATTTTGGCCTTGTTATTGTGGGTGGCTGTGGGACCCTTGGCGTGGGAGGAGTAGTAAGGGAAAAGGCAGGGACACTCAGAGGTCCTGAGGGTTTTGTGTGCCTAGGAAAAAGGCCCTAAGTCCTCTTACATACTCATAGAACCTCTGTACTTTCCTAATGGGAAAGGATTTGGTCCTGTTTTCTGAGAAATAACTGAGAGTTTTCTTGGTTTCCATGAAAGCAGGTCTGGGAGTAAAGTTAATATAAAGGGAACTTCTATGCATGTGGGTATTTTGTCCCCCTGGGCTTACGTTACTGTATAAATTCAGTAATTGCTTTGTATTAAAGGCATGTGAGGGTCCTGAGCCATGGGTCCAGCCTTCCCCACATCTCTGTGCACTTAGCAAGTGGCCTCTGCTTTTTAATGCTCTTTTCACAAACACAAGGCTGTGGGTTTGATCCCTGCATGGCCCATTCCCTTTAGAGTGGGACTCGATGATCCCCATGGATCCCTTCCAGCCTGGAATAGTCTGTGATTCTGTGACATGTCTGGAATGGTTCTTTGATGGGACAAACAAAGCCCAGCTCTGCAGCAGGCTGTTCCCTCCTTGTGTGTGCTGGGGCACATTTGCTGCATCTTGTGATCACTTCTGGCAAACAGGTCTGTCTGGCCATGCCCAGGCTGAGGAATCTTGTCTGGGTGCTTGTGTTGGCCCTTTTCAGTCCTGAAACACCTGAGTGTGCAGCATCCCCACTGTCTGTGCCTCCAAACCCCTGGGCCTTGCGCGTGTAGTCCCAGGTGGGAATGGTGGAGCAGCCTTGAAGGTGCCTCGTCTGGGTGCTGGGGGACTCATCCCTGGGCTGTACTGGGGCACCTCCGGCAGCCAAAACACACAGCCTTTGGCATCTGCTGCAGATGTGAAAACAGCATCTCTCTGGGTTCTGCTGCTGTTTCCAGAGCTATGTGATGGGGCAAACCCCAGCTTACAAGGACAGTGCTCTACTCTTCAAATGCGTTTTTGGATTGTCAGTGGAGAGCAGCTCATATTGGAGAGCAAAGTATTATTGCTCTTGTACAGTCCCAGTTTTGATAAAACTGGATGGGCTTGGGGTAAATACGGAACTCCTTTGTCAAAACTAAGTAGGAGCTGAAATCCATGTATTTGAAGTGCTATGAGTAATCCTCTGCCTTTCTGAAGAAATAGTTTTTTTCCTGAAAAACTGGTGACTTGCACTGGATTCCTGCAGCACTAGTTGAATATGTGACAAGGAGATCATATAAAAGGTCATGCTTGGTTTGAAATGAAGGCAATGAAAAATGAGTATCTTGTACTAAAACTGTTACTGGAGATTGTTAGCCAAGTATTGCAGTCTTGCTTTTCTATTTTTAAAACTCTCTCACCAGCTGTGATGTGACCCTTCCCTCCACACCCACAGCAGAAAAAAGTCCTTACTGATTAGAAACAGGAAATAATAAAACTCACTAACCACAAAGTATTTTCAGACACAAAATAAACAAGCAGAGATACTGAGAAATAGATATTTCCCACTGATCTCTTTTCAGCATGGTAACCATAGCTGATAATTACAGTCACTGGGGATTTACAGCTTGTAGAGGGAATGTATGTTTTTAAGTTAATGCTGTCAAACTGTAGTAAAATATTTTCATCACAGCCCCTCCCAGCATAACAATAAGGTGGCCACAAGTGTCACGAGATGCATTCCTGACACCATCTAGAAGTGAAAGAACACTCCAGGCCTGATCCTGGATAGGGAGCTTCTCCTCCTGATGGTCCCACTGGTGTGCAGTGGAGCTTCCTCTGGAGGGGCTCTTATGGGGTAGGGTTTTTATCTAAACTCAGCAATACATGTGATAATAAACTGGGAAGGTTTAATGTATTTTCTCTTTCAGAATTCTGTGGTTTGCTTTGCCTGATAGTTTTCTCTACCTGGGAATATTCTGTGCACTTCGCTGCAGTGGTTTGCTTGGCGCGGCACCAGCTCCCAACCCTCTGGATGTTTGTAGTGGGATAATGCGTATTTTCCCCATTGGTGGAGGTTCCTATCAGCAAAGGGTGAAGTTCTAATTTTCAGGCAGAGAACAGAAACTGAGGTTGGGGTAGGATCTGTACAGTGCTGTGTCTTTACCTGACTTCGGACCCCTCCGTCGAGGAAACCTGCCTCGCCTCCTTGCAGCCATGTGTATGCCAGTTGTTTCTCCTACCACCCTTATGCCACTGCTCCTAATGGCTCTTCAAGAGGCCTGGATAAAAGAGAAAGCTTCACAGAGAAAGATGCTAACCCCAGAGGTGCTGCTTTTCACTCCTTAGGCACCTCATCAAATAGATCTCGCTGCATAATGAGCCCCTCTGAACTGCGGGTCCATTCATTAGTATGCGTGGTGTTTGTTTAAGAGCTCCCTGCTCCTTTATTTTAACTGCGAGGAACTTTTAACTGCCTTTGAGATGAAAAACAGGGACCAAATGTTGCCAGCAAGCGAGCAGATTTGTCCAGTCTCCTTGGTCCAATTTGTAGGAAGTTTTACCTTCTGCCCTTTAGATGATCCTTGTGATTCACTTGAAAGTAAAAGCTAAAGCATTGATCCAGGCTGATAAACCCAACTCCCTATTTCTTTCATAACTTTTTAAGTGTTCCTGCGATCCAAATGATGCTGTCTGTGTGTTTTGCACGCTGCTTTCCTGCAAATTATCAGAGGCAACACCGAAACCAGCTCTTGCAACTGCATCGAGGAAAAACTGTTTGTGAAAGAACAAAACAAAGGCAGATGCTCAAGTACTGTTTATTCAGAGCACACAGGACAAGGCTGGCAGAAGTGATCTTCTAAAGTTTATTTAGAACTTTTAATTAAAAAAAAATCCCTAAATATAACTGTATGTTACATATATATACATATAAATACACGTAGCTCACTAGTTTAAGAGCGATGTCAGGATGTGCAGGTGGCCGGGAACAGCACAGCCAGTGAGCAACCCAGAGAGCATTTTTAAACAGCCTAGAAAGTCCAGAAAAAGTGTCTCCCTTTCTCTCTCTTTTTTTTTTTTCCTAACCACTGCAGCATTTTTACAGGAATCAAGACTGCAATCTCCTACAGATGCACAGCAATAATAATAATAAAACCAAAAAGCAGACAAGATCAGCTGTTTACCCCTTTATCCAACAAAGTGATCTCAGTGATTTATGTGAGAGCTGAGAGGTAAATTTGATGCCAGAGAGGGTCATTGCTTGTTGTTTTGTAATTTTATTAATAGGAAGTTAATTATTTTAGAACGTAAGACAAAACTATATAATTAATATAAGCTAAAGAGCATGAAAGTATTCTATACAATAATTTAGATGTATTAAATAAATAAAAAATAATAGCAGCCTTCTACAATGCAGGCTACACATAGGTTTACTTCGGCTTGAAGTACCCTGGTCTTTAGTACACTACAGGAACAGACTTGCTCCACAAGTGTTTTAAAGAATCATATCTATAAGATACATACGTAAGAGTGTCTAAGGTTAGGATAAAAATTGAAAATACACTTTACCATGGTCTCCACATATCTAAAGACCCCATTCTAGGGTTGTTATGGGAAAAATTTGGCTGCAGAACCTGTCTGGGAGGTGCAGCATCAACCTGGTTGAAAACGGACAGCGGCAGCGGCTGGAAGGAATTTTTGGAAGCCTGCTTGTTCTCTGCAGGGTGGAAGCGCTCCTGTGCCGGGTTGGTGCCCCGAGTGCCCCCCTTAGGGCTCAGGGGGCTTTTTGGCGTCAAGAGAGGCTGTTGAGAGGGGCTCGAAGACCTCAGTGCTGCTTTGCAGGTGTCTTCACCAGACCTGGGCAAGGATTTCAGCAGGTGGTTTAACAGGCGTGCCCCGAGGGTCTTGTCCATCCACTCGCAGGTGAGAAGGAGGTTGTGCACCTCGTGCATGCACTGAATGTACCCAGTGCTGTACCTCTGCTGGGCTTCCAGACCCACTTTGGAGTCAGCTGCGTTGGAGAGGAGACAAAGGGGACTTGGTGAGAGGGTGAGAGCTGCCCCGTGGGATCCTGCTGGGAAACCTTCACCAGGTTTCCTGGGGGGCTCCTGGGGGGCTCATTCCGAGGCTTTACTAGAAGATGCCTCGTTTGCAGAGAGAAGGTGAGTAGGGTGCGAGCCCCAGTGCCCTGCTGCTTACTGCCACGGCAAAAACTACACCAAAAAGCAGCGATCGGCTCGGGAAGGAAGAAACATCCTGCGCGGATTAACCAGTGCCCAGCTCCATCTCCCCATCTAGTGGAGGAAGCCAAACCCGGGAGCAGCCTGGCCTCGGCTGCTTTGAATGATGCGTTTGAAAACCACGCTCGTCCTGCCCGCCACGGGCACTCACCCATCAGCTTGCTGCTCTGGATGTTCTGGAGGTGCTTCACCGTCATTTCCAGGATGTCTGCTTTTTCCAATTTAGACTGCTGATGGGGAAAGTGCACAGCAGTTAGAGGCAATGAAGGGTTTGCACCATGCCCGGTTTCTCAAAAGATGAGACACCCTCCCCACAAAAGCACCAATTTCCCACCAACAAAAGGACGAAAAGCAGCATAAAAATGAGCACTTACATCCAGGTGAAATGCGCCCACAACTGTCTCCTTCAGCTGGTCCAAGCAGTTATTAATCCTCTCCCTTCGCTTCCGCTCAATGAGGGGTTTCCTTAACTGGCAAAGAAAAGGAGCAGGAAAAAATGCAGTCGGTATTTTTTTAATTCCTCTCCCTGCTCCAGTTCAGCGAGGGCAGAGAGCCCCAGCCCCGGTGTGAAGCCAGCTCGGGGTGACACAGTGCTCGGCAGGGACAAGATGAAGTTGGATGTGTACCATCTTCAGCCACGGCCTGCCCCTCAGATGGCACCAGCTCTCAGTTCTCCCCCTCCCACTCATTTTAAGCAGAGTTCACTCAAACAAAACAGAGAGAAGCCTTTCTAAGGCAGAGAAAGGAAGGAGAAAAAAAACCCATTGGGGGTTAAATTTCAGAGAAAACATTATAATATGAGGAAAAAAAAATTGTCCCCCTTCTCTTCCCTGCACACAGCCCCAGCACCCATCATTCATTCGTTCATTCATTCATTCATTCACCTACCTTCCTCTCCTCCTTGGTGCTGGCCAGCTTGTGTGTGCTGCCAGTGCTGGCCGTGGCCGTCATTCTAAGCCGGGCAGCCGGCCCGGGCGCCGGGAGGGACGCGGTGCGAAGGAGGCGCTCGGGCAGCGGGTCGCTCCCTTTCCAGATGGGCTCTTTGCTGCTCCGCTGCTCCTCTGCCGTATTTATAACCCCGAATTAGCATGTGAAAGGGAACTTTCCTTGGCGGGACTTCTTTTCCCACACGAGGGGTCGAGCCCGGAGGTTTGTGGCCATCAATCAAAGCTGACAGGTCACTGCTTCTTTTCAATGACCACGCCAGCCCCCCCAAACGGCGACAGATGTCCGGCCTCCGACGCTGGGCTTTGGAGGCATCTTTTGTTAGGGAAGAAGGGAAGGAAAATGGGCGCGCTCTGAGCAGCTTGCAGGGCTCCTCGTTCGATTTGCACAGATTCCCAGGGAGGGAAACAATAGCCGGGAAGCGGTTGAGTTACACCTGGGAAAATGCCTTCTACTCATCTTTCCCCTCTCTATCTCCTTGAAGCAATGCCTGTTTATACCTGCTAAGCTGACCCCAGTCATTTCACATCTTTGAAACAGCCTCTTAATTTAATAATAGAGTACTTGAGAGAGGAGTTCCTGCTCCCAGGGGTTATTATTGCGAGGAAACGATGATCGATTAAAAACTGTTGACAGCAGACACCCGTAGGAAGGTTGTTTCCATCACAGAAATCCTCTAGGGCAAACATAGGAACTTTATTTACCTCTTGGGAACCTGAATTCTCTGTTGCACATGGGTGGATGTAGGAAATACTTAACTCTTCTGGGTTTTGGCTGCTGTGTAGAATTTAATATTAAATTTACAGGCTATTGCAGATGCAAACCAATCCAATCCAGAGGTGAGTTAGTCCTGTGGGATTTTTACTTTGATTTTTTTTCCACCATGTTGCAAGAAGGTCTGGGTGTCTTTGGGAGGAAGGGAGGTGTCTGTTCACTTCTCTGGAATGCTGGTGCAGGAGCAGAGGGGCCTTTGGAGGAGGCTTGGCGTGGGGTGAGAATGCACTTTTGTAGTAAACTTCCTCACTTCTGCCTGGTTTGGGGGAGAGTATGAGGGTGTTTTTCATGACCGTGCATTTGCTTTCTGATGGTGGCTTTGCTAATGAGCAGGATTTGGCAGTGTCCTGTTGAGTCCTGCAGGTGAAGCCCTTTGGCTGGGTGTCGAATGTGTCACCTTATTGAAGTGGAGAGGAAGCAGCCGCAGTGGCTCAGAAGCACCGCAAGCCATCCCGACCCGCTGGTGGGATTTTCCAGCTCCCAGTGCAGCGCTGTGGCTGCAGAGCCCTCTCCCCCTCCAGCCGAGGGTGGGGATGTACCCCGGTGATAAAGGCGAGCACAGCACGTCCCTTGCTTAAGCGCAGCGTGGGTGGGTGTGTGTTTGCTTGTGTGTAAATGCAAACATACTTGCAGCATGTCTGCACGCCCTGCTGCCTGGGCTCATCATCCAAACATGTCCCCAGACATGGAATCTGGCAGGCAGAGGCTGTTTGTCAGTCAGATGCAGAGCTGGGGTGCAGTTACCAGGTTTTATAAGTGCCCTACTTGGCAGAGGCCTGGGATGAGCCAGTGTGCTTGTTGTGCTGGGAGACGACGGCTGGGAGGGGAAGGTTAATAACTTGTCCTTTGTGCCAGGTAAAGGGAGCAGGGATGGGCCCCTCATCTCAGGTGTGTGCTCTGCAAAGACAGCAAAAGGGGGTTCCACCACCCTGTGCGGGAGCCTGTCATGTCAACCAGCCCCAGCTGCTCACCAGTGAAGACTCCTTTGGTTTTCCAAGCTTTTCCAGCCCACCTGTGAAGTGGATTTGTGACGGTATTTATAAAAGGCATAGCTGAGGTATCCATGACTCCAGCAGCTCAGCATGAAGGACACAGTGGATGGTCTGGGGTACAGGAAGTCTGGGCAGTTTGCTACATGCTCCAGGCTGGAAGTGTGTCACCTGGCACACAGCTTCTAGCTGGGTTTGGCTCAGACGGTGGGTGAGGAAGAGAAGTCCCCCATCTGCCCCCAGACATCCCTCCACGAGCACCTTGTGCAGAAACAGGCTCCTTCCAAGGTAGTCAGGGCAGCAGGTGGAAGCCTGAGACCACCTTGGCTCCTGACCCAGCTGAGCATGGCAGTGGTGTCAGCAAATGCAGAATTGCCTAAAAACTCTGAAAAGCATGTCCTGTGCCTCAGCACCCCTCCTTGGGTGGGCATGGCTGTGAGATACTGTATGTACCCACCATGTTAGTGGTCCCAGAGTCTGGCCAGCCCCAGTGCCACCAGGAAAGGTCTTTCTGATCTCTGTAGTGGCGGCACCTCCTTCCTCACTCTCCCTTCCCTCCTTAGTCTACACTTGCTGCTTCTGCCTCACCTTCCCTTCCCCTGCCCTTATCCTGTGAGTTGCTGCCGAGGTCAGGGGTGAGTGGGGCTGTCAACGAGACCATGAAGCAAGCCGGTGGCAAGGCTGTGGGTACAGTGGACACCTGGGTGGGAGGGGAGGCCAAGGGTAGCACAGTGGCCCCTGGTGCCCAGCCACAGCCTGTGCCCAGCCCAGGCAGGATGAGCCCCTTCGCTTGCCCGCGGGCATCTGCTCCGGGTGAGCTCATTTCAAGGTTCATTTGTAAGACAGCACCACAGTGAAAAAGAAGAGCAGCTTGTGCTGTACACAGTTATTTTACACCTCTCAGTCACGGCAAAAGCCTTTATTTCGGAGGCGGGGGGTGCGGGCGGGAGAGCTGCCCTGGCTTTGGGGAAGGCCGACATCTGTGCCGGGGATTGTAGGGACCCAACAGGCCAATGCAAATGAGCATTACAGGGAGCTTTCTGCAAATTCTCTCTTTCCTTTTGCACTGCCACTGCCAGGTTTCACTGAAAAGGGGATTCTCCTTTGTAAACAAAGCCTCCCTTTTTTTCCTGGGCTTTCCAAAAAAAAAAAAAAAAGGAAAGGAAAGAGAAAGGGGTGAGCACTGCTTAGAGTTTTCTTTTTTGCTATTTGTCTACATTTCACACCCTGGAGAAAGAAAACAACTTTTAACATCTGTTCCTGAACTTTTTAAGAGGGAAAGAAAGGCTCTTGAAAAGGGGGAAAGTGTGGCAGATGTTGGCAGGTTCCCTCCACCGCAGATGTCTTGCTCCGAAGAAAACTTTCTTTGGGGATTGGCGGCCGGGGCTCCTCTTTGACTCAGGACACGCGACTGCCGAGCGAACGGAGGGACGTGGGAAAGCACCGCCGAACAAAGGGGCTTATTCAAACAAACCTGAGAGCCGTGAACAATCTAATAACCAGCAGGGAAATGGTCAGCGGCCCCCGGCCCCACCAGGGAGGGCTTCGGGGCAGCCGGTGGCCACAGGAGCAGGGAATTTGATCGTGTCCCTGGGGCTACAAGCAGGGGTGTCCCTTCCTTGCCCCCTGTCTGCTCCCTCCGGAGCATCCAGTGTGGTGCTTTGGCCAAGGAACATCCTCTTCTGCCCCATGGCAGCAGCTGAGGAGATGGAGGGCAGGTACCTGCTGGGCAGGTGGGCTGGGCTGGGCTGCCACACAACACTGGCCAAGGCAGCATGAGGGGAGCAACTGCTGGACAGCAGGGATGTCTTTGGTTAGGCTTTTAAAGAAGAGGTCCTGCCATGAGAATAATAATAATAATAATAATAATAAAAACCTCCAACCCAGTCCTATTGATTTGGTACAGTTGAAAGAGCCTTGCGAAACTGATTCTGGTAGGAAAAAAGTGCTTATTTTAATTGAAAGCAAAAATTTTGAGAGAAAAAGGTGTGTTCTGTAAACCTTTAATTGCCTTTCTTTCTGGCTGATAATATATTTCAAAATAATTTTTTGCCTTAAGGCTGGTAATATCTCAGCTTAAGCACTTCACAGGAAAAAAGTGAGAAGCTCAGAGAAAAGGCAGCAGAGGCAAGAGAATTCACATAAGAAAGTAGCTTGTTCCAGTTTGCTGTTACACCTGAAGCATTCTGTGATTGTTCCTCTAATTCTTCCAAGTTTCGTTCTGCCTCATCTCTGTCCCAGTCCATTTTCTCTGGGCTCTGGTCAGGCAGAGCCTCTCCTGCCAGCGAGGCTGCCTTGTGCCAGGATAGCTCTGCCTCTTCCCTGCTCAGGGCTGGAGGGGAAAGCCTGGTGAGATGGAGCTCTCTTGCTTCTTTGGAGGTCAAGCACTGGAGCGAGCAGCCCAAAACGCTGCTGTGGGTGTCCCCTGTGTTTCTCCTGCCAGCAGAGCCCTCCCTGCATGGCAGCTGGGAACCAGGAGCCACCTCAGCTGCACTGAGGAGCCCCGAGCTGCAGGAAGGATGCTGCATGTCCCCAGGGACCCGTGCAACCCACCCAGGCCAGTCCCTCCTGACTCTTGCAGTTAGAGGTGATGCTGTGGACACCAACTCACAACCTGACAGGACTAATGAGGGGGCCTGTGCAGCGCTGGGGCAGCCTTAAGTCCAACCCAGGCCCTGTCTGGTTAATGGATGGCCTCGTTAACCCAGCTGAGCGTTTTGCAGGGTTGGATTTGCTGTGGGAGAGTGGGAGGAGAGCTGAGCAGGTGGTCCTGAGTGCTGCTCAGTCTGCTGCACGTGTGGGTCATAGCAGGACCACTTGATCCCCTCTCCTTTCCAGACTGGGGAGCATTCAGGCTGGATTTACCCCCAGTTAGGTGACTGCTTGCCCCCCTTCTATGGGAGCAAGAGTGCCTGTCCCTGGGAGTGCTGGTGAGCAGGCATCAGAGGGATGGACAGGGTGCTCCAGGGGTCCTGCCCCATCCAGCACTTCCAGCTGCCTGAGTTTGCTGGAGCTGTTTTTATGACAGCAGCTGTGCTTCCAGCACGTGGAGTGACGTGGGGTTTGTGGAGTGAGGAGCAAAGCACAGGTTTGGGAGCAGGCAGGGTGAGGTGGGGGCAGCAGCTGCTGCCGGCACGCGGAGTGGGTTGGCTCTGATGTGAAACCACAGGGCACCATGTACACCCTGCATTCCCGCCCTCGGATCAGGCTCCAGGCTCTGCTTGCTGTGAGCAAACATTCTCTGAGGAGAGGCTGTTTTACAGGGGCTTTAGTCATTCTGAATAAAGAGGGTTTTGTCTGGCTTTTTCCAGAAGGTCAGTTCTGGCTTAAGGTTGAGGTTTAAAAATGAGGGGTAAAGCTTTCCTCCAAAATGTTTAAATCTGGATGCTTCTCTAAAGCTGTAAATCCCAAGCACAGCATCCTGAAGCCCTGTGTCACCAGGGGTGGTTTGCTACCAAAGTGTTACAGCAAGAGAGGAATGCGAGAGCAGCAGGACGTGCCGGCGCGGTGACTGGACGTGCCGGGTCCGGAGGGTGCAGGCGGTGCCTGGGCAGGCAGGCAGGCTTGCTCCCGGCACACAGCACCTCAAACACAGCCTCTCGGGGATTACTCACTGCTGGATGGCCTGGAGGGGGCCAGGGCTACATCCCCACACTGGCCTCAGTTCGGGACATTGTACCTGCCTGTCCTACCCCCGCCCAGTGCAGCAGGGTCTGCAGGGGACCACGTGTCCCACAGCCCGGCCGGGATGGGTAGTGCTGGAAATAAGCTGGGGCAAAAAAGGAAGGGATGATTTATTTGAGCTTGGGGCATGGAGAGAAACATTTACAGTCATTTGCTGTTTTAAGGAGAATGGGCTGAGGGCACTGCCCCCACGAGCAGACACCACCCATGGTGGGACATGGAGACAAGATCACTCTCAGAGCTTGCAGGATGGGGAGCTATGGCTGTGCTGGGGAAAGCTGCTCCAGAGACCATTTGTGCTGGAATCCTTGGGGCTGGGGTGACACTGTCTGTCCCAGGTCACCGCTTCTGGCACAGGGCTGGGAAGTGATGGTGTTTGTGGCTGGGCCGTGTGGTGAGCAGGGAAGAGGCACAAGGGCTCTGGCAGATGAGTTTGATGTCTATGGTAAGTGCTGGCTTACCAAGGCAATATCCTGTGCAATTCACCTTAGTGTAGGCAGGGATAGGAGTGCAGTTGAAGGTTCAGCTGCTCCAAAGACATTTATAGGTGGAGAGAGAGAGGTCATACATTGCAGTGGACAGTGCTACATGCAGTATTTTCATTAGAGAGAAAATCCAGCTCCAAAAGTGGGGCTGGACATTCAGAAATTCTGTTGACATCTCTTGATTCATGTCCTTTACCAGGTACACCAAACCTCCCTGGCCCCAGCTCAGCCTCCTGGGTACCAGCTGGCTCTGCCATCTTCGGGAGTGAACTCCTGGGATAGGAAATAATTACAAGGCTGGTACCAGCTGAGTAATTCTCAGCTTTTCTTTCACACACCTCCGTCCAGCCTTCCTGTTAAGGATCAGCTGATGCTCCTGCCATTGCTCAAGCTGTCTCCTGCCTGGCAGGTTAGCAGTGCTCCCAGCCCCACAGGAAGTCTTATCTTCTGCTTTGCAGCCAGAAAGCTGCTGCTTGAAACACAGCTCGTGGGCCAAAAGAGTCTTATAGGAAGGAGAAAATCTGATAAGCTGTGTGGGTGGTGACTGGTTGATAAGGGTTAGCTCCTTGCCTTTGCCAAAGTGGTGGTATAAAGGAGAAGAGCCAAACATCACACAGATGGCATAGGGGGCTTTGAGTAAGCATTCAGTGGGGTACTTGAACTTTCCTTTTGTGGCATCTCAGGAGTTATTTCATTCAGGAGGGCAGCCCTGGACATTCTCACACTCTGTGTGTGTGAGATGTTACCAGATGTCACCTGCTAATAAGCCTGATCTGTAATGTAGCCAGTGCTTGGTTTATTCGTTAGGATTCACTTTCACCGCAGTGTGGGTGCCTGACTCCCCAGACACTGGGACCTGGGGCTCAGCACCAAATACACCACTTCCTGCACATCCCTCACAGCCTGTTTCTTCTTAGCTTCTCAGTTCTTGAGGCCACAGAATGACCTGGGCTAAGTTTCACATTTGTGAGAAAAATATACCTTCTGTGAACAAACACAGCTTTTGTCCCGGCTTGGCCACACACCAACTCTTTCTTTTTATAGTGCATGTGTATACGTGTACTGCCACCACATCCTAACCCCCGACACAAAGTATCTTGTCAGCACCTGTACTGACACCACATCCTGACCCCCAACACAAAATATCTTGTCAGCACGAATGAGACAAAGTGGGCAGTCATCCTCCACGCTCTGCAGGGACTGTGCCCTGCCTTCCTCCTGCCCCTGTGCTGTCCTGGGCGCTGGCTGGGTGGGTGGCTGCGCTGCTGCCCATGGGCATCATGCTTGCCAGCAGCATTTCCTACCACCTGCTTGCTTCTGTTGCTGCAGGGCTGGGATTGCACTTGGGTGTTTTTTTGCACTTGCTGGTTCAGTCTGGGCACAGCCTGGCTGCTGCTGTGACAGTGGAAGACACGAGGGCATGAGCCATAGGGCCTTATATTCTTTGAGCCAAGTCCATCCTGGACTGTGTGTAAAATCTTATGTTGTTCTCTAAGCTTTTTTTTTTAACCAATTAATGAAAAAAGTTTTATACTGCTTTTTTTGTTTAAAAATACTGTCTGGTTTAAATCATCTCTCCTCTGTAATTTCTTTACTTTTCCACTTCTCCAGATATATCTAGGAGACTGTCCTTTTTTATAGGCATGCACATTTCTTATTCCTGTGGAGGAACCAAAAGGTGTAGCAAGTCCTGCTAGCTCTTGAGGCACAGTCACTTGGGGATAGGAAAACCAGGTCCCCAACAGGAGCTGTGAGAAGGTGGGTGATGCTTCATGGGCCAGTCTGGGAAGGGGGAAATCAGAGTTTGCACTTGTTTTGATTTCTCCATAATAAAGCATGTAAAA
Organism: Anabacerthia variegaticeps; assembly: GCA_035583185.1. Taxonomy (NCBI): domain Eukaryota; kingdom Metazoa; phylum Chordata; class Aves; order Passeriformes; family Furnariidae; genus Anabacerthia; species Anabacerthia variegaticeps. The sequence goes on along the minus strand of JAWWEW010000012.1, from coordinate 24,424,811 downwards.
ATATTACCAAAACCCTCACTGTCACAACCCCCCTTTGCCTTTCTTGTCTATTTTTAACATTAGGAGCTGTGCCTTGGGTTTGCTCTGTCAAAAAAACAAAAGAGGCCATGACACACATGAGCTCCCTGAGTTTCCCAGAATACCTGTGACCAGCTGGGTGTCTTGTTGTGTTTCAAAGGTGGTTTCCTCCCATCTCCCCATTCCAGGTGTGTGCCTATGCACAAGTGCAGACAGTGATGCACTTTCACACCTGCACACGGGCAATTTTCAGAAGATACAATCTTACCATAGAATGTAAATTAACTGTCTTTTGAAGACGTATCCCACTGAGACCGGGAAAAAGAGTTCAGCCCTTCCCCAAAGCAGTGCCTGACTTTGAAGGTGGGGACAGGCAGAGCCCTGGAGTGCCCTCCTCCTCAGGAGCCAGGGATCCCATCAGGAGAAGGAAGAGAGACCCAGAAAAGCTTTGGAGAGTCTCAGGGAAGGTCCCTGTATGTATTTGCTGGAGTGGCTCCACACAGGTTTGATTGTCAAGTGATGTGACAATGGCTCCTGTGTTAACTCAGCCCCCCAGCAGCTGAACAGCAGCACTAAGCCCATGCCCTTCACTGCAGCAGGTTTCTGCTGTAAGAGCTAATTAATTAGTTTCTGCAAAGCCCCTTGGAGGGGTAAAGGGCTAAGGAAGTGCATAGCAGCTTTATTCAGAGCATTTGAGTTTCGGAGCTTAACAGGCACTTAAATATGAACAGAGTTAGTAACCTTGGTTTGCAATTTCTTTATAATGTAGAAGTACAGGAAAAGCATCCTAAACAAACAAACCAACCCAACCCCACAAAACCCCCAGTAATTTTCAACAGTGTTCACACCCTAGTATCTTTCTGCATGGTTTGGGATTTGTAGTGTATTTGCTTCCAGTTCTGTCAAATTAATGCATGTACTTATTTGACTGTTTTTTTTGCCCTCTTTACTACAGTGCTGTTTTTCAGGGCAACTTCTGGTACTTCCTTTCATGTTTGCCACACTGATGGAAACCTCATTTTGGTTTTAGTATTGGATTCTCCCTGGAATGGATGCTGCGCTTTATAGCATAACAATTGAACTTTCAATTGTTCCACAATAATAAAAACTTTATTAAAAGGAGTTGCTCTCCAGGAAAGGAATTTGCAATGGATTTTTCTCCCATGATTCTTCTGGCAATTGTTTTTCTTTTCTGACAGTCTTTACATTCTACACTTAATTCTTGTGATTTGCAATAATATTTTTAAAATTCTGAAACAGCACCTTGAATTGAGGATAAATCAGAACATCTATGTGAGAAAAAAACCCCAACTGATATGGAAGACAATTTCATTCATTTGTGTTTTCTCTTGTAAATAGGATTTGGATGTGGGGGATGGGGGTGAGTCTGTTCATTATGTATTAACTGAATGAAAGGTAACAAAATACCTATAGAGGTTTCTTTGAGAAAAGCTTCATGAGTCTGCAGTGAAGGTTTCCAGCCAGTAATGGGTGAAATGCAGTTTCGGGGCAGTCACAGGCACTTGTGAAACCTGGTGATGAAATTCAGCCACTGTAGCTTGGGCCGAAGTCCATGGAAAGACTCAGGATTCTTGTTCTGCCAGATCTGAAGACATTCAGCATAACCACAGTTGTCCCTGCTCCTAATATTTCCTCCCCAAAACCTTTTCCCTGAAAGGCTTTGTCAGGGACAAGGAACCCAGGCTCTGGTCTGTGTGTCACACCAGTGCATGCCCATGCCCAGTTAAAACATTAATTGATTGTTGGTTCTATTCCTTCCTCCTTGTGTGTTTGTCCAGACCGCTGGAAAGGCCACCCAGATTATCTTTTCAGGCAATCTGTGTCATGCCTTTTTGAATGGCCACAGGGGTGGCAGAGGAGCACCTCCCTCCCATCACATGGTGGAGGGTGACATGTCCACAGTGTGGGCAGTTATTTCTGCCCCTGGGGTCTCTGCCCCACTCCTATGACAGTTCCAGCCCTGTTGCTCATGCTGGGGAGCTCTCACTTGCACCACTGCCAGTCAAACTCAGAGCGAGGCTTTTTGTGATGTGGCATTTAGTGTACTTGGGATTGTGCCCATTCAGACTGTGGGCTGTGACATTCAAAAGTACATGGCAGGTTGCAAGACCTGGGGGGAAACTGTGCAGGACATGACAGAGGCACTGGGGACCTGCTGCCACAGCAGGATATTGGGGAGAGGAGGAAACACCCTCCAAAGGGAAAGGGCATATGTGTCCTACTGCATTACAGCCCTGGAAAAGGGAAAAGATAAACCAGGACATGGGAGATGGGTTGCTGGACCTCATGGAGAGCCATGGGTGGCTGGCCCTGAAGAGTCAGCTGCTGCCATGGCATTCCATGTGGGCACAGCCACACTATGTGAGGTATGGTCCAAAGGAAGAAAAGAGGTGAGCAAAGTAGGGCTGCTTCAAGGAGGACTCATTTCGCAGGCTGACATATTGCTTTTCCCCACTTCTGCCATTTGTTGGTGTGGGATGGTGATGACAGGAGCTGGAGCAGAGCTGCAGGGCTTCTTGGGCCTCCCACCAGCAGCAGAAAGCCCCAGGATCCCATTCAGCCCTCTGTGCCTCCTGAGCAAAGCACCTGCATGCTTACCCTTCTAAACCCTCTTTTCCCGATGAAGTAACTTGGACTTTTTAGTTTCTTTTTTTTTTTCATGTTTACTCACTTCCTAATTTGCAAAGATTAATTAGTTCACAATGGATGTCTCAGTCATGGCTGTGAATTAGCGAACCATTAGTGTGCTGGGAGCTTTCTCATGTGCTGAATTTAATTCCTGCTTCTAAGAGCTTAGAAAAGTCATGCTCTCTCTGCTCAGGGATTTCCCTGCAGTGTGCAGGGATAGTAATTGCACTGAACCCATTTCTTGCATGATCTCATTTCCAACAGTCATTTGTAGAGCAGTAGTGCCTATTTTCCAGGAGTTAGTGTTGAATCCCTGTACCAGCACTCGCCTTTAACTCCTTCTTCTCTCCCTTCAACACCCTGAATATTATTTGTTTCAACTTGAATGTTTTTAGCCTAATTATGGGTTAACAACTTGAACTCAGACATACACACCCTTTCCATGTTGGCTTTGAAAACAATTATTTCCAGCTCACAAGTGGGTTATATGAACTGCCAGGATTTTGCTGACCATACACTGTGGGTCCAGATGAGCTTGGCAAGGTCCTGTCACCCCACACAGACAGCGTGTCCCCATCCTGCTTCAGGTCCAAGGGCTGCTGCATCTCTTACATCATTATAGAACAGCAAGTACATATTTGGGGGATACAAGCAAGTATATATAAATACATTGTATTATGTATGTTATATTGCAGGGATGGCTGCAAGTGTGGCCAGAAGCATTTTTCCATGTCCAAGCTGTAGCACACGGCTGACTAAGGTGGCTGGTCCAAGAAGACCCCCAAGAGGTCAAGAGGCAGCTCTGCCCACCGACACCATTTGCCCTCAGTACAGCAAAGCAGGGAACTGTGACACGTGGAGTTCAGGGCAGCAACATGCCGCTGCAGGAAAACCTGCCCGACCCAAACCCTCCCCAGCAATGTGACAAGGAAGTGCAGGAAAGGAATGTGGAGACATGAAATAAAAAAGAAGCTGAAGACAGAAGCTGTCAGCTCATGAGGAGCTCATGGACATTTTGGGAAAGCAGGCCAGCAGATCCCACATGGCTGCACAGCCAGGACGAGGCTTCACCTTGTGGCTTGGAAGACGTTCATGACTTGTTCCATTAAAAATGTAATTTTCTGCTTTAAACACTGTGTATTATACCACACTAATGGACAATATCAGCTTGATCTATGCTGGGAGAGGTGTGGGCTTTTCTCCATGCTGGCTAATCTGCATTTGTCACTGTGACAATAACAGGGGAGTGTTACATACAGGGACACACAAACAGCCCGGAGCCCTCCCCTGCTGCAATGGGAACTGCAGGAAACCTCCAGACTGGAATTCACCAGCACCTGATGCATGGTGAGGATCAGTCCACATCCAAGGCACAGTGCCGAGACCCAACCCCACACAGGAGCACGGAGGGTCACCATGTGGGAAAGGAGTGACAGTGCAGAGGGTGAGGAGGGTCTGCAGGAGGGCAGGGCAGAGAGAGGGGTGGAGGGCAATGATGGTGAAAAATAATAAATAGAAGTTATAAATCAATACATATAAAATAATACATTTAAATAACAATTAATCAAAAAGAATGCTAACTACCAATAAAGAATAGGGTGCACCTTGAGTGCTGCGTTGAGTTTTTGGGCCCCTCACTTTAAGAAGGAGATTGAGGTGTTGGAGTGGGTCCAGTGAAGGGCAACAAGGCTCAGAAAACTTGTCTTATTAAGAAGGGTTGGGTTGGATCAGCCTCGAGAAGAGGGGGCACAGTGGGGACCTCATTGCTCTCCACAGCCACCTGAGGGAAGGTGGTGGTGAGGTCGGGTCAGTCTCTTCTGCCGTGCCTGCAGTGAGAGGAAGTGGCCTTAAACTGAGGCAGGGGAGATTCAGATGGGATACTGGAAACTAATTTTTCCCATTAGGGTGGTCAGACATTGGAATAGGTTGGCCAGGGAAGTGGTAGAGTCACCATCCCTGGAGGTGTTTAAGAGGAGTCTGGATCTGGCACTGGGCAATGTGGTTTAGGGGTTACTGGGTGGACAGGTGGACTGGATGATCTTAGAGGTCTCTTCCAACCCTGATGATTCTACAACTGTAACAGAGATAAAGAACAAAAGACCAGTGAACAATAAAATGGGGAAATACCGAAAGCAGAGGGTATGTGTGTGTGCATATATGTGTGTATGTATATGGGTGTGTTTGCATATATGTGTGTGTGTATGTGTGTATATATGGATGTGTGTACATATGTGTATCTATGTATGTGTTTATGTGTGTATAGATGTGTGTGTGTGTATAGCTGTGTATGTGTGTTTATGTGTATGTGTGTATGCATGTATGTATATGTGGGTGAGTATGTGTGTGTATACGTGTTTATGTGTTTGTGTATGTGTGTGTGTGTACCTGTCTGTGTGTGTATGTATGTATACATATATGTATGTTTATGTGTATATTTATGTATGTCTATATATTTACGTGTATATGTATGTGTATATATTTATGTGTATATGTATGTGTATGTATATATATGTATGTATATACATATATATGTATATATACATATATATGTGTATATATACATATATATATATGTGTATATATCTGTGTGTATCTGTTTATATATGTATACATCTGTAACTGTGTGTGTATATTTATGTATATATATGTATCTCTGTGTGTGTTTACGTGTATATATGTGTGTATATGTATATGTGTATATGTATATGTATGTGTGTATATATATCTGTATCTGTGTGTGTTTATATGTGTGTATATGTATACAATGCATATATATCTATGTGTGTATATGTATACATATGCATATATATCTGTATCTGTGTGTGTTTATATGTATGTATATATCTGTGTGTTTATATGTGTTTATATGTATATATACCTGTGTGTACGTATCTCTCTGTAGCAGTACCCGTGCGCCCCGCCGGGTCCTCCCCGCCGGCAGGGGGCGCCGTGCGCGGCGGCGCGGCGGAAGCGCGGCGGGCGGGGCGGGAAGGGCCGTGCCGGGCGGCGGGCAGCGCGGGGCGGGGGGGACGGGCCGGG
>JAWWEW010000012.1:24374294-24419005 GCA_035583185.1 Anabacerthia variegaticeps | reverse complement strand
GGGCAGGGCAGGGCAGGGCCGGGAGAGGAAGGGCACGGCCGGGGTGCGCATCCCGGGCGGCAGCGCCCGGCCCCGGAGCTGCTGCGGCCCCGGCACGGGCGGGCACCGGGAAGGGGCGCGGGGCGAGACCCGGAGCGGGCCCGACAGCGAACCCCACAGCGAACCCCACAGCGAGCCCCACAGCGGGCCCCACAGCGGGCCCCACAGCGAGCCCCACAGCGAACCCCACAGCGAGCCCCACAGCGGGCCCCACAGCGAACCCCGGATCGAACCCCACAGCGGGCTGGGCCCCCCGGTCCGGCAGGGCCCGGCCGGGCGCTCTCTGTGACGGGCCGCGCGCGGGGTCCCTGCCCGAGGCCTCCCCGGGGTCCCGGCCCGAGGCCTTTTCCTACAATTGTTGTTGGTGTGGCAGCCCCGACGGGCCCTGAGACAGAGCCTGCCTGCTCCCGAGCTGCCCCGGACAAAGCGTGTTAAATAAAGCAAAACAAAAGTTTTGCCCGTTTTTTCCTGTGAAATGTTACTGGGACTGAAACCGGGATGTATCCAGTGTTGGTGCGTTCTAAAATTTTTATTTTTGTTTTAATTTTTGGTAGGGGATCACGTAGGTGCTCGGGATTTATTTAAAACCTATATGCTGTCTTATGGGAATGGTGTGATTTAATTTGCATGATGAGTCAAAGATTAAATTACATGACCGAGGCTCTTCAGTTTCAGTGAGGCAAGTAACAATGTGTGAAAGAACAGTTTCAGTGTAGATCAGAAATTAATTTGATTAGCATCAACAAATCGGAAAGATTTTTTTTTTATGCTTGTGGTTTGTTTCTAAACTTACCTGTCAGAAACTCTTAGCTCAAAGCCCTCTGTTTTCCTCTCGGCAGTGTAGTGCATCATCAGGAAGTGTGTCTTCCTTTTTAACACGGAATGCTCATGCAATCGTCGACTGTCAGAGGAAATTTAACATCCTGGGCTTGTGCCTTGTTATCAAAGCTTTTAAATAAGAGAATTTTACTATCTAAAACACCGTGTACCTTTAGTTAATAGCTATTACCTAATACCTGTTGATACGGCACATGCCTTTAACTGAGGAGAGGAAAAAAAGGCCAAGAAATACTCCGTGAAATACAATAAGCATGGTACCTGTTCTGGGGTCAGAAATACCCGGATTCTGTTTCGGTTTTGGTTGTCCTGTACAAATTGTCAGCTCATCTGATCTGTAAGTGGCATGATGGCACATGGCACTGTGTCTTGGTAGGATTCTGTCTGTCATGGACTTGCTGTTATAGGAATATTGTATTTCACAGCTTCTTGTGGTGTGAGAAGCTGCTGGGTCAGCCAGCTAGTACGCACTCAGCTTAAATTTATTTGTATTTAAGATGTTGTAGTGTGATATACCTGTTGTTGGGGGCTTTCCTTGGTCAGGAGGAGGTGTCTGCAGTGGTGCTGGGAGCAAGCAGAATAAAGTATTGGAATGTGAGTTTGTATGTATGGGCTGAGGCTGATGAATGTTTCTGAATGGTGATACCACTGATTCTCTTTTTCTTAAGGTAATTGCCTTCTCTTCTTTATGTTGACACGAGGTCTGAAGCTTTGGTGCCTTTTGTGTGCATTTAATGAATGGTTGTAGGCAGGCAATTAAGAAACAGGATTGATATATCTTAAGATATATGCATTTATACAAATAAAGGAGACTAAATAAAAGCGCCGGTTGAGCAATACTTTATGACAGTATGTCTTTGAGAGATAATTATGCTCTTTGCGTATTATCAAATGCAGACAAATGTATATTCCCAGGGGGGTGTGATAATATTAAACCCCCACCTCTTGGAATTCCTTGATTGGTTTTATGAAACATTTATTCAGGAGGGAATAGTATCTATTTTGCATTCTGTGGCCTCTCATTAATTAATGGATGGTAGTTGAATGAGACCTGACTGTTGCCCTGTACACTTCCTAGGGGTTTTTTATGGCATTTGGGTGAATATTGTCACTACTGACCAGTGTCCTCCCTTCCGAATCAATTCTTTATTGACTTCTTGCAGATTTTTTTAAGGCATTGTTTGCAGCCTTAATTTTTATGTAAGATATTTCTGAAAGCTGATAATCTCTGTATGTGCTTAGAGGCTTTAGACACTTTCTAAAATAATTTTTTTTTTTTTAGAGTTTCAGAACTCTACTATCTGGTGGTGGTTTGAAGCAGGGGGCAGGAAGGAGCCTGGTGACCTTTTGAATTCCCTTCTGGCCCTGCTTTTCTGTATGTCTGACACTTTGTAATATGGTTTAATTACAAGAGCAGCCATTAAAGTATGATTATCTTTGTCTAATTGGAGGCATCTTGCAGCTACCTATCAAAAATAAGATTTGACTCATCTGCTCCTTCAAAATTAATAGTTCCACAACAGCTTGCAGCTATTTATGTGAATAATGTGCAAAGCAAAAATATGAGTTGAATTTCAAATATTGTAATTTCTACATTGTACAGTTGAAATCTTGTAAGCTTATCATTTTTGGATAAGGAAACAATGGGCTACATGTACTTTTATGACTTCTTAGCTGCAAGTTGAAGCCGGATATTAATGACATTGGACAAAAACCTTTTTAATTGTTCAGTGACCCTAAGTCCCAATGTTCACCATAGCTGTAGATAAACCTTAAGCAAAATGCAAAATTCCTTTTGCTCTTTGTTCTCAAGATTGTGCTGTTCTAGCAGGAGAGCTTTTAAAATGCTACTTCCCCCATTTGTTGTCCAGTTTAGGTAGTTTATTAGTCTGAATTGTGTGCAGTTGTGTGCAAGTCCAGCTCCCCTTCCATCTGAGCTCTCTCTTTGCTTTCTCTCAGTACTGCGCTGCTGGCACCACGAGGTGCAGAGGTGTGAGCCAGAAGGAAGCTGAATATCTGCAGTTAGAAGGTGAAACTTTATGCTGAGCTCCCTCCCTCTTCCCGTCCCCACCCCCCAAGTGCAAACACAAAGGTTAAATTAGAAGATGAGGCTGTCTTGAATTATTTTAACAGACTGGAGCTGGGCTGTTAAGTACCGGGCTGGGGGTACCTAAGGCTTACAGTGGTGTCATGTGAGTTTGGGCTTTCTTTAGCCTGAGCAGATTTATGTGCTTTCGTTATTGCACCTTGTGATAAAATGACACATTCATTTGTCCCTATTTAAATACTCCTTATAAAGCATTGGTTTCAGGATTGATCCAAACTGGAAGCAGCCAAAATACTGTGTGTTTACAGGAATAACTGTGGTCATTCCTCAAGAGCCTTCGTGGCCTCTTTTCTTCAGACAGTGTTAATTTAGGAAGTAAATTGCTTAGGTTTAAATAAACAACTGCAATTTGCTTTTTTACTCCCTTGTTTTGAGAATTCCGTCTAATGCTTCATATAATCAAAAGACACTACAAAAAGTTCCTGACTGTGGACTTCAAATTTGCTGAAAGGAAGCAAATTTTAAGCCTATCCAAAGGGCATAAAATTCTAGGGGGTGTTGCTAAATGTTGTAGCTAATCTTTCTGTTTATTGAAAATCTGCTACTTGTAATTAAATTCTGAGTTCCTCTCTAAAGATCTGTTTGCTCTGTAATCCTCCCCTCCCTTTCAAACAGTCAGAGAATTCATCGCCAAAAAGTTAAATATAGCAAGACAGTTCAAAAATTGGCAAGTTATAATTAGTTGAGAACTGTAGTATTAGTGCAACATGTTTTTCTAAGTTCACAAACATCTTTGGATGAGGTTGTTTATGAGTTACTACTTGGGGTTGTTTTAAAATGTTGAGGTATACTGCCAAGTGTGGGAAATGGCTGCATCAGGGAAAAATTGCTCCGTGCTTTTGATCCTTGCCCCGTTGTGCGGTTTTTTAGTCAGGTTTTATTGATAACAAATTAATTTTTCTTAAGAAGAGAATGTAACTGTAAGTTCAACTGCAAACCCTGCAAGATTTGAAACGTGACACTTAAAAATAGCTAAGATAGAGCTTGGCTATAAATTAAATAGAATTAATTTGTCAGCTTTTCAGGGAGTTGAATGTGACTGCAAGAGCAGTACTTATGTTCAGTCACTTGTGTGTGTGAAATGCCTTATCTCCCTTGCAGTTACCTGTGCTAAAACACATAATGAAAAAATTGAGAAGTGTTCCCAGAAATGTGGGGTGCATGGTCTTCTTCTCGCTGCTAAAGCTGCCCAGACAAATAGCTGACAGCTGAAGAAATACATTTCTGAAAAATTTTCATTGTTTTAGTTACTGACTTTGAAATAAAGCAGGGCAGTGCATAGAAACAGGGAGAAAGGCAGTTGCACAGACAGTCATGGAAGCCCCTCTTTTGGCTCTTTGGGTGCTGCTTTGGGTTTTGCAGGGCAGGATCCAACTGTGCAGCTTTCTCTGTCATGTTCATCTTGACTCACCTGGGAAGCCTCCCATGGATGGATATGTTTTTTTCCAAATACTCATTTAGAGCCACACCAGCTTCCCAGCTCCTCTGCTGAGGAGCTTGGTTTAAAAAAAACGTGTAGACACTGAATTATCAGCGACATCTTGTATGGTGCGGTAGATGTGTGTGCTGATAGCACATGTTCAGAGCATCCTGCTGCAGTGGAGGCTCTGAGCTCTTCCTCTGGCTAAGCAGTTTTGGGAGATTTTGCTACAGTTGTAGCAATAAGCCAAAAGTTATTTGTGTCATTGTACTTTACTTTTGACTGTTCCATGTGAAGTTACTGCTTGGGCAGATGATGCTCCTTTTTCTTGATGTACTGTAGTGGTTTGTAAAATTAACCATCATGTAACATTTTGACTTTATTGAAGATCGTGTATAGACAAAGAAAAAGCAAAAGCAAAGTCACAGAGAAGTATGGGTTTAGAAAAGAAAATGTAGGGGGTTTTATTCAACCTAAATGAGACCTTAGTGATGCAGACATGCACTGAGAGTAACGCAGGTGATCCCTGAGAAGTCTCTCCCACACAATTTATGTGTAACCTGTCACACCTGCTATTCAAGTCCTAAGTTTCTTCTGACTGAAGATTGGTAGTGATGGAAAAACTTCTCAGGAGAATTTAAAGAGATACTTTGAAGGGGGACACTTGAGGCACAGTTCCTGATAAAGACGTATGTACTCAGTACTATATTAGAAAAACATTGAGAAAGCAGAGTTAGCATCTCAAAAGTTAGCAAATATTCAGAACCTTGCTTTGCTTAGTACCGATTTGGTACAAAAAGTTTGAGTATGTGATTGTTTGCAGGTTTTTCCAGCAGGGACTTCTGTTCCATCACTGCACAAGAGAATGCTCAGTGCAGGGCCATCCTTCACATGCGGTTGTTTAGTTGCAGGGTAGGGTTTGGTCTTTTGCATTACTGCATAGAACTCAGTTCTGTGAAGACAGGAGGATTCAAGTCCTTGTGGGTTTTTCTTTGGTTCTCAGATACTGATGACAGTACATTTCAGTGTTCCTCAGCAGCATGGTGCCTCTCCCCACTTTTTCAGGAGCGATGCTTAAGCACAAGAGAATTTTCTCCTGTGTTTGACTGTGTGATGTTGTGTGTGTTGTCTGGTGGAGCACTTGAGATCTAACAGTTTTTTTCCCGGTGACGCCCATTTGTGATGTGAAATTCAGTTGCCTAAACATAGATATCTAGTTTTATTTTATTGCTCCAAGGCACATGCCCTAGAGAGGTTTTGTAATTTTCTGAAGGGGTGGTTGGAGACCAGCTGTGCTGTTCTAGTGCATTAGCAGTGGTGTTTTTTGTTCAGACACCTGAATGGGGGCTTTGGTATTCATTGTTGGTCTTGGTATCTCATTTTGGGCTTCCAGAAGAGGATAGACACTTATACAGTGACCATGGTGGGTTGTGTGTTGCCTAATGAGAAAGGAAGATTTGGGGTCGAGTTTTGCTGTCTGAGGCAGTGCTTGGGAGTCTTGTCTAAGGGACTTGGTTTTACTGTCCTCTGCCTTGTATTCTTTCCAGCTTCAAAAAGGAGAAGTTGTACCGAAATTTTGCCTTTTTTTATAGTCTGGTACAGTTTGTTAGTGGAATGAACAAAGGCTCCTCTTAAAGAAAAAAGTACAACTGAGGAAACTAAAATAATCAAGATAATTGGAGAACCTTAAATCTTGTAAGTGTTGGGTGTTGGGCTCGAGGACTTTGGTATTTGAACACAAGAAGTGCAGGTTGTCTTAAAATGTGATCAAAAGCAAATACAAGTTCTAGTGACCAGCTCAAATAGTCTTCACGGAGTTCATGGATAATGATTGACAACAAAGGTAGCTCCTTGAAGATATTCTGTGTTTTCTAAACAAGTGCTGTTCTGGAGGTGATTATTTATATTTGTAATCTCTAAGAAAAGCATTATATTGACTCATCGGAATTGACTAACATAGTTCCGTTTTACATCTGTAATTGACATTGAGCAATATCCAAACTCTACTCCCTCTGTAATAGGGTGGAGCTGGAGTAAACAGTTTTTCTGTTAGGAACAGCATCCATTCACAGAGCATTTTGGGCAGTCCTGGCATAGCTGTGCTCTCTGACTGGTGTTACCCTCAACTCATGTGTTATGGTGACGAGATTAACATCATTAGATCCAAAAGAGCCTCTTCATTACAAGAGCATGGAATATTTTCCAAAGAAGTCACAAAAACTTCAGGGGATTTGTGTGTGATGACAAACTTATGAATGTGTTGAAGTTTTAAATTCTGTGAGAGAATTGCACTTCAGTTTTCTTCATTCCTTTATAAACAGCCTTCAATGCCCCAACTTTCTAGCTTGTGATTGTAGTTATTCTTTCCTACCTGTATATGCTTTTTTTCCTGTCTGAAAGAGAAATAAAGTCTTTAGTAAGCTTTCATTCTTGCTTGGGAACTTGTATGTATATATACGTGTGTGTGCATATGTCTAAATAAGAAATGTTAACAACCACATGGGCCTGGATTTATAGTTTACATCCAACAAAGATGGATTAGGGTTTTTTGCTTTGAGACTGACCATGCAAGGCTCTTGGCTTCCCTTGGGAATTGCCCTGGATAAGGTCTCAGCATTGTTGGAGCGCTGTTTGAAGAGTGGTTCTGCTCCCCTTTTGGCACTGGCAGTCACCCCTCATGTGTTCATGCAGATTGAGGACTTAACAGCATCAAATCTAGGAAGAAATGTCAAATCTGTGGTACAGAAGTAGCTGCTCTTGAGCTCTTTAGTGAACAAGGAGAATGATTGTTGGCCAGAAGTAGAGGCTTTTCTCTTTAAATAGGTTATTTTTAACTTTCAGAATTACTAACAAGCATTGAAAAGTGTTAGTAAGTACAACACAAGTTTCTACACCTTTTCACTTTTATTCATTAAGGTACTGTAACTTTCACTGTTGTGGGTTCTTGCCTCTGAGATTTAGGCCAAAACTCAGAAAATCGAGCCTTTGATCAAATCCCTAAACTAATCTAAAAATGGCTGTGAATTAGATCGTCCTTAATGTCCCTTCCAACCCAACCATTCTATGATTCTGTTGTTGTCTTATAGGATTTATGAGCAGTAGTACATTTTGACTGCAGTCAAACCTTAGGTTACAGTTTTAAACCAGAGTCTTGAAAGCATAACCTTACTTTCTTCTTAAATTTGGCATTTTCCTAATGTGCTGATAACTTCTCTTGTTAAAAATGGAACTGCAGTATAGAAAATTTTTTTTGAGAGTTACGGTTTCTCTTAGCTCACCTTTGTAATTAGAACAAATCTTTTAGCATAGAAAAGAGGGGTTTAAAAAAAAAATTAAGGTTTTGAATAACTTTGGAATTTACTGAGTGTGTGAATTTTGATTTCTAGACTATTTGATTGTTTAAGAGCTCTTGTTTGTTTGAAGCTTCTTGGTGACATAGAAAGTAATGGTGTTATACTGTTGTAAACTCCTATCTGAGTAATTTTACAATCTGTAATTAAATAAAATTATGTTAAGCTGGTTCACCAATTTATAACTTTAAAGGTTGTGGAGTTTTTGTTTTGTTTTTGCACATAGCTCTGAGGAAGAGAGGGTTGACAGGATACTGACTTGGCTGAAAAAAATGAAAATAGACAATGTTAGGAGTATAGATACCAGATAAAGTATTTCCACCTGAGCTTGGTGTCAGCCCTTTGGAAGATCTGCTGTCCTTCAGAATGTTTTTGGTCATTACAGAGATAATGTGTGATTCCTTGAGTGAGTGTAGAGATGATAACTTCTGTAGTGTTCAAGTTTCCCTTGGTAGTGTTGCATAGCAATTGCATTAGAGGAAAGCTGGGAGCTCTTATTTTAGTATTGCAAAACAATTTAAGTGTTCCCTTTTCCAGTCGAACTCTTAGCAGATTTGATAAGGGAACTGTCCCTCAGAGATGCTTCGGTTTTCCCACCATGTTAGTTGAGCTAATATTAGTTGCTTCTTGTTCCAAGCCTCATTTTTCACTTGGTGTCTGTAGACAGGCAGCTCTCAAGGAGTTTTTGGTCTGTGGACCTGTATTTGTGTTTCAGGAGCTGTACTGACTCCTATATAGAAAGTATCAACAGTGCTGGTTTTAGTTACATTTTGTGAACTTTTCAGGCTGTTCTGCCTTGGACAGTTGTATCTACAACAGCTACTGCTGGCTACTTCAAATAAAATTGGTTGGAATGTTTTCCTTTTGGACAGGTATCTTTCTGCTCTGGTATTGCCTCCACCCTCCTTTTTTTTTTTTTCCCCTAAATGAGAATATACTTTTTGAAACTTTTGGTCCACTTGTGACAGGCTAGTAGGAGGGAACTGTAAGGTATTTTCGTGTGAGTTTTGGCTGGAATAAATTTAAATGTTAAACTTCTAATGAAGACTTTCAGCCTGCCTGTCCCAAGGTTATTTTCTTGTATTTGTTACTCTGATGGAAGCAGAAGTTGTTCACTTGTTGTGATGGGGGTCTACCTGGAAAGGTAACTCTTGTCCCCAGAAGGACAGATGAAAAGTAGCATGTATGTATACCTGATAGATCACCACAGACATCTGCCACATTGTATTCTGCTTTCATTTAATGTACAGTAACTTTGAGTAACTGGAACTCTCCGATGGTGTCAGGAGGGAAAAGGACTTTGACCTGGGTTTTTCAGGAATATCTGGCTTTTCAGAGTGTGTATGCTGAAGGATCCTGCTGTGTCATAAATCTTTGGGCTGGTGTCTTGTGAGTCGTCAGAAGGACTCTTAATTAGGTTGGCATGGCAGGAGCTTGAGTGTATTTGGGGGCCAGTCTGGGTCATTTCCCCTTTTGATTTCTGTGCTGCAGAGCATAGCATGAAGTGAGTTCACAGTTAAACTGAAACTCCCCTCCATCTACCTCAAAATATACAAAAGGAAAATACAAAGGCATAATGTTAAATGTTATGACTCTTGCCTCCTCTTTTGTGAAGGTCTGTGCCATGGATAGCTCTTCTAACTCTGGGACACATCATGTCTGCCCTTAAATATATCTTTCCATGCCCTGTGATCTGCCTTGCCCCAAAGGAACACACCTGGCTTGGCAGTTGAGGTGTGCTGTGGTTTATGTATCAGAAATCGAATCCATTATTGACTTTGAAGAGTTAAACCAAACGTGAACTGGCAGAAGAAACAGAGGTGATTTAAGGAAACTGTGAAAAGAACACTTTTTTTACAGCCACTTTAGGTATATTGTGATCTTGAAATTATTTATGTGAAATTTCTGTATTGCAATGGCTGGTTCTTTTCTTGGGAGAACGGAGTGTTATCTTGGCACAAAATTTGATCATCAATTCAGTAACAATTTCTCGCTTAGTTGAAAAGAGAGGTAATATCATGGAATCATTGAATGGTTTCAGTTGGAAGGGGACTTAAAGACCAGACACCTCTGGAAGACATCCCTTCCCTCCAGCATGTCAGCCAGACCCCACAGCTTGATGTGATCAGCAAGCTTGGTGAGGGTGGGATCAACCTCACTGTCCTTGTCCCCAACAAACACATTGAACAGCGCTGGTCCAATAGTGACCCCCGGGGAGTGCGACTCGTTGTGGTGGATAATACATTATCCAAGGATTTTCTGTTTTCTGAACCCCTGAGAGTTTATTCAGACTGGTTTCAGCTGCTTCCTCTGAGTTTCTTTCTTACAAATGCACTGGTGTCTTGGTAGCAATGCGATGTACATCTGAATATCACATGTGTGTGCTGGCCTGTAATGTGTGGATTTTTTGTGTCTTTCAACTGATGCCCGTGAAACTAATTCTTGGTCTTGAGTAATTAGGGGAAAAGAGACGTTCTTCTTGGCTAGCCTGTGATTTTGCTGATCTTTGTGATGTTTTCTCATCTGCCACATTGTCCTTGGTACAGCATCCTCAAGAGGAGGCAGGGATTTTCATTTGAGGATGAGCTGGGTGAAAGTTCCATACTAAAAGATACCTCCCTGCAGCTAGCTTGGTAAAACTGGACACTTGATTGATGGTGGTACTGATGTTGGTAGGCAGTGTGAAGAAGAGAGTGCTCTTTATAAAGGTACTTAAGCAGTAAAGCCCTAGCAGGGTTGCAGTTACCATAGTCAGGGGTTGTGTTTTTTACTAATCTATGCTATATCTGCACTGGTAGGATTTGCCAACAGAGCTGTGTCAGTGAACCCTTTGTATTGTCATCAAAACCGTGTTTAAATGCCAGAGACCATGGCAAAAAAATAGTCTGACAGAAAACAAATTCATCAAATGGATAATGACCGTATGGATCAGCTCAGATATTGCCTGTACTTCAGCTCCTAGTTCTAAGTAAGAGAGAATTTAAGGGCAAAAAAACCCTGAACAATTCTTCCTTTACTGAGTGAGGATATAATGAACTAGAGGGAAAAGATTCACAGTAACGGTGGGGTCATGATTCTGAGTCGCTTATTGATTGCCCTCTCCTGCTTTCCCTGTGACTCAGTACAGAACTCCCGTAGGTTAATTGTCAGGAACTCCCTTTTGCAGAGGAGATATGTAATCATCAAATCATGGGCCAAGTTCTCTCGCTTTCATGGAGCAAGAATCAGCTTGGATTCATGACAGTTGATCTCAGAATAACTTACATTTTAATCTTCGTGTCCCACCACTGAGATCTCTCAGTAGAGGCAATAATGGCAGAATGGAGGAGTCAGCTGTGGTCTCAGAGCCACCTCTCAGGAGTCTGACCAATTTTTTGCAGCGCAGCTTGCTGTGCCTGCTGGTTTTGGGTTTCAGCCCTAGTTCTGTCAAGCTAATCACAAAAGTGAACCCAGAGACATTAAGCTATGCTTGACTGCATGTCATCTCAGCTAGTTCCTGAAGCTGGTGGGGCTGAGGTGAATTGTACAGTAGTCTAACATACAGAGTCTTTACTTGTGAGCTCCCAAATTGATTATTTTGCAAGGGAAGCCTTCAGAGGTAGAGTATGTGAAAGCAGAGATGAATGTAGTTTGTTGTGCTGCCTGTGGTGGGGGCCAGTAGTCATCAGTAGGGAAGGAGGATGCTCCTTGGGGTGTCTTCCCTGTTCTCAAGTCAGTGTTTTTAGGATGTTCCTGAGTTATGTTGAGATTGCTCTTTTATAGCCCATTATCTTAGTGCTTTAAATGTTGTCATTCCTTAAGTGATCTTATTCTTTTTTATGTTATCTTTATTAAAGATCTGTTGGTCTTTAGATAAAGGAGATGAAAAGTTATGTTGTGTTGAACCTTGTTAAATTTAAATTGAGCATTAGACATTTCTAGGCCATGCAATATGGTCTCCAAAGAACGTAAAGGAACGGTGGGAAAAATATTGTTGATTTTCTTAAAAGTCAGTTTTAAAAGTAATACTGTGACACAGTTCTTATTGAAACTATATTTGAGTAAATACTTTATCCATTTTGATTTTTTTCCCCCTTGTTGCTTGTGCTAGTAGAGAATGGCTTCAGTGAGTATAGTTTTTTGTTTGAGAAAATATTGTCTGAAGAAAATTGCACCTCAGAGGATTGGTCTGGAGCAATCCCAGGACCATTCTCGCAGTTTAATTGTTCTCAACTTCTCTTCAAAACAAAACGCCCCCAAAAGCACACGTGCGTTTCCCTTCCTATCTTGTGCTGGTACTTGGGATTCTCATCCTCCTTCCTGACGTCACAGACTCGTGTGTGCAGTGATTTGTTTTCCCTCTGACCGTGGCCCTGGCTGTCTGGTTAAGGCTAAATGCTGATGTTGTGGTGCTGCTGGGGCCTTCTGTCCTTGGCCTGTGCAGGTTCTGATGCTCATAAGACATATTTAGTTGTTGAAATGTGTGAACTCTACACCATATTGCACGGTGTGAAATAAGAGAATAAACTGCAGTGCCCTTCTGCCTCCCCTCTTGCCACTACTTCTCTCAAAATTAACCCTTGGATGTGTATCAGAACTCTGATGCAAAAAGAACCTCTGGAAAGAAATGGAAATAATATACACCAAGGACTAGAAATAGTTACAAAGGAGACTGTTGCTTTGCATTTTTGCTTCCAAGGGTGCATGGAATGGCACGTACATAATGGCAGCGTTTTTTGTCATGTAACAAATATTCTGGGGTTTGTGATGATGTGGTACAGGCATCTGAGCCAACAGGGATTGACTGTAATACCATGTTATGAGAGAATTATGTCAGCTTCTACCTGCCCAGAAGTGGACATGTTGTCTGGCAACTTTTCTTGAAGCTTCAAGTAAGTTGGGGTTTTATTTTATGCTTTTGTTTTTGTGTGTGCAGTGTGTTAGAGGTAGTAGGGGTTTTTTTGTGGTGAAACTTGGGATTATTATTATTTTTAAAATGTATTTACCAAGGAATGGGTGAGGCATTTACATGCTTGTCCGTATACCATATTGCAGTATAACAGAAAGGTTTGTGGGGAAATGAATGGGTGGGGTAACTAAACAGTACACCAGGGAAAGAAGCTGAGTCATAAGATTTCCTTGAACATGGAGACAGAGCTGGGATCTCACATACTAAGCATTAGAATTAATAAGCTTTTCTGCTTATGCTGGATCTCCGAAGCCCCTTAAAAGCAGTTTGAAACCAGTTTCTACTTCATTTTTCTGTAGCTGTGTGTGAAACTGCAATGAATGCAGTGATGTGCGAGTCACAAAGTCTAGCGCAGTTTTAGGAGGCTGCAGTGAGCTGGTAGAGCCTCATGGCAGGAGCTGCCTTTCTCTTTGTCCAGCGTGGTGCAGGTGCCTGCTGGAGAAGCAGGCTCTTGAAGGGGCAGAAGGATCAGTAAATTAATGGAATGGGAAGAGAGAAGCCTGCTTAATGAAAGGAATCAGCTGGCATTTGGTGCTAAAGAAACAAACAGGGCTGTGAACTGCCAGAAACTTAATTGCTTTGAAATTTTCAGTAGGTAAGAAGCTGTCACATTATGAATTTTGTTTTTATGTAGACATTTATTTTCCAGTTTTACTTTTTTCCCCCGAATCCATTGAATTGATTTTTCTTTTTTTAATTCCCTTTTCGTTCATCCGTGTTACAGGAGGGAATTTTTTTCATCATGATTTTCATTTTTCCCTGAACTAAGTTGCCATTCTTAGAGGGGATTTTTTTTCTCGCCCCTTTTTAATCTTTAAGTGGATCACAGCACAAATAATTCTGTGATACAGAGTTGTGAAACTGCTTTTGAATCATATTAAAGCTTTTGTGTGCTGCAGACTTGATAGAACAAGTTAATAGTGAATTTTAAGAAAGCTGCTAGTATTCAGTGGGTGGCACATACCAGGCATGAGATGAACGTGCCTCTCTTTCAAGAAGACATCTACATATGAATTATATTACTCACAAAATATGACAGATCCAAACAGATAATTGATTGCTTTATGTATCTGTTATATTAATAGTTTTCCTTCTTACATGAGAGACAGTTGGTGTAGTCCCCTATCCATGTTTTAAAGTTACATTGAAAGAAATGCTGAAAAGGTGTTTAAAAGTACTTACAGGATAGCATAAATGCTTTAGAGCTGGACTATACTCCTAAATTTTGCCTGCTGGTAGTGCCAGTAATTGCCATTTACAGCCATAGCCATTCTGTTAATGGCATGCTTATGCAAGTAAAGCCATGGTTATACTGAATAGTTCATGCTGGAGCCCTGAAATACACTGAGGTGTGGCTTCTGCTCTTTATCAGTCTCATTCCCTCTGTGATAGGAAAGTTTTGCAGGTGAGGTATTAATAAACTATGATATTTACTTAGTATGTATTTTGGCTCAGAGGCTGTCATGCTTCAATTTGTTTAGCATATCAAAAAGAAAATTAAACAATTGGTTTGGTACAGTGCTGAAGCTCTTGAAAATTGTTCAGTCTAGTGAGGAACCACACATATCCAGAGCAAGGGTACTGCAAGATGTAGTAGAAAACAGCACATGAAAAATGTGGGAGAATGTTTTAATGAGGAATGTGAGTACTCAATTTAAATAATACGTTGAAGGAAATGATGGATGCTGCCTTGGGTCAGCTGCACTTGTGCAATTAAAGCAGTGAGGCCTTTCAGGAAGATGTGCTGTAGCCAGGAATTCTCAGGGATGAGCTGGCAGCGATATTCCAGATGCCTCACAGTGGCACCTGGCTGCTGTCGGGCCGTGCCAGCTGCTGCAGGTGCACCAGGGCAGGGCTGCTCTGCTCACAAATGGTGCTTGCAGAAAGTACACTCAGGCACTCACCTCTGGCTAAATACTCTGATAACTGGTAAAATGTCATCATCTTGTACAAGAGGGCTGCATAGCTAACATGGTGTCTGCTTCTAGCTTTGAAGTACTCGAATATTTTTTTTTCCCAAGGAGCATGGTAGCTTGCATAAAAAATGGTTCTTGGATCAAAGGAATGGCTGTCAGTCTTCCTTCTGGATGCTGGGCATGTCTGACAGTGAGACAGTGTTTTTAAAAATGCATAATTTCTTGATCTATTTCTGGGTTTATCATTCCAACCAGCCTTCACAGTGGTGAATTCTGACTGAACTAACAGCCTCCTGTAACAATAAGACCTGATGGAAACTGATTTATGTTATTGTTTTCGCTACTGGCTTAATGATCCCTGTTAATTCAAGAGGCCTACAGCAAAAGAGCAGGTTCTGAGGGAAATCAGTTCTATCAAGACAAACATGAGCCTGCTGCGTTATATTTTTTAATAACAACATGCCTCTTTTTAGCAAGATGCAACATGTTCTGTCAGTAATAGACTGATAAATTGTCAATTAAAAATCCACATACAGAGTAGAGCCAACTGTTTATGGTGCATCTAGGTGTTTTGCCTTTATAGACTCATTAGTTTATTTAACTGTATTTGCTCAAGCCATTCTCCTATGTGTTATTAATGCTGCTGAATGTAATCGACCCATGATATGATTTCAGGGTAGAGGTTGGCAGCCTCCCTCTCCACCTGCAGGAGGAGGTGGTGTGCCCTTCCCCTCCCTCTTGCCTGCCCCTGCCTTTTCCTCTCCTCCCTTGGGCTGGCTCTGGTTCACAGCTGGGAGTGCCTTGTACTGGTTTGTCTAAAGAACCTTTCTGAATTTTTTTTTTTTTTAAATTTCTTTCCCCTCATTTTTGTTGACTTTGTTTTCTGCCATTTTGGAGAGTTCAGTCAGCACACGGGGCACTTGGATAAATATGAGACCGTTCAAAATAATGATGGAGAGTGACCTTCCCCTCTGCGTCCTGCTGTTGATTCAGCTCCAGCCTTACCATGGGGGGCTCCTATGGTGAGATCATGAAATGAGGGATCTGATTCACAACTGCTTGCTGGTCAAAGGGATGATTTTTCTACCTTGCCTGCACTGCCATTGCTTACTTTCCTTTTACATGTTGAGTTTTCTCAGCTCATGGATGGCTCAGCTGGCCTGAGTGTGACAGTGAAGGGAAGGAGATGGTGCTGGGAACAGAGAGGGAGTGGGGCCTGCCCAGCACTGGTGGCCACCTCTTGCATTGGCTCATTTGTCTTGAGGAACCTTACTGTTAATTATTTGGCCTCATTAAAAATTTATATTGGTTTTGTTTGATCTTCAGCAGTTTTCTCTCATGTGCACATTAACTGGATGTTACCATGTGCTTTTTCACTTGGCTTGGATTTTTTTTAACATGTGCAGGTTGTAGCCGGGAAATAGTTGAAGGGGTTTTTCCTCCTTTTTTCCTTGTTAGGAGCTTGCTAAAAGCAGTCACCTTAAACCCTTGGTGTGTAAACAAGGCAGCAGGAGGACTTGATACAGTGCAACTGAACTGTGAGGCCTACGATAGAATAAGGAATTGAGTTTATTGCATTTGTTTCTTTCACCAAAATGGGAATGTTGGGGGTTCTTGGACATTATTTAAGTAGCATTTTGCATGGGGGAAAGGCAGCTGTTTGCTCTCCTGAGCTGGAATCATTGTGGATATTTGAATGATGTTTAATTTATGCAGAGAAAAAAAGTTGCAACTTTTTTATGTTGTGGTAAATTCATGGTCTGTTTTAAGTAGAGAGTGGTCTGCTTTTCTCTCTTTGCTTATACTGCTTGTATTGCTTTGCCTTCAATGTAGCTTTAAAAGCCTGTGCTGGTGAGACTCCAGTGCTAGTAATTCATTTGTTTGTGAAGTAACCCTGCACATGTCACTGCAGTCAGGAGTGCCATTGTACTATTTCTCGTACCAGTATTGTTCTGAAAATAGTAATGCAGGCATCTTGCAATAACAAAAACATACTCCCAAAACAGAAATAAACCTGCTACTCTTAAGCAATCAGCTTTTAAACTGTAGCACACATTTCTGGTATAGAGATGGCACATTTTCCTTCAAATAAAAAAAGTTAAGCTACATGAGAAACCATACTCCAGGCTGGTGTATCTATTCTTTAGAGAACTAAACTAATTGAAGGAAAGGAATTTGTGTATCTTGCTTTATATATTTGTTCTTGTGACATTTTTTTTGTCTTCAAGAGGGTTGCCCTCACTTTTAGGTGTTCTGCTTAGTTAAGAAACCAATCTTACATAAAACAATCTTATATATGGAATGCATTGGATTTAAATTGGGCATTAATTGATAGTATGGTCAATGCAGTGAATAAAACAATACAAAGCCTTATACATAAAGCCAACTGCACGGATGCATGCTGCATTGACAGAGCTGAAAGTTATATACTATCTGAAACAGAGGGGCTACTATCTCTGCTTGTCACAAAAGCCCAAATGTCCCAGTGTGCCTGAGTGTATGTCAGTGGAACTCAAATCTCTGGGTGTTAGGCTGCATGCCATGTTGTTGTTTGATGGTCCATTTGGATTGATAATGTCAGTCAAGATTTCCAAATGTGGCTGTGACCCCAGTGCTTTGAGGACCTTAAATTTTGTTAGATTTGGCCTACTTGAATACTGGTGAAATAAAATGCCTACCTGAGAAAGCCAGCGGTTTGTGTAATATTGTTCATGGTCTCTTAACAAATGGATAAAAGTGAGGTTTCTGGGAAGGGAAGATAAAGCAGCCCAGCAGAGCACAGAGGTGCCCATGTACTTGTTGCAATTTAACTCTTCAAGAGTCCTGTGATCCCTTTCTTTAGCCACAATCAATGTTTTTGTCCCAGATTTGCAAGGCAGCCAGGTGCTAATATTGTGAATCAGTTATCATTTGACATGATGTAAGGCCCTTTCTTATTTACAGAAAATGTCACTTGATGTCGTTCCCTTTTTTTCTCGTGTTGCAGATGTGGGTGGTGGCAGCTCTTTCCGATCTTACACAGATGTTGTCATTGTCTATTGTGCACAGGGTGCTGCTGGGGGTGGTTTTGCTGGGCTGAAAAAGGAACAGCCTGTCTATGTTCTCCTGCATGAAGTACAGCTTTGAGAGACAAAGGACTGCTCCTGCTTCTTTTTTTTTTTTTGACAGGATGTGGCACAGGTTCTTTAGTTACAGTATTTTGCTTCAGGGTTAGTGGGATCTTCAGTCTTGAGGCCCCAGATGATGTTCCTGGCAGTGCCACCGCATTCCTTCCAGCAATAAAACTGAAATGGCATAAACAGTGTATTTATTCCATTTTATGTAATAGAAGAAATACCTTGAAGCAAAGTGTCACCTTCAGTAATCAAAGGTGTGGATTTCTTTCTTAATGGTGCTGACAGTCTTTTATGATTTTTCTAAATTGCTTATGAGAAGTTCATACAGAAACTTATCTGAATTGGGAAAAATTTTTTAGTATAACTGTATGCTAGTGAACTGTTATTAATTGATTATTTTTATTAGATATTCTAGTACATACATTGAAATTTGTATGTGACTTGTGTTTGCATGTATGTGCATCTGATTTATGCAGAACCTGGAAGGTTTCTTGAATAAGTCAAAGCTGCAGACTATTTGAAATTGAGCACTGTCTGGAGAAGAATCAAATTTTGCAAACCTAGACACTGGGCACACCATAAGGACAGTTGGTCATTATTCTATATTTCTATAGATTATATGTGTTGTCATGTATTCTTTTAGTTTAGAAGTAGAAAATGAGTGTGCAGAGGCATTTTCTTGCTTTATTTCCTTTGTATGTTGCTGTAATACTAGATTTCTGTGATTCCATGTAATGTTTTTATTCTCTCAGCTGTTTTGATTTCTACTGGATTTGATTGTTTTAGCGCATAACCCAAGAAATTCAGACTAGCAATTTTTCGAGCCAGTTACATGGGTACAGCCATCTTCCAGAATGAACATGCAGAGTGGTTGTTAAATACTGTTATTATCAATGATGATATGCAAGCGTGAAAGAATACAGATTTGTTTTCAGGGCTCGTCTTCATTTGGCAGGAGTAGTAATCAAAGGGAGAGATAAAAGGAATATTTAAAATGTTGCTGTGATGATTGAGGTATGTCATCCATGTTGTAGGGAAATTGGGCTTATTTTCACACCTGTCTCTTTCTAGGGTAGAAAAAATCCTGTGTGAAAATACTGTAATTTTCATTAAACATTGCTTTAAATGTCATTACATTTTCGTTAAATAACAATAAGTAGTTGTGCTTTTCTTAGATGCAGGTTTCAATTCCACTAGATGTGATGAATTTTATAGCATAAAATTATCTTGTCTAAGGAATAACCTGGGGCCACTTTTTTTTCTCTTAGGGTACCAGTCCTGTGCTTGTAATTTCAGTGTTACAGCCTTTTCTTTATGCAAATTGTGAATGAGAGATACTATAATGACACAAATACTATACTGCAAAATAAATGCAACAGAAAGTCCTTGTGATCTGTTAAAGAATGGAAATGGCTGGTGGAAGGTCTTGTTTCAACCTTCCTGCTGATACTTGTATCTCAAAGTAATCTAAGTCAAAACTAAGTCAGTCGCAGACATGGAACAGTGAAGGATGATCTTTGTAGCTGGTTACCTGAAATCCCTATTTATGGAAATTTACTTGGCTAAAGATCCGAGTGCTTCTGTTCTTCCCCTTTAAATTGCTGCCCTTGGGCCTGCCCAACTTGTTTGCTTTAAAAATCAAAGTAACTAAAAAAGAGCATTTAATTGGTATTTTTAATCCATGATCAAACCCTGATTGAATAAGACTAGGAGTAACATTTTGGAGTTCATGGTGGATGAGCTGGTATTTTAATCAAGGAGCAAAGTGCACCGTATTAGATAAGAAACTTTTAACATGTCCTGGTTATAGTTGACTTGTTACTAACTACACAGACATTGTAGGGAGAGAGAAATTAAACTTTCAGGATAGTGTCCCTGGTGTGGAATGACAGTGCAGTCTCTGCTCTGCCAGCTTCAGCTGTCTTTTGTGTCTAGAAGTAGCACTGTCAGCATTTGTAATATAGGGTTTCCTGTTCTTTTCTGTCTAGATGAGAGTTGTAGAATTATGCTTTATGGAATTCACTTATAAGAAGGTTTTATTAGTGTTTAGATGCGGGTGTAACAAAAGCTTTAGTACGCTCATTTATTCTTGTAATACTCTTCTGTTTTGCACACAGAAGCAGATATATATTGTGTGTGTCTGTAAAAGTAAATATGTGTAAATATACAGAAGAATAAATATATTTGGATTCAAGAGACAAATATTTTTAGGGAAGGAAAGTTTCTCCTGTAGGACATGTTTTATCTATTTGAAAAAGTTACCAGATGTTGGTTTTACAAGTGCTTTATTTACATCCGTGTTACATTTGTCACCCGGTTATTGGTGACAAATTTTATTTCCCATAAAATGAGTGAGGGTGAGACTGTATTTCAGTATGAAATTACAGTAGTATTGATATGAAAATGCCAGGACATGCCAAGTGTTTTGACACAGGAATAAGCTGCTCTCTGTAGCCTCGTCTGCATTGTGCTTGTAGGTCTGTACTAAGGTGCAGCCTTTGGGGTCTGCTTTGCATTTGTTATGGAACAAATCTGGGTAAAAGCATCTACCTAGACAGTCCCTGCAGAGCCAGAGACATCATGACCTGTGTGTCAGAGACCTCATGTAGAAAGGCATGACAGCATTAATTGGAATAATTTATCCTTGTTAGTCTTGCCCATATGTGGCATCTGTACAGTATGTGGCTTTGGATATAATTAACATACTCTTTAATTTGTTCCTGTAGCATGAGATGATGATCTTAATGTGAGTTCTTAGATTCTGTATCTTGTGTTTTAAAAGAATTAGAAACACCAGAATTTAAGTTTGTCATGGCAAGCTCTGGTTCACCTGTCAACGATCATTATTCCACATACGAATACCTTTGCTACTCTTTGATCTTTGTGTGTTGTTATATTGATGTCATGTTTCTATTTTTGATGTACCTTTTCTCTCCTTCTTTTCCAGGTGAAGCAGGAGCTGTAGAAGAAAGACCTTTTGGTTTGCAATCATGCCATTCCCCTTTGGCAAGTCCCACAAGTCTCCTGCAGACATAGTGAAGAACCTGAAGGAAAGTATGGCAGTTCTAGAAAAACAAGATATCTCTGACAAAAAGGCAGAAAAGGTACAGTTGTGACTTTTCATTTGCTAAACAGTATTTGAAAAGGGGGGCAGGGAGAGATTTGTAGCTGTGGAAACTGAATCAACTAGGAATTATTTTGGGGTTTTATACTGTGATGAAGGGTAAGTTATGTACCCTTGGAAAGGTGTATTTCATGTTGGTAGGCTTTGCATTTGTGTGCCACTGGCAGCTGATAATGATACTTAAAATAATTTGGCTTGGAAATGTAGAACATTGCATTCTTTAATAAGCAGCTCACAGCTGTACGATGTTCTGGTGCTTGTGACCACCAGAGTGCCTTTACTACTGCACAGTAGTTCTGTCTCTGCTGGTCCATGCAAATGCTCACAGAGCAGAGTGTCTCTTACTGAAACCAAAGAACTTTGTGACTCCATGGATGTCAGTAGAGAATATACTTTGACTTTCCTGCCTTTTCTTCAGCCCACAAGAAGACATGCTGAAAAGTTCCTGTGCTAGTGCAGTTTCCTTTAGATGGATATCTTGCCTCCTTCAGGATCTCTACCTGTCGACAGTCATTTACTTCTCCACTGGTAGCCTTGATTTGATAACTTGACTGAAAATGACCTTAAAGTTCAGCCTGTGTGCAGCTGCATCCCACCTAGTGACTTGTATGGCAGAGGTATTTACTGTTTAGATGAAGTTTTTCCTGAAAAACTCAACACGAAGTCATAGGTTTGAATACTTAACCCCAACAAACCAAAAAACCAAGCAAACAAAACACCTTCCTCTCGAATCTACCAGCTTTAAAGCAGGCTATGGTACCCTCCTTGGATTCTCTCCCAGCATTATTTAACTATTCTGTGCCACTCTTGGCATCCACAGAGTCCCATGTAGGACTTAGTCACAATCTTCTCATGTTCATCAGTATTTTTAAGAAGAATGTGGCAACTCCTCTACATTCAATTTCACCTAGATATGGAACTACTACTTTTAAGGGAAGGAGAGTCTGGGTCTTAATTAAATTGCCATCTTTATCCTGATATTCTTTAAAAATCAGTATCTTCTACCCCACTGGCAGTATGTGTTACATTCGAGGTGTCTTGCAGTGTACCACTGTATTTTTCCTTGGTGCTTTTCCTCTCTTTCTGGAGAGGAAAATGTTATGATGTGTTATGCAGGCCTGTGTGAAGGCTTTTCTTCTTTCACTAAGAGACATCGGTCAGGAGGGGTGGAGGAGGTGCACTCTGAAGAGAGTGATGAGACATGGCACTACCTCCTTCATCTTGGCCTCCTTATTAATTCCCAGGGACGTGGCTTGATCTTAAAATCCATGCTCTTCTGTGTCATCCCTTTTTGCTTAGACCTCTAGTGGGGAACAGGCCAGCTTTACCCCACTGTGGGTATCTGTGCACTGTGGCCTTGGTGCTGTAACTGAAGGTACTGGTGTCCCATTTCTTCCTGCTGGCCTTTAGTCCCATACCTCCATCCTTTTGGAAGACCTCATTTACTGCTGCTTGGACAAGAAATAATATCCTAAGCCTGTAGAGGGGTTTCTTGCACCATACAGAGAGCAACATATTATGCTTGAAGGAGTACAGAGAATGGCCCAGGTTAAATGTGAGGAGGGTTCAATCCTGCCATTCAGGGGACTGAGCCTGGGTATGGTAGTGCTGTTCCCTGTCATCCTCATTATTCCCAAAGCAGAGCAGTTTATGGATCTGAACATTCACACCACCAATGTCCACATCTTCATATTGAGATTCTTCAGGAAATTGTTGTTTGTTGGCAAGCCAGGATTGCAGGAAAATGCTTCTGGTTGTGATTGTTTATCTCGGGTGGTTGGCAGATTTGGTAGAGAAAGTTCTTTAATATCTTATGGACCAGTCGTCAAATCTTTGAGGGTACAGCTCTGGTTAGACACCCTGAATTTGTGCCTTCTTCCTGTCCAGTCTGTAGAAATGACTGGAATGACTTTGGAGTTAAAAGACAGCAGTGGTCTGAGCAGTAGCCATTATTAGAAAAGAACAAAGATTTCTTTGTGCCCATATCTCAGTATTTAGGCATCTTTTTATCTTTCATTATCCCTTTTATTATGATGATTCTTTCTGTAATGTAACTTTTCAGCCTCTTTTGGAGAAGAATTCTATGCTGATGAAAGGGTGGGTTCTGTAGATAGTAGTGGAACAGAAATAGAAAAGCTCACTGCACATTTAGCACAAAAATTACTCCTTTTTACTAAAAGGGAAGAAGAATGCCGAAGTTTTTCTTTTTTTATGACTTCATTTTATTAGTGATTAGACTTGTATAAAATATAGTCTCTCTCAGTAATTTCTTCTTCATGGTCACTGATAAAGGGATGTGCTTTTACAGCCTGTCACATAAACAGTAATGAAATTTCAGTGCTAAGCAGCATGGTACATACTGTTGATTACTGTTTGTGGTAAAGACAAGCTTTTAGCAGGGCATACCTCCTTTTCGTACACTACTGTGCTTCTTAAAATACTGAGTTTGCTACTATGCTCTTTGACAGTTTCATAACACATTTGGAAATACGGATTTGTAAGAAAATTGGGCAAATAATTTTCCCTAGAAATAACAGGTGTAATGAATTATGTTTGAACAGAATTGCTCATTTTTCTCAGTGCTTAGGCTGAAATTTAAAGCCTTTAATGTTTTGTGAGAGGAGGAAAAAACAAAGGAGGTAATAAAGATTTTTAAAGCTTGCACAATATGTGTTCCTGTATGTTCTTTGTAATCAACATGGAAGATACTCTTCAAAGTTAAAGATGTAAAACAACAGTAATGGTCATGATGCCTCTTGTTCACTTATGAAACATTCTGCCCTGCAATAGTGGAAAATTTGGTTTATAACTAAAAATCTGAAATTCAGGTGAATTTGAGTTACTTGTTAAGCTACTCTTTTTTTTGAGCTCTGTGAAAACTGGAGAAAAATTAACCAGGTAGTTCTCCAGGTCATTTTGAAATGTGCTTTAAGTGTGTGGTACTTTGGAAGGAGCTGTGATTGAAGTGGCTGGACTGGCTCCTTGCTGAGGGGCTGCCTCATGTCCCACAGCCCTGGGGCAGGCTGGCTGCAGTGCTGGGGGTGCGTAGAGGGGATAGCTTGTTGTCTCTTAATATTTTGAAAGGGAAGTGAAATGTCAAGTGCTTTGTAACTGAAAATGTGTTCCTCACATACGCTGCTGCTCGTTGTCCTTTACTTGTGTCCTTTCCAAAAGGGGGGAGCTAAAGGGAAGGGGAAGGAAAACTCCTTTCATGTAAGCGGGACCTCCCTTTGATCTAGCCCATTAGTTAGTCTTGATTTGCATCTCTTCCTCCTCTTTGGCTGACATCAGCATTTATTTTTATACTACCAGTTCCCTTGGTTTGTGGCACACGTGTACTGTCGTGAAGGTAAATATTTACCCATGTAATAAACTTGTTCTTCCTACCCTCTGACCTTGGGTTAACCTGCCCATAGCAGCCCTTGGTGCTGCAGACAAGGTTGGCCTCTCTTCTTTACGTCACCAGCTCTATAGGATGGGCAACACACCGTGTATGGCACTCAGCTGTCCACATGGAATATTACGCCACGTTGCCATAGGTCAGATTTCGTTCCGCGAGTTAACACCATCGTTTACAAAGCAATAAAATTTAAAATTTGTAGGGCACGTGTGTACAATTAATCCATGGCTGAAAGGAGGCTAAAGGTTAAGTGATCTGCCTGGCCTAAGGTGTGGGGCTGTTACTCAAAGGGTAAAGATGAGGCTTCTTCTGGAATAATGGGTGAGAAGACTGCTTCATTTCCAATTGAATTTAGCTCTTCATATTAAATGTCTCATAAAAAATCATACAATCATTTTGGGCTATTCAAATGTACCCCTGCACTGGTGTAGATTTACAGAATCGTATGTTTTTATAAGCATTTCAAAATTCAGCCAATTTAAATAGAATTATTAAAAAGTGATGTTTATTACTTATCATAGATACTGCTCTACACTAGTTAAAATGTTCACCAAGTGGAAGCTCAAAGCTATATCTGCTTTATCTTTGGATGGATGTTTTCTTTAATAGTGCAGTTTCTGTAACTGTAATATCCATGTGTATAGAAGCCACAGGGCTTCCAGGGGTCTGGAGCCTGCCAAGCTCTTTGGAAGTACTTCAGGCCTGGCCATGTGTTTGTTCTTTATCTTTTTCTACTGTCCATAAACCCCAAATACTCCAGCTGTACAAGGCTAAATGAAGTATGTGGTATTTGCACTGCTTACTATTTAAGGAAGTAGTAAATTTTAGGGTATTTCACTGATGTTTCCAGAGATTGGAATGAACCATAGTGGTTCAGGCTATAAAGACATGGAGCTATTCTTGTGTAACAGTCATATGTGTGACTTCATGTTGTCTGCTTTTATTTTTAAATAATATCTTCTTATCTTTCATAAAAATAGGGAAGTAAGTACTTCCTTTATTTTCCTTGCTTTGCATGTAACTTTTATAGCTTGACTTGTCCTCAGATAGTATTGTCTGGCACCATTGAATTTCAAATGTGACTTGCCACAGAATTTGTCTATAAAATGCTGGTTGCTCCTTCTCAGTGTTGAGACCATATATTTATAAATGCCAAGATCTATAAAATATAAATTTTAATATATAAAAATATATAATATACATGCAGAGACTATTTTATATATAGAGAATAGCTATTTTGTATATATAAAATATACTCTGCTTATATGTTGTATTTGGATATATTTTGTTTATTTTTATATATGGTGTCTGATTGTTCATTCCACTTTTGATCATGGGTTTTTGGATGAACTTCATTGTGTATGTTGATCTTTCTCTAGAGAACTTCTCCTGTTAAAAGAAGGTAGTGCATTAGGAAATTATTTAGATCTCACTACCTTAGGAAGTCTTGCAAGTAATGTTACACAGCTTTATCTTCCTTTTTTTTTTTTACTAGTTTTTTACTTGGCTCTTAATGTTGATATTTAACATAGCATTATATTTTTCAGTGTAGCTTTCTACATTCCATTCTGCATCTGAAATGGCAAAAATAGGTCTGCACATCTTGTATTTGGAGTATGTTCAAGAGTTCATGGAATATAGAAGAGAGATTCTAGAAGTTTGTAAGAGTTTATTTCTAGTCCTTTTGATGTTGAGTTTTAGAGTAGAAGAGAAGGAAGTGTAGAGATGATATTTTATGAAATTGTAGTGCATCAAAAGTCTTTGGTTATTGATATAATACTTTCAGAAAACCTCATATTTCTGTATTTGCAGAACATATCCAGAAATGATAGTTTGGCCTAAATCGAAGTGATGCAAGCAAGACTCTTGGCAGAGGTGGTGAGATGTGGCTACAGGCTGCCTGGAGAGGTGGTGGAGTGTCCGTCCATGGAGCTTTCAGAGCATGGCTGACCATCAGCCTGGTCAGCTGGGTAGGACTCTGGGGCTGGTCCTGCCTGGAGCAGGTGGTTGGACCCTGATGGCCTCCTGAGGGACCTTCCAGCCTAGGCTGTTCATGTTTCTTACGGTCATGGTTTAGTGGTGGACTTGGCAGGGCTCAGATAAGGGTTGGACTTGAGCTTGAGGGTCTTTTCCAACCTAAGTGATTCTGTGATTCTGTTCTATAACTCTGTGTCTCTAACCATTACTTCCCACTAAAACTTCATGTCATTCCAAGTTCAAGTGAAGCGCGTTTGGGATGGTCTTGACAGTTGTGAAGAGCATTTAAGTTCTACTGTCTATTTCTGAAGTTACGAAGTTGTATGTTCATGTTAGGCTAGAAAGTTCCTTTTTTCTTTTTTTGTTCAAGCCCTCAGTGTTTGGAAACACTGCAGTGCTTCCTGTCTGGTTTATAAGCATTTCCATTACTGATGTCTTGCTTGGGCTGGTGGTGAGGCAGAGCCCTCAAGTGTGGTTAATAAAGTTTTGGGTTTAGGGAGGCTTCTTCTGTTTCCTGGGGTTTTAGTATGAAAAATTCTCCCCCAGCATTATTCTTAATTACAAGCATTCCCTCAATGCCATCATCTTACTTAAAATATGTAGTTAGTTGAACTTCTGCCTTTCTTCCTCTTTCATCTTGCTTTCTACATTAGTGTGCCAGGGCAAACTACAATAGAGTTCTTATTACTGCTGCTTCTTTTCGTGGTAGCTGTGCATCAAAGGCAACTCTTCTTATTTCCATATTTGACAAATGTTCCAGTTATTCTCCTAGAAAAGAGGTATTTCTTCTGAATTTTCGAGAAATAGAACACTTGTGTGGTGTAATACTGCTAAATTATGGTGAGCTGGCTTTCCCATTTCATGTCTTCAGGAGCTGTCATGAATCTAAGCAGTCTTACTGAGCACCTGCTTCTTGCTGTCTCACTAACAAGTGCACAGAAAATCCTTTGGAATTTCGATTGAGGAGGAGACAACTGGGACTAGGAATTGAAGTTAGCAAGAAGAGGGAGGCAGCAGGGAGTGGAAAGTTGTGGAGGAGCTAAAAATGATATGGAGTCTCCTTAAAGGTCATGGAATCCTTACTTGCATACCTAGCAAAGCTGGGATGGCTTTGGCTTGAATAGTGCATGGGTCATGCTGATCTTAAAGCCTCTCTAGATAAAAAGCACAAATGAGACATCTTACATACCCCTTGTAAGACTGGCAGCATCCAGAAAGTGATCTTTTTTTCACTTCATTAAGCTTCCACGAGCTATCAATCATGAATGCTTTACATTAAAATGTATGCATACTTTGTTGGCAGGTTCAGCTGAAAATCAGTGCACTTAGAAGCCATTCAGACTTTTTAGGCATGTGAAGAACTAATAGAGTATAATTAAACTCGCTACTTAGGATGATCATTTCCAGCATTTTGCACCCAAGCTAAGTAAACATATGTATTGAAAGGAATAGTTCTTCTTTTGGTCCAAAATAAGTGCTTTAAGATTCAGAAGTGTGTATTTAGAAGTGTTCTTGTTGATTTATTATTTTTTTTTTAGTTTTACTCATGAGATAACTGTGTTTCCATTGCTAAATGCTGCTCCAGCTCATCATGGCAACTTGGGAATTCTTCACCCTGGCATCCCTAAGTAAGAGGTCAGACCTGTCTGTCTTCTGTAAGATGGACTTGAAATAGGAAAGGATTTTAGGCCTCTAATTTTCCCCCTGTATTGCTGTGCCCATTTGAGTGCACCTCTTTCTGGGCCTGTTTGCTGGTTTGTTCTTTTATACTGAGAAAAAATTAAAGTAGGTTCTCTCTGAGGTTTTGTTTGTTGGAGAGGAGAAATTTTACCCACTCTAACTGGAATGGGAGCCTAAGTATTTGACAAAACCTTATGAGTGCAAAATCTGTAGGAGGGGGATGCATTTGGTCTCTCTGAACAGTTCACCAGGGACCGATGTGAGTCTCTGTGTCATGTTTTCCAGGCTGATCCTGTGTAACTCTGTTTCACAGAATGGAAATTTTGTCGGGTTCTTTTCATCCCATTGCTGTTCTTTAGGGGATTTTTGAATGGGAAGTTGAAAGGTGGTAAAAAGGAAGAGATTTTTACTTTTGATAACTTGTCAAATAAATTGTATCTTGCCTCTGTTTTTTTTCTTTTCTTTTTTTTGAATGACCACTCTTATAAAAGTCTTATTTGCAGAAAGAATATCTATTGTTTTTTTTAGCAGGTTGTCATTTCCTGATTATTCCCCCTGCCCCCCAAAGTGGAAGTTTGCAGATGTTAAGCATAATGCAGTGTGCAGTTACAAAGACAAACGGCATTGTGCTCTAACTGTATTGTTTTCTCATTTTCTTTAGGCCACTGAGGAGGTCTCAAAAAACCTTGTTGCCATGAAGGAAATCTTGTATGGCACAAATGAAAAAGAACCCCAAACAGAAGCTGTGGCACAGCTGGCTCAGGAGCTGTACAACAGTGGTCTTCTTAGTACCCTAGTAGCTGACTTGCAGCTAATTGATTTTGAGGTAAGAAAAGAGGTTGACATTTCATCTATTCTGTATGTTAAAATAAACACATCTGAATTCCTACTACTTTAATTGGGTAAGATATGTTTCAGCTTTTATTTTCTGGTTATGACAAATCCATTAGAAGGAGAACTCATTGTTCCAAACTGCACAGAAAATTAAGCAACTATAGAATATGAAATCCATGAATGTAGGCATATAAACAACACAAATTTAAAGTAGATAAACCTCTAATGCAATGATGCAATTCTGTTAAAATTATGGAATAATTCTTAATTGTTGTATACACAGAAGGGTTAATCTCTTAATCCCATAGTGAACACAAACCATAATACTATAAGACATATCTATATATTTATCTTGGTAAAATTACTTGCAAAAGTAAAGAGAATTTATAATTTAAAGCTGTTAGTTATATTAACAATCCAGTATTTCTCTGTCTTTTTAGAAATGAGCGATGCAACCTTTGTTTCTATTTTCCTCATATTTTTTTCTTTTTATTAAAAAACCCCAACAAACCCACATTTTTATACATTAATTCAAAGTACTTATATTCAAACATACATCTGTACAAACTTCTGTGGCATTTGTCACCACATCACGTGGACCAATTTAGCCTCCCAGTGCCATAGTGAAGAATCACCCTAGTCAGTTATATATAAGAAGCTGCAGTATAATTGGATTTCTCTGTTTTCCCTGAGGTCTCTCAAGAAGCGTGTGGTTTTCTAGGAAAGGAGCCAAAACCCATGTATCTCACTCCACAGCCTCCACCATAAAGACCATCCCACTTCAGGTTGCTTAAAAACAGGATTGTTCATAAACAAGTTGCTCACAGTGCAAACACAACAGTTTAAAGTCCTATTGTAGTTTGACATTCCAAAAACAATGGCTTTCTTCCCAGTTCTTTCTTCTCTCTCCTCCACCCCACCCATAACTCCCTCTGATTTGTGTTTAATTATAATACAGTGGTATTTTTTCCCTACCCACACAACTGTTTATACCAAACATAAAACATTCAGGTTGTTAAATAAGCAAGGAGACCTGGGAAAGCTGAGAGGGAATGCTGAAATGTGGTGGCCTTTAATTGCTGAAGAAAGGAAATCAGGAAACGTCATCTGGATTCTGCTGACCTCTAGATTTGTATCAGCTTGGTGTTTACCCAGCCCAGTTATGAGCAAAGGAAACCTTCATTATCTCCTGGTAATGAGGAATGATAACAATTTGTTCAGGCTTGCTCTCATTAAGGAGAACTGTGCTTTTTATTCTAAGGGGACTTGAAAAGACTGTGAGTCGTTTCCTGCTTGTGGCCCTTTTGCTGCTTTGTTACACGAGGATATGATGGTTCCCCCTTGAGAGAGAACAAGTCATTCACACTGCTTTCTAGGCTGGACCATGTCTGCTTTGTCAGGATGGGATTGTCAGACTGTCCAGCTCTTGTTACCTGGAATTAATGTTAGCATACCTGTGCTCCAAATGTGCTCCAGCTTCCCAGGTGTTACAAAGCCAGTCACGTGTTGGTTTTGAGATCCCAAATCTCTGTGGCGGTGGGTTTGCTGCATTTGAAATGGTTTCTCCGTTACTGATGGAAATACATACTTGATTTTCTGTTGGTTTTTAAACTGGAAAAGTAAGTCTTAAAAATTTTTTTCTTCTGGTGTCCCACCACAGCTTGAGATCACTCAGTGATAAACTAAACTTTTTGGGTTTTTTTCAAGAACTTCACTCATTTTTGAAGGTGGTTTCCTTGCAGAAGAGGAATAGACAGCTAATTAATAGACAGGGACTGTTCACTCTTAAACTGTCTCAAGTGTATTTGAATCTGAATTGGTATGGTGAAAAAGCCAAGAAAAGTAATATGTAAAAACTAGAAAAATAGCAAATTTCTTGTTCTCATTATCTAACTCTGACTGTCCAGCCCTTCCTGCATGTAAAGACCTGTTTAAAATGATGCCCTTCTCTGGAAGTTTGCTTTCCAAGTAAAGCAGGCAACCCAACCATCTACTAACCAGCCTTATAAACTTACCAGTTGTCTCCTGGCTGATCTGCACTAGTGTGTCTGTAGAAGAGATGGCATCCCTTTTAGAACTGTTGGGGGTTTTTGTTCTGTTTTTTTTAATTGAGGAAAGAAAAAGCCAAAACCAAAAATGCCTTTTGCATAAGGGAGCCCGAGTCCTTCTCCTGGCAGGACAGCACGAGCACAGTGTCCCTCTCACCTCTGCAGCCGTGACCACTGGCACAGGTTTGGTGCCTGTTTGCCCACTGGGGCCATGAGGTCACTTAGCAATGCATCCCTGTGACAATAAGTGCCTTTGCTGTTGCTGTGTGCCACCAGCAGCTCAATTATGTGCATAATAAGGAAATGCTGTTCTTGCTGCGGAATCCAAAGCAAACTGTGAGATCCAACGCAAAACTGGCAACGGTAGTGAATGAGAGTTGATGACTATATTATGTGGAGTTTGAGTAAAGCAATTTCTGGAAACACTGCTCTACTCATTTCAGAACAAAGAGTTCTGGTGTTGCCTTGGGTTGGCTTTCAATGGAATTGTAATTGAGAAAACAAGCGTTTACAAACAATCTCTTATATCCTGAAAACAACACTCTAACAAAGCTGTCCGTGGTAATTCACAAACAAGCCATTTGTAAAACTACAGTCCTCCTACATTTTTATAAACATTGCATTTCTTCTTATGTAATCTGCTTGATGTTGATTAGAAAAAGGAAATAATTTTAAATAATGGATGTAGTTTTAAAAATTCTTGCTAGTTAAATATGCCCTGCATTTTACTCAAAAGCTTGCTGATGTTACCCAGGAGATTTATAGTACACCTAGAGCTTGTCAAGAAACATTATATACATTTGGGGTTTGTGTGTAACATTCAGGGAACCTTGAGTTGGAGTTTCTTAACAGGCCTTTATTTGCAAGTCCAAGCTTAGTACAAGCTTAGTCTTTTTCTGGATTAGATCTAATAATACGTAATCCTGAAGATGTCTTTGTGTCCATCCTAAATGGATAGTTAATTGCAGAATCCTGGCTTTTAAATGGTCCATGTGAGTGACAGTGAGAAGTGCTTATTTATAATCAGCTTTTTGTTAGATGTCTGTGCCAGTTTGTCATCTTTAGCTATTGTCTGACAGAAGAAGTAAACAGGAGATGTGTGTATATATTCAACAAAGAACATTCCCACCTCATTTTATGCTGTCTGGTGCTCTCCTTGTGCATCTTTTTTGTATATAATCTGTGCTGATTTTCAGCATCGTCATCTTTCTTATACTTCTTTTGTGAATTGAAAAATGTGAGACTTGCATTTTAGGTCAGTGGATGATTTCTGTGTGTTATTTATTTACTTATGTTCGTAACTTACAGTTCTAAGTTGAATGGTAACACTGAAGGTGGGAATGCTCTGCACAGTCTTAGTGGTGGCATTGTGTGCTCATAGACAAGGCAGAGGATAATGGAATATTGAAGAAACACACGTTGAGGCAAGAGCACAGTTACAAACTACTATGTTAATGGCAAAAACAAATATAAGCCCAGAAGACTGATGCTGCATAGAAGTATCTGATGAGACATCAGCTGGCTTTGCTTCTCAATGTAAATTACCCGTGATCTGGCTGCAAAATGATGTAATGGTTTTGATTGCTGTGGCATATTTGAAATGGGCATAAAGAAACAGTATTTAATCTGTTTAAGATCAGAGTATGGAGGCTGACTGAACTGCAGAACTCACTCAGCACAAGTGCGTGAGCTGATGGTGATGTTTAATTGTTAACTTTCCTAGTGGACTTCAATATTATATTATGTGTTTAACTGCCAATGTTTTTGACAGGGCAAGAAAGATGTTGCGCAAATTTTCAACAACATTCTCAGAAGACAAATTGGTACAAGAACTCCCACAGTTGAATACATCTGCACTCAACAGAATATATTATTCATGCTATTAAAAGGGTATGTGCACTGTGAAGCATAAATATGCTTTTATACAAAGTAAGGAGTTTTTAAATTCATGGAAAAGCAGTGAGTTCTGACACAATTGTTCTTCATTTG
This sequence comes from Anabacerthia variegaticeps, assembly GCA_035583185.1. Taxonomy (NCBI): domain Eukaryota; kingdom Metazoa; phylum Chordata; class Aves; order Passeriformes; family Furnariidae; genus Anabacerthia; species Anabacerthia variegaticeps. The sequence goes on along the minus strand of JAWWEW010000012.1, from coordinate 24,386,220 downwards.
CAATATGCTTGTTTTTATTTTTTTTTTCCCCTTGGTCTTGGGATCTACAATTCCCCTAAGTAAAGGAATATAGTTGAGTAATAAATCACCAGCAATCTACTTTTGCATGAAATATAACTGAAAATTGAGAACTCTTGGTAATCTAAAATATTCTTTCTGGGGTAGTCAGACATTTTCCTTCAGTATAGTATTTGAGACTATTTCCTTGTGAACTTACTGATTCATGAAGAGTTGAAGGCTGTGCTTTTTTTCCTTTTAACTACTGTAATTTCTACTTTGTTGGCCTATCCCCTGACCTTAGTTTGGTCTTAGACTTCTTATTCATAGTGATTTATATTGCTGTAGTGACACAAATACACCGACTCAAACTTGACCAAACAAATAATAATAATTTGGAGCATATTGTGCATGACTGTTTCTTCCTCTCTTCTGGTATTATGGGGTGTGCTGGATATTCTTGTATTATCTGATGTGCTGGGTGTTGGAGAGTCATGCCACACTGAATATGGGCCTGTGGAGCTGTGGCTCTCAAAACATGAAAGCAGGAAGGTGGTGTTAATATTTTTGTATGAAATAAGATTTTCTTAAAAAATTGAGAATGTGCTCTCTTAGTTTCAAAAAGATTGCTCACATTTCTGATAACATTAATTAAGATAGTTCTGAAAATTGCAATTCCTGTGTGCTATTTTGGGATAGAAAACTTCATCCAACATTAATAAACGATTTTAAAAACACAGCTATTTGAAGTAGTTTTATAATTACCAAACTGCCTGAGTGTAAGATCTACACTTATCTGCCAGAGGGACTGCTTTGGGTTTTTTTTTTCCCCCTGCATTAAAGCTCTGATTTAGGGGTAAAGCATGATTTAAATGTGAGAGGGACAAATATATTAATTGTGGCATAACACAAAAGGAATTACTGATTCAGTAGTTCATCAAAATAATTTACAAAAGAAGGCAACAACATTTGAGGTGCAGAGAGAAAAACCTGCTTTCTCAGCATGTTCTCATGGATGTGTGACTGAATGAGGGCTGTAACACATTTGTGCTCACTTTTAGTCTGTGTTGTCACCCTTCAGAGAGCATCATTCCCACAGGGATTGTTTGGACTCATATTTGTAAGTCAGGATGCTTGAAATGGGCATTTACCTTTAGCGACCTACATGTTACGTCTGGTATCCAACTGAGACAAATTTAGTTAAATTTAAACTATGGAATGAGTTGCAAAAAGCTCAGTAAATTTCATATCTGAGTGAATGGGAAGGTATCGCACCATTTAACGTGAGCATTATTTCAAAAGGAGATATTTTTGTGTGGTAATACAGTTAATGCTCAGTATGCACAATGATACATTGCTCCTGAATTATTCTGGTGAATTTTAATCAGCTTCCAGTGGTACAGGATGAAGGATTCTTTAGGTGGGAGGCAGGAAGGTGTATAAGAGGCTATGGCTGTTCCTGAAGTTCACACCCCACCATGTGTAGAGCAGCCAGTGATGGTGAAAAATGGTTTAAGTAAAGAGGAGATATGAATTTACAGCCATTACTATTAACACTTCATGATTATATGCATAGTTTTATGCAAATTGCTGTCATGTTAAAGCAAGCAGCTTTCAAGACAGAAATAATTTTGTGCTTTTCCAGATGTCTGCAATCCTACCAGTATGGAACAAGAAAACTGATTTTGAGAATACAGAAAATATTTTTATTTACTCTTCTTTCTCAGTTTGTGGAAATCATTTCAATTGGCTATAATTTGGCATGTAACTGCCAGTTATTTCAGTAATATTTTATAGAAATATTTAATAATGGGAGTTCAATGCCGAAATAAGTCCCTCTGATTTTGGACTTTTTGTTTACTTGACAGTACTGAAAACTGCAATTAGCACTGTGGTGTTGCAGTGCTAACTTGTGAAAGTGTTTATTAAAAGTCTTTGGGTTGTTGTGGGTTTTTTTTATAGGTACGAATCTCCAGAAATTGCTCTAAATTGTGGAATAATGCTTAGAGAATGCATCCGGCATGAACCACTTGCTAAAATAATCTTGTGGTCGGAACAATTCTATGATTTCTTCAGATACGTGGAAATGTCAACGTTTGACATCGCTTCCGACGCATTCGCCACGTTCAAGGTAATTCTCTGACAGCCTTGGAATTATCCCCTCTAGTTCTCTGCTCCGTGTGCTACTGCTGGGCAAAACAAGCCTTGGGAGAGGGGAAGAAAATAAGATGTGATGCACCTGGGTGGGCTGGACACTGCTCTTCCTTTAAATGCTTACACCGTGTTCCCCAAAATGTTGTTCTGGAGAGTAAGATGTCAAGGATCCTGCATTACCCGAGTACACGTGCCCTTCCATGCCAGGGACTTTACAGCTGTGTGTGCAGCTCCTCAGCTGAGCAAACTTCTTTTCTTTCTGTTATAAACATGAGTATGTTTCATGCTGTTGCTTTGGGAAAATTTCTCATTGCCCTCAACCAGTGAGTTATGGGACTATAGGCATATTATTGATCAATATTAAAGAGAGGGTCTTAGTCTTGGTTGTGTGCAGAGCACAGCCTTGATCCATAACTGGCACTCTTCAGTGATAACTCCACAGTGTCTCTGTGTGAGCTAAAGTAATACATCACAGCTCTTTCCTAAGTGATGCCAGGATCCTTAGCAGTGTCCAGGTAATTGCATTCATGCCCTAAATGTCTTCATTTAATGAAATAGTAAAGTTTTCTCTTGAATGTCTTTCGTGTACTCACTGTTTAATGTGAATGTCTGTGTACTGCTTCAATATTTTAGTGCAAATACTGGATTTGTCCTCTTTTACAGGATTTGCTTACAAGACACAAGTTGTTAAGTGCAGAATTTTTGGAACAGCATTACGATAGGGTGAGCAGACCTGCTTTAGTATTTAGAATTTCCTAGCACTGTGTATCTCATTTGAAGAAATCGGTGGGTTTATTCCTTGTTTAGCTTTGGTTTTGTAAACTCCCACATAAAATTAAAAGACTTGAAATTGCAGTAACTTCTGCCCAATAGTAAAATTCAGACCAAGGCGCTATTGTTGAATGCGGAAAGGGATAAAAGGAGGAGAAGGAAACGGGGATGTTGCTCTGTGAGCTCTAGGCCTGGTTTCCTCGCTAGAGGGAGCCCTTGCCTTGCCTTTCCCCCGACCCCGGGAATCCAGGATCCCCCTCTCCCTGCTGCTGGGAACCCGGGAATTAGGGGGCAGTGCCCAGTGCCAGGAGCTGTCAGAGAATCACAGACTGGCCTGAAAGATCGTCTGGTGCCACCTCCCCACCTGCCATTGGCAGGGCACCCTCCACTAGAGCAGAGCCCCATCCAACCCGGCCTCGAACACTTCCAGGGGTGGGGCAGCCACAGCTTCTCTGGACAATCTAGTCCTGTTACAGTTTAAGAAACAGTGAGGTAACTGCCTCCACTGCCTTGAAATCTAAGCAGTAAAGGCTCATAAAAGAGTAAATATATATTTGTTTTGTTTAACAAATATTTATTATGTTTAACAGTAGTGATTTGCAGGAACCTATTGAGATTTCAGATTTTGTTTATGTTTTTGTTAGGGACTGGCATCTCCTCCACTTTGTTACAGTAATTTGGAAGAAGAGTGCCTAAGACACTTGGAAAAGTCCTAACCCTTCTCTTTATTCTGTGTTTAGTTCTTCAGTGAATATGAGAAGTTACTTCATTCAGAAAACTATGTGACAAAGAGACAGTCACTTAAGGTAAGGCAACTTTTATTTTCTTCTTAAATGCAAGGTTAGAGAATGCCTTTAATTTCAAGGTGAGTTGTCTTTACTTGAAATGACTGATGTAGCTGCCTTCAATAGTGTTTGTTTTAATTCTTGGGATCAGCTACTTTTTTTTTTTCAGTCCAGTCCATTCATTATTTAGTGTCCAGCACAGACACAATTAATTTCTCTCCCTGTGAAGAAATGGCTCTTCAAGTATCTTTATTTTTGTTAGTTTTCCCTTCAACAAATCTGGGCACATATTTAAATAATTTAACAATTAGTAGTGCCTAGGGCACTACTAATGTACATTCAAATAGGTAAGACACAGTGAATGTAACTGTAATAGAGAACTTGTAGCAAAGGTGATCCTTCTGGGGAGTATCCTTTTAATCCCTTTTGGACAAAGAAGGTAGCAAAAGGAGTGTGACTGTTTCTCATTTGAAGTACTAACCTGTTTAGGTTTTGGGGTTTGTTTTGTGGTTTTTTTTTAAAGGCATTGTTATTGGTGCTGAATAGCTGCTGTATAAATGAAAAAAATAGTGAAGTCATGAGGGAAAAAAGAATGAAAGACTTTTCTTTCATTTTCATTTCATAACAAGGGGGAAACAAAGGTGATTTTTTACTTTCTGAATAGAAAGAGAACCTGCATCGTTGAAATAAGAGGAAAACACACCCTACACTTTGGAATTTGGGACACTGGAGTTCTGTTCTTACTGTATTTACAGACCGGTCTCAGCTCCCCAGGATGTTTGAAAGCACTTAAGGAAAAGTTGATTCTTGTGTCCAATGTTAGTAATTTTTCCATTCGGGCTTGTTTTCTACCTTTAGCTTCTTGGTGAATTGTTATTGGACAGACACAACTTCACAATTATGACAAAGTACATCAGTAAACCTGAAAATCTCAAACTAATGATGAACCTTCTACGAGACAAGAGTCGTAACATTCAGTTTGAGGCCTTCCATGTGTTTAAGGTATGTTTAAAAACCCCACCATGAAACAACAACAAATGTAAGAATGCAACCAGAATTTGTTTAATTAAGTAAACTACTTATCTGAGCCTAAATGGAGTTTATCTTAATGTCTACTAAGTGATTAAATAAAGAGAGCACTGATGTTTGCCTTTATTATGATCCGTCTTTACAAAGAGCTATCGTGGTGTCTTTTGAAAACTTTAGATACTGCCTGGGGACTTCTATATGATTGTCAGTCTAATCTCTCTTAGAAAATGTTGGAATTAAGAAGGATGAAGTGCAGTAAGATAAGGAGGAATGCATGATTCCATACAAAATCATGAAGCACCCTGGAATTCAAAGGTGTTTTTATCATGCTGCATGACCTCTGAAGTATTTTAGTAAGGTCACCTAAATTTCAAAGCCTATCAAGTAATTAGCACATTATAACAGATGCCTGCAGACAAGCAGCTAAGAGCTATAACTTGAGATCTAACACTTTGTAGTGAACTGTGAGATACCCATCTATCTGATGCTGTATTTTATAGGAAACTATGCATTTGCTATAGAATGTAGCCATGACTCAGTGGTTTTTGCAGAGGGTATTGTGGCTGGTCACCTCCTACAGACCAAATTTACTTTGGTGCTGCTGTTCAGCTTGTTTCCTGATGAAAAAAGGAGTAATTTTATTTTAAAACTTGAATTTGCTCCATTATTTTTTTCTGTAGGATACCAGAATAATTAAAATGTAATTTTAAGTTGTGGTCATCAATACTTTGTTGGATAGGTTTGTTTTTTAATGTAGCCTTCTCTGTCTGACTCTTGTGCTCAGTGCCTTTTATTTTCTTGCAGGTGTTTGTAGCCAATCCTAACAAGACACAGCCTATATTAGACATCCTTCTAAAGAACCAGACCAAACTTATTGAGTTCCTCAGCAAGTTTCAGAATGACAGGACCGAGGATGAACAATTTAATGATGAGAAGACCTATTTAGTTAAACAGATCAGGGATTTGAAGAGACCAGCGCAGCAAGAAGCTTAATCTCCAATAAACCTTTAAAATATTAAACCCAAATTCAGCATTTGCTGTTAGATATTCAGCATCAGGCACTCTTATCGATTCATGAGGAACATTACTGCTAATCTGCTGTTCAGTGAACGGTTTTTGTTTTTCTCTTTTCATTTTTAGTCCAAGTTGAGAAACATAGCTGCTGCTTTCTTGCACAATGTGGACTTTCTTGATATTTGTGTCATTTCAGAATTCAAAGACACTGCTTGTTTTAGGAGTCCTGAAAAGAAAGATTCTAGGTTCGTGAAAGCAAACATATAGATACTAGTTTGGTTTAGGAGAGAAGGTATTAATGTAGTTAAGTAACAGGTTGCATGCTTGCAAATCTGAATAAATCTGTATGTTTGCACTTACCTTGTTTGAGATAATGAGCACAATGTGACCTGTGCATACCTGGCACCATAGTATAAGATTATATGCCTTGATTAAAAAAAAAATGTGCAGTGCTTTATTTGTAATCAAAGGGGAAATGTATCTAAGATGTGAGCTTATTGGGATAAACAGTTGTCTTGCAAATAAACTGATATTGAAACTTAGCAACTTTTAAAAGAGTGAAATCTCAAGGTTCATAAGGAAAATGTATATATGCCTTCACTGCTTTATAGAATTTTTTTTTGACATGATTTGATTTTTCTGAGACTTGACTTGTAAACTTGGAAATACGTTCTAAGGGTTTTTGTTAATTTTACTTTAAAGGTATTTCAGACAGTAGACCTAGCAGTGACATTTTGCATTTCATTTCAACAATGCTTGCTGGTTTCTTTTGTATATAACTCCTAGGCTGCTCATTTCTTTAAAATATGATTTAATTTGTACAGCAGAGGAATGTTATTGTATTAGTCTGTAACTATTACCTAATATTGAGTTTTGCAAAATGAATGCTCATGTGTAATTGAATACTTCAGATCACATGGAGATGCTGATTTAACAATCTTAAGTACTGCAGCATTTAAAAGGAAAAAAGCAAACCAACCCAAACAAATTCTTTGTATTCACTTATGTAATGGGGTGCCATCTATTAGGGTAGGCTGAAACAGAGAACTGGAACCCTTAATACTACATTCTTACTGGGTAATATTGGCCTTATTTAATTAAACTAGCATTGTGCTCACCAGCTCTGCAAATGGCAAAGATTATGCTGAATTAATATCGATCCCTCTTACTTCTGGGGAGCCTGCAGTGCATCATTTCTTCCTTACAGTAAATAACTCAGTACAATAGTTGTGTACGTGACTGATTTAATTCCCTCCGACTTCAGGAAACAATTTCATAGGTGTCCTAGAATAACAAAATGATTTAATTTTGCCGATTTTGTTCTTTAATGCTGCAAACTATCAGTATTTATAAAAACAGAAAACCCAACTGATTTTGCACCATGTTTTTGTTACTGTGACCATACAAAAGGAATCTACTAAATATAGCTAAATGATGTTATTAAAATTGTATCTATCCATCATATAGTAACTCTAAGATCACAACCAAGCAAACTTATGGATTGGGGTCTGAAAGTTGAAATTCTGCATGACTGAATGATTGCGAATGCTATAGAAAATGTTTGTTGCTTCCTGTCCTTCTCCCACTGAAAACACTTCGCAATCAGTGACGTTTAAGCTGATTTGAAAGCCTTCACAAGGGAAGTCCAAGAGCTCCAGAAAATTGGGTGTTTTCACTCAGTTGTTTCAACCTGCTCTTAACGTTATAATTGGTCTTTGGAAGGTTCTTAACGTTTCCTTTGCAAACCAAATCATTTTGCCTACCGGAAAGAAAACAGCTTTCTCTGCCTGGAGATCACAGGCATTGAGGTGGTGTTAGAGTTCAGTACTAACAGTCTATTATATTTTGGTTTATCATAGCTGAGTGGAGGAAAACATTATTTGCCAAGTTACTCACTGTAAACATGTAAGGCTTCCTCTTTAGAAAGGTGTAGACGTGCTAAAGATTTATATGTGTCAAGAAGTGAAAACATTTGGACTGGGATAGAGGTTACTCTCTATTAGGCCTTGGAATCAATGGCTATGGTGACTTTTTTAATATGTGGAAACATTTGAATGTTGGCTTTCGAAAAGAAGTTGTATTTAAATTAAAGCTCCTTTGACGTGCTCTTCGTATTAAAAAACTTGTTCTGGAAGTGGTTTCTTATCTGCTTGAAGGCTTAAGGGTATTACTAAAAGATATTTAAATGCGAGCGGTTTTTTGTTTGGCTTTTTTTTTGGGTTTTTTTTCTTTTTTTTTTTTTTTTTATTAAGAGATGTACACAATTGTAATTATATTTCGGTGGTAGGATTTAATTTCTCCTGAGGAAAATGCGTTTCGTATCCAAAAAAAAAAATCTGGCTGGCCCCATAATTTAAATTAAAATAAAATTTTGAAGAAAAATGTGTGTTCTTTACTGTGTTACTGAAGAGGATGAGTTTCTTGTGGATGTGACTCAGTTCTTTATTGCCTTAGAGTGGCTCAGCTTCCTTCCTTTCCAATGTGAAATAATTTTAAATCGTGAAAAACTCTGGCTTGCAAAAACATTTTTTAGGAATTAAGACGAAGTGCTGTATTAGAGATATAATCAATTTTAATTAATTGTTGGTAGCCTCTCTTGCCTGTTTGTATTACTATTTCCTGATTTTATTTCTCTTTGGTATCACCAACGGCAAAGAGAGGAGATGCTATTTCCTGCATCACAGCTTGGACCTGATGGGGTCAGCGACTCCTTGATAACTTTTGGCCCTTCACTTCTCTCTGATTTTCAGGAGCTGAAAGTGTTTGCAGTGGGTAACTCTTTCCTTAGCACATCCCATGGTCTCTGTGCCTTTGGAGTTGGCTGCCTCTCTGCATTGGGCACAGGTAACACCCCAAGTTCTGCAGCGTGGCAAACACCATGGGAGGGGGTTGTCTTTAAAACAGCATTCAGATGCAGATTCTTCACATGGTTTTTTTTAACAAAATTACTGAAAAAAGCACCTTCCCTGAGGAACATAATTACCTTGTAGACAGAAATGTTTGGTCTTTGATAGCCCCCACTAGAAGCTACACGTGTTTGAGCCGCTGCAGAAAATGTTAGCATTTCTCTTCCTCACTGACAGTAAGATCACAGGTTGCAAGGGGAAGGAGTCATTTACACTTGGAGTCAGACAAAGTGCAAATTTTAATTAAGAGTGGTCAGGTTGGGTACTTGTCTGGGTGTTTGAAACAGCCCTGCTGGGGGGAGGCACAGGAAATGTAAGGAGATGTTGTCCTGACTTCTTAAAATTTGTTTTTCCCACAGTGCTGATGGGCAGGACTTGCCTCACGAGCTGCCATCTCTGTGACCCCCAGGAGGAGTTGTGCTTGGAGCCTGTGGGAGCAGGTGGTGGGCAAAGCTGCTTTCAGTAAGTTTCCTTCTGTTTGTGGCCTCCCAAGCCATTCCTACCAGGCAACTTCATGTTTTCCTTTTGCCGCTGCCCCATTTCCCCCTGTTTATTCTAGACCTTTGCTGGCTGCTGTGTTGAATTATTTCCCTGTCTGTGTTGCTTTCCCTCCCGTGCTGTTCACTCAAGGTGATGCCATCTCGTTGGGTACAGTGTCTTTATTTTCTGTCATCTTTGTGGTTTTTTCTCATGGTAAGTTTGTACTCCTTTCTCCAAAGGTTTTGGCCTTTGTAGGGCTCTTTTAAGTGGTTTTTCTTGTAGCTTTTCAGCATATTGCTATTTAAGATGATGGATAGTATCGTAATGAGGAAAAAATTAACCTGTTTGTTTGTTCAACTTAATCTGAGCACACTGAACTTGGGAGGATTTGTTTCTGGCATATGTCACCTGTATTTACAAGTGTACCTGGGCAGATCCAGTTTAAATCCATGTGACTGGAGGCAGGTCAAAACATCAAAAAATCAAATTGTGGAAAAAAGTAAAAGGAGAGAGCAGAGGGACACATCAATATATTGCATTCTTTGAAGGAAATTGGCTATTTCATGAGAGAAGAATGGGCATGAGCAGAGCTGGGTTTTTATGATGTTTCTTCAGGCTGCTGGAGCAGTAGGGGGACTCCTTTAGGCTGAAGTTTGTGATGGTGCATGTGCTGCACATTGAGAGCACTTGCAGCACACAGTCCTACAGGTTTGGGCTGAATCTTGGTTGTAAGTCACATCAGAGCAGAGTTCTAGAAAGTGAAAAAATACGGATTAATCTAACATAGCAGGAATAGTTACAGACCTACAGAGACGTGTCAGATGAATTCACTGAAGCTTGAAAATAGCTTATTATGTAAGTTAAAAGATGAATTTTTTTGCCATACTGGGTTGCAGGCCATCAGAATACCATGTGTAATATGGTACATGCAATACAGACAGGCTGGGGATTTTGGCTTCAGCCCATCTAATATAAGAAACAGATACTTTGGAAGGAACAAAGAACAAAAGAGCTATGATGGGCAGTGGCTGAATGTGTTCTTGCTTCTTGGTGTTGTTTGGGAAGCAGGGACCCAGCTCTCCCATTTCTAATGCCAGTCTTCCTTTTTCTTGTTCACAAAGTTTGGGGGAAACCTGCAGGTGGAAGGGTGACTCAAATGAATGTATTAAAGTATTACACGAGTCATTCCTTACTGCTACATTGCAATTTTAATTTTAATTAAAAATGTTTCCCCTTTATGTCTTTGGTATGAGAATACATATGTAATATATACAATTTAGATATGGTTTAGGTATGCTAGCTGAAAGCTAGCATTGGGGTGATTTAAGTGTTTGTACAGAAGCTTTTAAAAGAGCATTAAGTTAAGAGTTCATCTCTTTTAGCTGAATGTTTCTTCCGAGCTATGCTTTTTCTTTCAGCCTTGACTGATGTAAATCAATTTTCCCTTGCCTACACATTGTACATTGATAATTAGTAACACATGACTGTGGTGCATAGTTGGTGTTGAAGTTTGTGGTGTGCTCTGGTGTAAGGCTCGTATGGGAAAATGCAAGTAAGCTAAATTCATGTGTACAGTGAGTTATTGTCAGTTTTAGACATCCCAGTTTCAAAAAGAAAGTCCTCATTTTACTAATAAAGATGTGCAAAACCCAGGAATTGCTAATAATTCCATTGATATGTTGGCTGATGGCTCTTCACTATGAGCAGTAAACTGCAGACTAGTTTTGAAAAGTGTCTGCCAGGCAGGTAAGACCCAAGGTGACACATTATTGTATGGCTTGTGGTTTTGGCTCATTCCCCCAGCTGTTTAGGTCCTTCTGCCAGCTCCTGGCAGGCGAGTGCTGGCAATGCTGCTGGGGCAGCTGCCTTTGGCGCTGGAGGCAGCTTTCTGCATTCTCCTGGCTGACCTGGCTCTTGCCTCATCCTGCAGACTCCTTTCACAGTACCTTAAAACCTCCAGGAAAAAGGACATGGAGCAGGGTAGGGCAGTGAAGCAAAGGTTCAGTACAGCCCCAGTCCTGCAGCAGAGCTGTCAGCATTCTCATGACACAGCACTGCAGTGTGAACAGCAGTTTGGGTTACCTGTCTTTGGCCCAGGTAGCCTTGTGTAGTCAGCTCAGGAGCTGAACTGTTTCTGCTCAGGGGATATGATGGTTTAAATCTTCTTTATCTCTTCTGCTGCTCCCACTCCTTGCTTCTGAACTTCCAAGTCCATAAAGGATATTTTCTACAGCTTTCTTTTCTGTTAATCTCTCTCTTATTCTACACTTACAAAATCCTCATCCTCTTGGCAAATCACTACTTTCTCCTCTTGTCCTTTGCCTTTTTAGCTCTTTTTCCAGGAAGCTCTTCTTCATACTTTGGGAAATATTCCATAATTGAATATTGAATATTGAATATCATATAAGTAAGTGCAGTTGTTTATTCCTAATCATTTTTCCTCCAGGTGTAAAAAGTTTATCATCCAGTATCACTGCTGCAGGTAATACGATTTCCTATAGGAAAAGCTCTTTGTGTGTCATTAGAAAACACAAACAGGCAAGAGTAAGAGTAGATTGCAAGTACTGCACATGTGGGACTCAGTGCTGTGTGTGGCACACAGGGATGTTGCTGGTGATGTGGAGAGGGATGGGAGCAGCACTAGCACACTGACCAGAGTGAGCCTTGCTAACATTTGAGAGGCCACAGGTTTGGCCTGGGATTTGGCTGACCAGTGTTAGGTGCTGTCAACACACACCGCCACGTGGGGCTCTCAGTACCTGGAGTTGGTAACAGATTTGTAAAGCAGCC